>JAKWJD010001759.1:46049639-46370411 GCA_027705065.1 Solanum peruvianum
GATTCTAACGGTTTTTCTATTCTAATGGGTTTTCTTCTAAACTTGAAATTGACGATTGATTATAATTAATCATGATTTCCTATGACTAATTAAGTATATATTGTTGTGTATTTGATGATAATTGTGGTAAATTCGTGTGGATCATGTCCCTTTCCCCAATTCCCCAAATATTGGATCTTCTTTATAAATTTATAGGAATTGAAGAATGTATTGATTTTTAGGCTTATTTTATCTATTCTAATTCGTTCATGTATTGCCTAGGGTAATGTCTGGTAAGAATTTGATCTATTTCTTTAAAATTAATGATAAATCCTAGTCCCCTAACCGTAGGTCATGGATTGAAGCTTATTTGGATAGTATTAATGCAATTGGCTTAGTTATTGTGTTAATTACTATTGTGTGGTGATATTACACTCACTGTTGGGTTGACTTGGATGGTTAATGGTGAAACTTTGGATGATGGCTTGTGAAGGAAATTTGGTAAGTCTTCTGATCTCAATCCTTTACTTCAATTATGATTTCTTGTATTTAGTGATGAAGTTATATTTATGTATACCTTATGATAAGATTGATTAGGGTTGGTGTGATGTTGATTTAAAATGCCATGATTTATGGCTTGTGAGTTGTTGTCTAGTATGTAATGAAATAAGCACGGTGATGAATTTGCCTATGTTTATTGTCGTAATATAATGATGTAAATGTGTTAACCTCACATGTGTGAATTGTATTTGACGGACAATACTCATGCAATTCCAATTGATCTATGACAATGAATTTATAAGGGGAAGAATCATATAACCTATACTAAGTTATGATTCTTAATGAAAGACATTTCAAAAGGGATTAGCTTAGCACAAAGTGAAATAGAAGTGAGGAGTGTCCCTTCCCACATAGGGACGGTAGGTCACTAATGTACTCATGAGATTAGAGACTATAATTCATGTAGCTTAAAGAGGATCCCTTTATATCTCCTAGTTCTTTAACTATGTTTCCCCCATACAAATAATAGCTAGTGTATCCACATAGATACTATGTTCATGTTTCGCTACTACCTTTGCAACTAGTCAACCTTCTTTCAGTGTAGGGTTCCATAACACCGGATTCCACAGTAGCTCATGTGGTCTATGTAATTTAAGAAACGATTGTACCGAAAGTAAAATGAGATAACAAAGTGAACTCTAACTATGATGACCTAAGGTGTTTCGCTTAGTCTATGCAGAGGTATGGGACTCTACCTAAACATTGCACCAGTAAGCCTATAGGGAAGTCTTGGAAAGATGTTATTATGTGCTGATATGATTACAAATGTAAATGATATGTATATGATGATCTTACATGTTAATGTCACTATGTGATATTGGTTTCACTTATTAACATGTGGTTGTTCTCTACTACTACAGTATGATGACATCTACTATTAATCATATGGTATGTAAAGTTGGTTATTTCTTATGCTTATTATTGTGTTTACTTGGTTGAATGAGGTTATGGGGCCTTACTTAGTCATTGCACTAGTGGACTTAATAGTGGTGTATGAATCATGGTCTTGATTAAATTATGACATTATGAACTCTTAGGCATGCTTTTTGATATTTTAACTCAATGATAGATGTGTCTTGATTATGTTCTCAATTATGTTTACATGCTTGTTGACTTGAGTAAGCTTGGTATTGTTTGTCTTGTGATGTACATGGTCTTGATTTAAGGAATATGTGCTTATTGACTTGTGTTGGTTCTTTAATAGTCATAAGGATTTTCAAAGTAACTTGTCATGATTTTATTAAATGTCCCCTTTTAGCATGATTGCTATGTTGTGTGTGCATATGTGCCCATATTTAGTACAAGTGATGTTCTAACCCCATTTATCACTTTGTCCCAAATATTTTAGGTCCAGTCGTTGAAGGGTTTGGAAGAATTTTGAAGGAAGTCGTGGAATCATTATCCAAGTGGGTATGTCCTCAAGTCCTAGGATGATGCCTTGCTATTACTCTAGCTATGTTTGTTTGTTGTAGTCTAACGATGATCATTTCATTCTACTTGTTCCAAGATATTGTTGTAATCCCTAAGTGACATTTATACATTGTGTAAAGGCTTATACCTACGTTGATTTGACTCCGTTTAGATGGTTTAATAAGAGACATCCCTTTTCAAACTATGTTTATGTATATTATATACATGTGTCATAAAAGGTAAAGACTATGTAATCTTCTTATACGAAGAGTCTATGTATACTCAATATGAATATATTATGTGTAAGAGAGAGGTCTAAGTATTCCTCATTAATTAGTGTAGATGAAAAATTTTAAATTTCCCGTATTTTAACCCTATGAATGAATGATGAATGCTAAGAGGATAGGCCTAGCCCTCTCTCAGGACGACGACGCTGTTACATCTAGGGGTACTTCCCTGATGTGACACACTTTGTATCAGTGCATCAGGTTGAATATCCCTAAAAACTATTTCTTATTAAACCACATCTATGTAGATTCTTATTCATAATTGTGAAGCGTGCACACTCATGAATGATAGACTACGTGATGCTTAGAAACTCTCATCTTCTTGAATTCCTATGTCGTGCCTCTAGAGTTTTATTATGTGCTTTAACCTACACCTATTATCGTGGTTATGGGTATGAATACTCGATGGACAGTGGCAAGAAGGGCTGTAGAAGGCGTTGCTAATGTGGGGGATAATGACAACCAAGCTCCTCCACAAGGAAACCAAATGCCTCCCCTTGAAGAAGTTGCTATGGGTGATCAAGTTCTAGTTGTTCCTCCGCCTATGACGGATGGAGAGAAAAGGTTGTCTTTTCCCAATTTGGCTCATGCCGTGACCTCTTAAGCTAATACCGTCACTTCTCGATTCCAAGCCATGATGGCCCAAGTGAATAGAGAGCTTGAACCCCGAGTGCCCTCAACATGCTAGTACTTTGGCCTATCATTTCAAAGACTTTTCTTGAATGAACCCACCTATGTTCTTCGGTTCGAAATTGATTGAAGACTCTCAAGATTTCCTCGATGAGGTCTATAATATTCTCTATACTATGGGTTTGATCTAAGTTGGGAAAGCCGAGTTGGCGGCCTATAAACTAAAATATGTGTCCAAAACTCGTTACGTGAAATGGGGGGATAATAGGCCACTTAGAGGTGGTCTGATGACTTAAGAGATCAAACAGAGGGATTTTCATGATAGGGTCTTTCCTAGAGAGTTGAGGGAAGAAAAGGTGGAAGAATTCATCAACCTTCGTCAAGGAGGTATTAGTGTACTTAATCATTCCTTGAAATTACTAAATTGTCAAGTTTGATCCATCCTTGGTGTCTAACCCCAGGTATGAGATGAGTTGTTTTCTTACAGGGGTGTACGAACACTTGGTATAACAATGCCATTCATCTAAGCTTCATGATAATATGAATATCTCGCGTCTCATTGTTCATCATCAACAAGTGGAAGAAAGTAAGCTAAGTAGAAAGAATAGGGAGGCCAAGAAGGAAAGGTCATATGAAGGTGGTTCTTCTAAGGGTAGTGTTGACACTAAAGACAAGCATAGGTTCAAGAACAAGTTTTCTAACCAGGTTCCTTCCAAGTTCCCCAAGGCTCATTAACATAGGGTGTCAAATCTAAAGTCTCAAAAGGGAAGAGGTACTAGCTCACCAAGCAAGAAGCCAACTTCTGGAATGTGTTGAAAGAAGCACTTATTTTCATTGCTTTGTTGGTACGGACAATTTCTTTGGGTGTGGCAAGAGCGGCCATAAGGTTAGGGATTGCCCTAATGTGAAGGGCCAAGATAAAGGAAGTGCGCAAGCTCAAACTAGTGGTTTTAATTTTGATGCTCCAAAGAAAAATCACTTTCATTCACTTCGCTCTAGGGGTGAACAAGAGAGTTATACCGATGTGGTGACCGGTACTTTACAAGTGTTATCTACTGATGTTTATGCTTAAATTTATCGGGGTGCTACCCTATCTTTTATTACTCCGTTGGTATCTAGAAAGTTTAATATTTTTTCCTATAGTGTTTCCAAATAGATTTATTCATGCTGAATTAGTAGAACTTGATATATTTGATTTTGATGTCATTTTGGGAATTGATTGGTTGCATAATTGTTTTGCTTCCATTGATTATAGAACAAGAGTTGTGTAGTTAAATTTTCCTAATGAACCCTTCTTAGAGTGGAAGGGGGGAAATTCTATTCCTAGAGGTCGTATCATTTCTTGTTAGAAGGCTTGTAAGATGATCTTTCAAGGGTTTTATACAATATTGTAAGAGTCGATGATTTAGACTACGAAAATCCTCCAATGTAGCCAGTCGCCGTAGTGAGGGAATTTCCGGAGGTCTTTCCTAATGACCTTCCCAAAATCCCTCTCGAATGGGAAATTGATTTTGGTATTGACTTTCTACTATATACCAAACCCATTTCAATTCCTCTTTTACATAGGTCTCCAAACTAATTCGACTCCACTAAAAGGACCTACTAGACAAAGGCTTCATTAGACCTAGTATTTCTCCATGGGGTGCTCCAGTATTATCTGTGAAGAAGAAGTATGATCCCTTAGAAAGTGCATTAATTATCTCCAACTCAATAAAGTCACTATAAAGAATAAGTATCATTTCCATCGGATTGACGACTTGTTTGATCGACCCCAAGGGGCAAGTTACTTTTCTAATATTGACTTGAGATTTGGGTGTCACAAACTTAATGTTAGAGGTGAAGACATACCTAAATGGAATTTTGAACTAGATATGTTCACTACGAGTACATAGTAATGCATTTTTGTCTCACTAATGCCCAAGCGCATTTATGGACCTAATGGATTGGGTGTTTCAAAGTAACCTTGATTAATTTTACATAGTGTTCATTGACGACATATTGGTATATTCAAAAAATGAGGATAAACACATGGACCATTTGAGGGTTGTGTTACAAGTTCTTAAGGAACACCTACTATTTTCCAAGTTTAGAAAATGTGAGTTTTGGTTGAGGTCAGTGGCATTTCTTTGTCATATCATGTAGATGGAAATTCCTTATTGCGATTTTAAGCTCTTAAGCACCGTTTTCATCCTCAAATGGATGGTCAAGTGGAGCATACCATTCAATCCCTTGAGGATATGCTTAGAGCTTGTGTGATCGACTTTAAAGGAAATTGGGGTGCACATTTGCCTTTGGTTGAGTTTCTTAGTAATAATAGTTATCATTCGACTATATCCATGTCTACTTTTAAAGATTTGTATGGTAGGATATGTAGATATCCGGTTAGATGGTTTTAAGTTGGTGAGTTTTCACTTCTTGATCCTAAATTTTTATATGAGTCTTTGGAAAAAGTTTATGTCATAAGGGATAGGTTGAAGACGACCTATAGTTGGAAAAAGTCTTATGCCGACAATAATATAAGAGAGCTTGAATTTGAAGAAGATGATAAAGTGTATCTAAATGTTTCACCCATGAAAGGGGTGATGAAATTTGGCTAGCAATGGAAGTTGAATGCTTTTTATGTGGGTCCCTATTAATTTTTTAAAAAGGGTTTGCAATATTGCATACGAGTTGAGATTACCTAATGAACTAGCCTCTTTTTACCCAGTGTTCCATATCTCCATGATTAAGAAGTGCATCGGTGATTGCGACTCCATTCTTCCTATTGAGGGTCTTGGTTTTGATGAGGACCTCTCCTATGAAGAGGCTCCGGTGAAAATCTTTGATCATCAAGGAATTTAGGACAAAGAGGTGTCATCCATAATAGTTCTATGGAGAAACCACCTAGTTGAGAGAGCAATATGGGAGACCGAGGCCGACATGAAGTCATGTACCCCTCATCTCTTTCATATTTAAGGTAAGTTGTTCCTTATAATAATGAATTAATGAGTTAATTTAAATTTAACAAGATTTGAAAAAAATATGCATATTATTATAAAAAAGGTTTTTGGTAACGTGAAGTTTCATGGAAAAATGTTTTTTTGCACTTATTTTATAATATATTGAGCATGTTGAGCAGTTTATAAGTTGAATTTTGGCATAATTTAAACTTTAATTATATGTTGAGCTCATGTTGTTGGGAGAAGAATATTCCTCATGATTGTGATTTTAAGATCTTATGTGTAGTAATTGAAGTATTGAAATGCTATGTGATGATGTCATGTTGTTATGATGAGTCCAGTTGTAATCATGTTGATTATGTATGTTTTTGGTTGGGCTGCTAGTATTGAGTCCTCTCCCTTCAAAAGATTTCATGTCGTTCAGGAACGACTGTTTCTAGGGGGGGGGGGGAAGTAACACTCTGAAAGTCTAAAACCTAATCTAAAGCCTCACATGAGTGTCTAAGTTAGTAACACTATTGTAAGTTCAATAATATGGTTAAAAAAATCATTTAGGAAGTTTTAGAGTCAAGACGTCACAAAACGTCCATGACGTCCACAGACTAGTGTAATAGGTGCTACTGTGCCTTAGTCTATATGACAAGGTTTTACGAGTCGGAATTTTATAGAATTTGATGGTAAGGTGTCTAACACGTATTATAGTAGGTTGAGGGTTGAAATGTATGTGTACGACTCCCTAAGGACCACCCAAAGGATCCTTGAGGAGGACACTTCCATTTTGGTTGTCATATTACTGTAGCCATTGACGGTTGCGGCATCGATTTTCTTCATCGATGGTCACTTAACTATTTTCCCACTAATCAATTTTGGCAACTCTCTGCATAAAACGATGATTGTGAAAGACTGTTGGTTCAAGGTACCATCGACTGGCCTACAGCCAGTAGGTCCGGGTGTCATAGGTCAAAGTTGAGTTTTCACTATTAAGTTTAAATAGTTAGTTAGTTAATGTAATGACCCGAGAGTACCTCATAGAAGTTAGAGAATTCTTGATCAAAACGCTGCGTACTCGACCTGTCGGAGGTCTTGTACAAGCCCTTTCGTACCATCCATTGCATACAAGTATGAAAAGTAGTGCAAAATTAAAAAATTTCACATGAAATTTAATACTTCAAAATATCTCTTCTATAGAAAAACATAATGAAAGGATAAGTGTCAGTCACCATCTTAGAACTAAAAATATATTGGGACATGACCCTTACTTCAAACATATAGAAAAATAGTTATATCTATTACAATACTTTCAATAACGAGACATCAAGATGTCCTCAAATCTAGTGAGGACATACAAACTTTTTCATTGAATGAACAGTAATTCAAGCTTCCACTTTGAGACTCCTCTAAAACACCACCTACACCTCAGGAGATAGACAAAATGTATGGAATTAGTACAAACACTTGTACTAAGTATAGCATAATACATAGAATCATGATAAACAGATTTGTTTTTCTATAAAAACATGTTTTTTTTGAGTAAAACATCATAGTATAAGCATAAGACAAAAATTTGTCACCTAAGAAACATATAAGATATCACATAAGCATTTTATCAAATATTGAAGAATGTTACAGCGAACTATATTACTTTACAGTGAACTAAGTTCAACTTCACAATTACCTATTTTAGCTTGCAACCCTCTCACCAAAGGTTATCCTAACACTCACTTAAGTGACACAAAAAGAGATTTACCATACACCCTCTCTAAGCACACCTAAATGATCCTTAAGACTACCTAAGATAACATCATTCTTACTTTATTTGTTAAACTACCTACCTAGAATAACTCTATGTCTCACCTAAGTAACAATTAAAGAGACCGCCTATACACCCTTTTCAAGACTACCTATGCAATCCTAAAAGCTACTCTATATAAGACCTTTTGCATTAACATTCCTTTACTAAAGTGATTATCTCATTTAGAAAACAGTCATCACTTATGGATTATCAAATAATGGTCTTTAAGAAGATGTAGGACACTCACTCAGTAATATCTTCAAAGCCTAATTGTGCAATGTCTAGATAGTGTCCCATTCCACTGCCTAAACTTCATAGTACTTATCCAACACTAGCATGTATCCTACATGATGAGAATATGCAATAACCGACATAGACCATACTAGATAGGCATGGAATTCGAAGTCATAAACCTACTCCGATGGAGGGTGTTCTACTTGCCAAGGGAATAACTAGGACACATCCCATGTAGTCACATGGTTAAGGAATATCAAGGTCTTTTATGCACTCTAGTCTCATTCTCAAGTAGATTTACATTGTACTCTAGTCTTCCGCATAAGTAAAGCTACAAACCATAACAAATTCAGTCGGTGCTAAACCTTTGTTCTCATAGAGTAGGTTCAATAAAAATGGGCATATGAAAAGGTACCATCTCGTAGTCATTACCTAGTCATAATGCACCTACAAAAGATGGGTAAGCAAGGGCTGCCACTTAATTGTGTATAAAAATAGCTCATTCTTAACTTTCATTCTACATAGAAGGGCACCATCATAGGTCTACCGATCCTATACTTTCATTCAAAATTCATCCATACACATACAAAAAAAGGTGCCTAAGCCTACTAAGTCAATATGTTCATATTCATAATGTACATGTGTCAAGTACGGGACACAAGTCTACCAAACAAGACGCACACATCTATACATATAGCATATCATTCTCTAAGCACATAGGCATAACCCACATAATCTATAGGTCATCCTATATACTACTATAGACTCATCCATATACCCATCATCAGACTCTATAACAATGTAGGAAGAATCATGCATCAACTCTAAGACTACACACACAAAAGGACATAGTAAAAGTCTAACGTGATTACATAACCTCATGAATAAAAGAATACATACTATCACTTTAATATATATATATATATATATGTAATATATTATCATACTTCATATAATTCATTTACACAAAACATCATTATACATCAAGTAGTTTCCAACAAGGCCATGATCATTAGAGTACATAAAGTAACGCCCACAAGGTCACATAATTTACAAGTAACACACATAACACCTCCAACATAAGTAGAATAAACCAATAACAAAATAATTCAAGACCTATATTAAATAAAATTAAGAGAAATAAGGCAGTGTACCACCAATCCATTCTCATCAATTCAATCCATAGCTATGTCTTCCATTAAAATACCAATAGGCCCTTACCCATGGCCATGATGATCAACTCAATACAAAAAACACAATGCTCAATGAATATAAGTCAATTAAATATAGGTTTATCAATGTAATACATCCAATGCATCAATCTAATACAATTCTTACATCATCCAATAGCCCAAAGAAAACTACACTAGAATTCATAAGATTTGAGACAAGATCACTAAACCCATAAATTAGTGAAAATAAAGATTTTCATGGTTTTCATGGGTTCATAGGAATTATAGAATAAAACATTGCATTAACATCAATTCAATCCTAAAACATTGATTTATGCAAGAACCCATGACTAGGTTATGAAATTGGACAATTCATGTTTTTAATGATCTTTGAAAATCATTGGAATTGACTCCTAGAAGAAAGAGATTTCAAGGATAAGTAATCATACCTTAATTGTGATGAAAATCCCACAAGATTGATGGAAAAGAACTTCAGAATCTATCTTCTTCCTTGGATCTTCAAAGCTTCAACAATGGTGTTTTGGAGAGAGTGAATGGAGATGTTTTGTTTTTAGTGAGGGTACTGCTTTAATTGGGAAGTTTATCGGTTTAAATAGTTATAATAATCCTCTATGATGAACTCCTAAATTTACCAAAAGACCCCTACATTTATTGGACAAATTAGCGACTCATATTTGACTTAACAATGATGCAATGAAATCTTGGACTTTACATCACGTCACGGAGGCACTTCCAGATCTTATTTTTTGGAAATTCTTGGACAGAATGGTTCGTCACATCCCCACGCCTCAAGTCAAAACCTTTTCATACTGCGTGACAGCTGCGCGTTGCGAAGCAGCATGCCAATGCTTGGCTGCTTGGCAGCTTCTGTGGCCCATGTTTGGGTCCTTCTCGGAGACCCTTTTGATGGTCCCTGGGATGTCGTTCTTGGATGTTTTGACCCTTTCTATTTCAATATACGTGTAGGAACCATTGGTAATGGATTTCACCTTTATACCATCCCCCAAAACAGCACTAGAAAACACTACGACACACTACTTCAACTTCGACTAGTTTTTTAACGTCTTGGACGTTCTAGGACGTTTGACATCCAAACACTTCCAAACTTTATATACTGCCTAAGAACACTATTATTATAAATGTTATGACTTAAAAAACATAATTACACCCATGTGAGGCTCTAGGTCAACCTATCTCATTTTGAGGGAAGTTGCAATTTCCTGCACATGGACAACATCGTCCTCGAATGACACTTGACTCACTTTGAACATTTTTAAGGGTTAAGACTAAAAGACTAGCAGATCATAACCATAAACACAGTATACAATACACACATTTAGGAGAGACATTGATTTCACATACTTTAAGATACTCAAAACACAAAAAGAAGATAGAAACTACAGCTACAACTCATTATTCAATAAGACTCACATTTTCATTTCATATAGCAGGAACTTCCTCTCCACATATGATCATGATAATACACATCAATTCTATACACATTATAATCATTTTTCATGAAAGAACAATTTATTCAAATTTAAAAATATTTTCAGTGAGTACCAATTTCTTCACAGTGAAATATGCTCTAGTTTCTAAAAAAGCAACTCTTAAGCAATTTATGATGGAAGAATGAAAATATGAGAGATAAAACCATATAAACTTAATTAAAACATAAATAAATTCATGAACTGCACAATGTAAGGAATAAATGAAAATCAAATAAACTAGACTCTAAACATAATGCAACATTTAACATGCTTCTATGACATTCTATCTCTCAAGCTTGAATTAAATAGAAGAGATGAGACAATAAATCACTATTACACTACTCCCCATACTCCCCCACTTAGAAGGAACTCATATAACTAAAAAGAGAAAACTATAACGTACCGGCATCATCATCATCATCCGGTTTTGATCCTTTGGCTCAGAGAGCATAGAATCGAGCATTTCCCTTTGGGGCACCACCATCCGGAACATTAGGAGGAACTTTCTTGGCCTCTCTTCCGCTAGCTGCAATAGTAGGACAATCTCTCACCTTGTGATCATCCTTACAACAACCAAAGCACCTACTAGTATCGGCTAGAAACTTCCCAAAGTGCTTCTTCCCATAAGTAGCATAAGTAGGCTTAACCACTTGGGAACAACCACCTCTCTCATAGCTAGACTTAGGATCACTAGAACAATCTTGATTTGGAGACTTCTTCTTAAACTTAGGTTGAACTTGCTCATCAATTTTTCCCCTTTTAACATCACAACTTCTCCTTCCAAGTTTTTACTCTTCTATAGATTGAGCATAAACCATTATCCTAGAGAGAATCATGTCACCATGGAGTATGACTGTATGACACTTTTCGTTCACAATATCTGAAACACTGGTCAATAACCTACCCATCTCATCCCTAGGTTTAGACACCAAGGATGGAGCATACTTAGACAACAGGATACACATTAAAGAATACTCCTCAACTCTCATGCTACCTTGCCTAAGGTTTATAAATTCCTCAATCTTATCCTCCCTCTTATCACGGGGAAAGTACCTTTCTAAAAATGCTTCCTTAAAATCTTGCCACTCTAAGGGACCCGATTCAACCGGTCTACTATCCTTCCATTGATTAAACCATACTTGATCAACATATTTTAATTGATACGAAGCTAACTCATTTTCTCCCTGGAAGTCACTCCCATTGCATGCACTATCTTATACACCTCATCCAAGAAAGTTTGGGGATCTTCTCCTACCTTAGAACCAAAGAAGACGGAGTATTAATCCTCACAAAGTCCCTCAATCTAGAGGTCATAGTAATCTCCATAAAATTAACCCTAGGCCTAATGTCTCTATCCACTTGAATTGTCATAGCTCAGGCTAAAGTAATGAGAGCTTCTCTAATCTCCCCATTAGACATAACCGGGGGAACCACCAGAACCTCGATACATCCTTTCACAATAGGTACTTGATCACCTTGAGCACCTTTAACACCTTACGGAGCTTGCAGACCTTGTGTCACTTGTCCACCTAAGGGAGGAAGTCCTTCATTCACATCATTGTCCTCAACCCTCCTACCCGGTGTCCTCATAGTATTCATTTTTGTAGAAATACAAGGAAAACCATAAGAAAAGGAAACTCATAAGTTTTTATCTCTACGGAATGACATAGGATAAGAAAAGAAGCGAAACTATATCATCCTATAGCCTCTCGCCCATAGATATATTGTGACTCACACCGATAGTCAAGACTCTACTAGACGTGGATTTTTGAGACTTTTCAGTTCCTAAGTACTACTTCATAACCTTATGCTCTGATACTAAGTTTGTAACGACCCGAGCGTACCACCTACAAATTAGGGAATTCTCGAAACAACACTAGGTACTTGACCTCTAGAGGTCTTGTACAAGCCCTTTCGTACGATTCATTGCCTACAACTGTGAAAAGTAGTGTGGAATTAAAACTTTTCACACGAAATAATACTAATTTAAAATATATATGTTTTATAGAAAAACATAACAAAAGACTAAGTCTCAAATTTGCCATCATAGCCATTCCAATATACTAGGAGATGACCCATACTTCAACATATAGGAAAATAGCTAAGTCTATTACAATACTTTAAATAAGGAAATCTAAATATCAAGATGTCCTTGAATCTAGTGAGGACAGACCAACTCTTTACTTGAATGAACACAAATCTAAGATTCCACTCTGAGACTCCTCTCAAATGCCACCTACACCTTTAGAGATAGACAAAATGTATGGAATTAGTACAAACTTTTGTACTAAGTATGTCATAATGCATAAAATCATGATAAACGGAATTTTGTATAACACATGCTCTTTTTGAGTAAAACATCATAGAATAGGTATAAGAAAAACATTTAACACCTTAGAAACATACAAGATATCACATAAGAATTTTATCAAATGTTGAAGAATGTTACAGTGAACTATGTTACTTTACAATAAACTAAGTTCAACTTCATAGTGACCTCTTTTAGCTTGCAACCCTCTCACAAAAAGGTAATCCTAACACTCTCTTAAGTGAGACGAAGAGAGACTGCCCATAGACCCTCTCTAAGAACACCTAAATGATCCTTAAGACTACATAAGATAAGATCATTCTTATTATTTATTAAATGACCTACCTAGAACTACTCTATGAATCACCTAAGTAAGACATGAAGAGACCGCCCATACACCCTCTTCAAGCCTACCTAAGAAATCTTCAAAGCTACACTAGATAACTACTCTTTCATTAAAATTCCTTTACTAAAGTTATTAAGTCATTTAGAAAACATTCATCACTTATGGACATTCACATAATGGACTTTAAGAAGACCTAGGGCACTAATACATTAACATCTCCAAAGCGTAATCGTAACAATGTCTAGATAGCGTCCCATTCCACTACCTAAATTTCATAGTACTTATCCAAGACTAGCATGTATCCTACATGATTAAATGCAATAACCTACATAGACCACACTAGCTACGCATGGAATCCGGATCATAAACCTACTTCGATGGAGGGTGTTCTACTTGAGAAGGGTAGAACTATGACTAATCCAATATAGGCACGTCGTTAAAGAATATCAAGGATTTTTATGCACTCTAGTCTCATTCTCAAGTAGATATACATTGTACTCTATTCTCCTTCTTAAGTAGAGATACAAACCATAACATATTCACTCGGTTCTAGAATTTGTTCTCATAGAGTAAGTTCATTAAAAAGGAGCATGCGAAAAGGTAACATCTCTTAGTCATTACCTAGTCATAAATTACCTAAAAAACATGGGTCTAATATGGCTGACACTCAATGGTCTATAAGGATAGGTCATTCCTAACCTTGTTTCTACATAGAAGGTTCCACGTAATAGTCATTCTTAGATGGGCACCATCTTAGGTCTACCGATCCTATACTTTCATTGAACATTCATCCATACGCATATAACACAAAGGATCCTAATCCTACTAATTCTAGATGTTAAAATTCATAATGTACATGTATCAAGTAAGTGAAACAAGTCTACCACACAAGACAAACACATATTCACATATAGCATATCATTCTATAAGTACATAGGTATAACCTGGATCATCTATAGGCCATTGTATATACTACTATAGACTCATCCATATAGCCATCATTAGACTCTATAACCAAGTAGGAAAAATCATATATCAACTCTAAGACTACACACACTAAAGGACATGATCACCTAATATCATTAATAGAAGAATGCATACTATCACCTTAATCACATATAGATATATATGATCATACTTCATATAATTAAACTATACAAATCATTATTATATATCAAGTAGCTTCCAACAAGGCCATGATCATTATAGTACATAAAGTAACGCCGACGAGGCCACATAATTCACAAGTACCGCACATAACACCACCACCATAAGTGGACCATACCAATCACAACATAATTCAAAACCTACATTAAATAAAATAAAGAGAATTAGGGTAGTGTACAACCAATCTATTCTAACCACTTCAATCCATAGCTAACTCGTCCATTAGAATAACAATAGGCCCTTGCCCATTGTCATGATCATCAATTCAATATAAATATCAGAATACTCAATTAAAATAAGTCAATTCAATATAGTTTTATCAATAAAATACAGCCTATGCTTCAATCGAATACAATTCTTACATCATTAAATAGCACAAAGAAAACTACATTAGAATTCATAAGCATTGAGACAAGATCACTTAACCCATAAAATAGTAAAAATAAGGATTCCATGGTTTGCATGGGTTCATAGGAATTATATATTTAAAACATTGCATTCAAATCAATTCAATCCAAGAAGATTGCTTCAAAACCTTTTATGCAAGAACCCATGGCTAGATTATGAAATTGGACAATTCTTGTTTTTGATCATCTTTGAAAATCATGGGAATTGACTCCTTGAAGAAAGAGATTTCAAGGATGAATAACATACCTTAATATTGATGAAAATAACACAAGATTTGTGGACAAGAACTTGATAAATTTATCTTCTTCCTTGGTTCTTCAAAGCTTCAACAATGGAGTTTTGGTGAGAGCGAATGGAGAGGTTTTGTTTTGAGTTGAGTGTTCTGATATAATTGGTGGGTTTAGGGGTTTAATTAGTTCTAATAACCTTCCATAATATACCCTTACACTTCCCAAAAGACTCCTACATTTATTGGATAAATTTACCGACTCAAATTTGACTTAAAAACGGCGCAATGAAATCTAGGACTTTACTGCACGTCGCAGAGCAACTTCCAAATCTTATTTTTCGAAAATTGTTGGACATAATGGTTTGTGACAGCCCCTCATCGCAAGGAAAAACTTTTTCCTACTGCGTGACAGCCGCCCGTCGAGCAGCAGCATGCCAATTCTTTGCTGCTTGGCAGCTTCGTTGGCCCATGTTTGGGTCCTCCTCGAGGACCCTTTTGATGGTCCACGGGGAGTCGTTCTTGGAACTTTACACATAGGAACACTTTTTAATGAATTTAACCTTCAAACCATCCCCCAAAACAGCACTACAAAATACTACGACACACTAGTTTGACTTCGACTAGTTTCCGAACGTCTTAGATGTTCTAGGACATTGGACCTCCAAACACTTCCAAACTTTATATACTGCCTATGAGAACTATTATAAACCATTTTATGACCTTAAAACATAATTACACCCATATTAGGTTCTGGTTCAACCCAGCTCATTTTGAGGGATGTTACAGTTAATGTGTTAATTAGGGGTTAAGGGAGGTCTAGTTAAGTTAGATAAGGACTTATATTAATACCTAAGACTAATTTAACTAACCCAACTCCCAAAATTTCCCAAACACAATTGCTCTTCCTTCTCTGTTCGCTCTTCCTTCTCACTTCTCTCTCTCTTAAAAAAAAAAAACTCCATTGGAGAACTAGGTCAAGGTCTTTTGGGAAGCAAGAAGTCAATTTTCCTCCATTAATCATCATGAAATACCAAGATATGGGAATTCATCACCTTTGGATTCCTTTCGCCAAAGGTTTCTTTCCAAAATGGTTTTAAAATATGATATCATATGGGTTTCTTTGTAATACGAATTTGAGCTTCTAAATTCTATTGTCTATTGTTTCTTTTTATTATTATATTTAGACTATGATGTATAATGATTCAACTATAATATTTCTTGATGATTTAACATAGTATGTGGAATATATCATGAAAATGACCCAAGTCCCTAACTCCAGGTTATGAACTGGTGTTGAATTGAGTTGTAGTGATGCAATTGCCTTCATTATTGTGTTATTTACTATTTTGTGATGTTATTACACCCATTGTTGGGTTGAATTTGATGGTTGATGGTACAACCATAGATGATGGCTTGTGAAGGAGATTGGGTAAGTCTTTGTGATCTCAAACCTTTACTTCAATTATGGTGGTTTGTACTTGGTGATGAAGTTAAATTGAAGTATACCTTATGATTGAATGAAGAATGTGTTGGTATGATGATGCAATTTAAATTTCTTGATTATGTATGTTGTGAGATTATGTTAGGATGTACTTATATATGGTTGGTTATAAAGTACCTATGTGCCTTACTATAACATCATAAGGTTAAAGTGTTAATATCACATGTGAGAGTTGCATTTAAAGTATGTTCTCATGCAATTCCTATTGAGATAATGACTATGAATATACAAGGAGTAGTCTCCTATGACCTAAACTAATTTATGATTGTTAAAGAATGACATTTCAAAAGGGACTCTAGCTTAGCACTGAGTGAAAAAGTATTGAAGAGTTGTCCCTTCCCATATAGGGAAGGTAGATTCACTATTGTACTCATGAAATTGGAGCCTACAATGAATATAGCTAAAAGAGTGTCCCAACTACATCTCCTTGTTCTTGAACTATGTTTCCCCCATAGGAGTACTATCTAGTGGATCTACATAGGTGTTATGTTCATGTTTTGGTACTACCTTGGCAACTAATCCACCTTCTTTCGGTGTAGGGTTCCATGACACCGGATTCCACATTAACGCATGTGGTCTATCGTTAAGGTAAGATGTTCCCAAAAGTAAAATAAATTAATAAAGTGAACTCTAATTAGGATTACTTAAGGGGTTCGACTTAGTCTAGGAAGGGGTATGGGACTTTACCTATACATTGCACTAGTTATCCTTGAGGGAACTTTTAGAAAGATGTTCTCATGTTTAATGCTCTTAGAATATTTTTTTGCTTATGTGGGTTCTGTATGTTAATGTTGTTTATTGTTAAATATGAGGATGAATACTTATAATGCAATTTTTTGTCATGTTATACATTATTCATGATCCTTTGGTTAGTTTTCTTAGTTGAGTGGAGTTATGGGGTTTCACTGACTATTGCACTAGTAGGCTTGGTGAAGGGTTATGGGTAAGGTTGTCACTTAAGTTATAATGTTAGACATCATTAACATGCTTTATGGTTATAAAATGGTGGTAGAGTTGCATTGGCTATGAATTCTTTTATGTTATACATATGTTGACTTTGCTTAACTTGATGATGTTGGTCTAGTGTTGAATATGGTATTGGCTTAGGAGATACTTGATTATTGTCTTGTATGTGTTTTTTGATAAATTATAAAGCTTTTCAAAGTAACTTTGCATGGTATTAAGAAATGTCCATTTTTGGCATGATTTTTATGTTTTGTCTACCAATGTTTCCATACTTAGTACAATTAATGTTCTAACCCTTATTTCTCCCTTTCCACCAACATTTTAGGTTTAGGTCGTTGAAGGGTTCGTGACCACATTGCAAGGAAGGCTTGGATCAATTCTCTATGTGTGGGTATGTCCTCAAGTTCCGAGGATGATGCCTTTTCTCACCCCACCTATGTTACATTGTTATAGTGTTTAGACAATCATTTCGTTCTTGTTTTTTCAAGATATTGTTGTAAGCCCTAAGTGGAATTGATACATTTGTGTAAGGGATATGCATATCGTTTAGGTGGTTTAATATGAGATCCCTATTAATTTTTGTGTGTGTTTATCAAATAGAAGTAGAAGACTAAGTAAGCTTCTTATTGCAATGATTCTAATGTAAATTCCCTATGTATATATTATGTGTAAGCGAGAGGTCTATGTAATTTGATGAAGTAGATATAGATGAAAAGTTAATTTTTCGCCCTTTTTAACCTATGAATGTACTGATGAATGCTAAGAGCCTAGTTTTAGTCCTCCCTTGATTTGACACATTCATTCATTCACTGTGTTTGTGTACATCTGATAAAGCCTTTCATATAAGCACCATCATTCATAACAATTTCTTCTAAACATGATCATACTATATTCATAATATCCACATACAACCATACTTCTCATTCACATTATACTCCAAATATCACAATATGTTAAAAAATCACATGCATAACTTCATAATACACCTCTATACATAGGCATCATGACATAACATTACTCAACATTAAATGCTTTCAAGTACATAACCACAAGACACATACATATTCATATGCATTAATAAAACACGCTACCATAAGTGGATCTTACCACACAAGAACAATTCAATAAGAACTACAACAATGAAGGTCAACTTACCCTTCATCCAAGCCATAATCACCCTTTCTCAATTATCCAACAATTCATCATCATTAGGCATGAATATCAATAGATAACCATAATAGAACATAGTTTATCCACAATTCTAACAATTTTTAATCACGTTCATCAAACCCACTTCTAAAACAATTTCATAGATTTGGATAAAACATGGTTTTTTTCAAGCTATTCCATTAATTATAATCTTAAAAACCTTGATTGTAAATTAATATATTAATTTCATTACTTAGAAAACGTTTTAATAATGTATCCATGCATAGAATCAAAAGTTGGGAAATCAATCGTTAATTCACTTTTGAAAACCTTTGAATTGGACTCCTTGAATGAGATATTATTAAAGAACAAAGGATTAACATATCTTAGTATAGGGAGTTCAAAAAATTTGGGTTGAAATCATGAAGAATTGAACTTCCTTCCTTGGAGCATGAATGTTCTTCAATAGAGGATTTCGATTGAGAGAGAATTTAGAGAGAAGTGAGAACAATTGTTTTTTTTATTTGGGGATTGATTCGATGTGGGAAATGGTGTGTAATGACTCGAATTAAATATATAATACACTCCAAAAAAACCCAAAACACACTACATGGGGAACAAGTCCGCATCGCGGAGGTGTTCCAAAAACATTTAGGAAATTGATGTTTTGACAGAAGAGTCTGTGATGAGGTCCACGACGCGGACAAACTTTTTTGCCCTTTGTTGAGCAAGTCCGTGACGCGGATCCACTCTCTCAATGTACAGTCCGCTGCCTTCCTTGGCATCTTCTCTCCCAAAGTATGGGTCCTCCTCAAGGACCCTTAGCTTGGTCCTTAGGAAGTCGTACCAAAAACTTTGGACACTAAATATGTCCCTCTTGGTGTTAGAGTCATCCCCATTGACTTTAGGATCAAAACAACACATAAAAACATGCACAACATACTAGGACAAATCAATACATGGAAAACTAGTTTTTGAATATGTTTGTTGTCCCTTGACGTTTGACTTCAAAAATTATTAAAACTGACTTCAAAAGATATTCTTCATCATGATAAGAAATTATTAACTTATAAAACCCATGTAAAGGTCTAATTTATCCTAGTTCATTTTGAGTGTTGTTACGATGGGTATAAGGGGATTTTGATTGAAAAACAACAATTCATCATTATTATACAAATAATAAACCCTAACTACCTATAATTAATAACAACTGACCCATAAAATTCTTGTAAAAGGATGCCCATGTATAAGAGTAAAACCTTAGCGTTTTAGGGAACTTTTCAAACCTTAATTTGAGAGGACCTCTTGGGGAAAGGATTTCCAAGATTACAAATAAACCATACCTTATTATTATTCATATAATTATGGAATAAAGTTTAGTTCTTAATCCATAGGGAAAGTTTGCACTTCCTTGTAAATGAAGTCTTGTGTTGATAGAGTTTGGAGAGAGTTTATGTTTTGATTTAGTGTGTTGACTTAGAATGAGTTGGGGTAATGGGGTTGGGGTCATATAGTTTGGTTTAGTTAGGTAATTAAATAAATAACAAACCCTCCTAACCCCTATTTAAATAACTAATTCGAATTAAGACCTTTAACTAAAAAATAAAACCCAAGAATTGTCCTCACATAGGTCACCACCTACGGACCGTAGGTGGCTCCACGTCGTGCTTCTGCTCCATGGAACTGCTATGAGGATGGGAAAAAGGGGGACTTGGTGGAAATACTAAGTCAAAAACCACCAGCCCCTTCAACACACCTTCACTCACTTGACGGGCCCGTCAAGGGTGGTCATGGAAGGTTGCTTGTCTTCTGACAGCTCTTTGCCCAACACTTTGGTCCTCCTAAAGAATCCATAGGGTGGTCCTTGGGGGTTCGTACCTGTCATATCCGGGAAGCACTCTCTAGAAGTAACATGGCGTACTTGACCTCTCGGAGGTCTTATACAAGCCCATAGTTATCATTCATCGCATTTTCATAAGTAAATTTAACGCAAAATTTAATACTTTCTTAGCACATTATATGATAGAACATTGCGTCATATATATAAAATATCATCATACATATTTAAGGAGTCGAGTATCTTTTTGTCATCCACTACTCAAAATCATAAGTGTACATTAGGGACACGACCCTTATAACATAAAACATAAGTACAATAATAATAGACTTTACAGCAAACACATGACTTAGGAATCCTTGGTCTTAAGGATTCCTATACTTGAGCTTGGGAATCATCTATCAAGCTCGTAACCATTTAAGATCTCTTTTAAGAATCCATAAGCTACACTTTGTGTAAAAAGTAGAGAAGACTAGATTTAGTACAAGAATGCACTAACTATGGCAACCATGCAAAACATTCATTTAAAATGGACATTTTCTTGAAACCATACTTCATGCCTTTTCGACTAAATCTTCATAAAACCTTTATACAATAGTGTTTATATCATTCATATGCTTCATATAGACATATTAAAAAGCCAAACATCATATAAAATCACATATAGAATTTAAGCCACTTTTAGGGTCACTTTACAATGAGATATTTTCCTTAATAGAGAACTTTCCATTTAACTTCTTAACCTTCCAAGTAATCCCTCTAGTGATACATGGTGCAATGCGTCACCTTAAGGATACAAGAATCAATCATACATAATGCATAAGAAATCACCTACCATCATAGATGTATAGTACAACATAGACACATTTAAGTCAAAACCATAAGAACCTTAAAACAAACTCTTAGTAATTATGCAGATATAGTTATTTTACTTCACATATATCTTTATGAGACCTTACTCATAATACCAATCTAAATATATTAGTGCAATTTAGATGTGAAGCTTCATAACCTCCCACATACTTAGTAGACCTATCATGAGACCACAAGCCTTACCATCCAGTTCATACATCAACAAGTAAGTGAACACAACTTTATTCATGTCAACAACCTTGATCATATAGTCATTAAGACCAACGTAGTGATTATAAGAACAATACCAAATCATATAGGCTCATACCATGTATATATTCATAAAAGTAAATAATTATTACCATTCCATTCATAAACACACAACCATAACCATACACCTTACATCACCTTCCTAGAACTCCCCAAGGAGCCAGTTGTGCAATGTCTAGGTGGGTTCATTACTTCCATCTATCCTAAGTAACCTATTTTAGGTCATCCTATTTAGGGTCTTAGTCATTTACTTCCATTGTCCATTTTACATTAGGAAAACTATAGCCACAAACGACACTAAGACCATGGGTGCTACATAGAATTTGGTGTTGTAGAGCCCGACACCAAGGTAAAGTGTTCTTACTTAGCCAAGGTAGAACGTTAACACATGCTAGCATCTTAGTTGATATCACTTGTTATATACTATATGACAAGCATAGTTTATGGAACTTGGGGCCCATCATTGAACATTAACTATATGCCCTTGGGCTATGAGGTTATCCATCCCGTTAGGTCTATAGTGACCTACCTTACTACAATGGAAAGGGACACCCGTCATCTTCAAGTTAACTCGGTGCTAAGCTAAGTTGCTTTATCTTTATAAAAACCTTTAATAACTTTATCATATAAAATTAGGGGTAGGAGATGGACTCCATGTATGCTTATATCATAGGTCATAAATAAGAGCTCATCGACTTAAATCATGTCACAAAACCCTTTAACATGGACATAGCATATGTAAGCACTTATCAAGTTGTAGGGTACACATGAGCACATCTTTTAAGGCCCCTACATTGACTAGATATTCATACATGTGTGTGTATACTTATATGTGAGAAAACCTTTCACACAACACTTTAAAGCCACATATGTTCATTTCATTTCATTCATGCATGTGTACAAGGGTAATTATATGAGCCATGCTTTCATATAAACACATTTATACAATCGAAATAATCATTCTTCATCATACCATATACTTTACATTATAGCATATAAGACATGCTCAAAACATACTCATGCATTCATATGCATGTACATAATAGACCAAACCTAGGAACTATCCTATGAAGGAACACATGTGAAATGCAGAGGCAAGGTCCCATACCCTTGCCCATACAAGTACACCTATAAAGTCATCCTAGTAAAGTGAACACATATCATACTTTCACAGACATAAGCTTAACATTCATAGTAGTAAACACAAGTGAATACGATAACAACCTTTAATTAGATACTATAATCCTATACTATTGTAAGCATGCATGTAGAGTGGGGGTGTATGTACATTGGTCAATATGAACACATAATTTCTATAGACAACACATTGAGGCGTCCATCCTTTTAGGACCATAATGCACAACAAATCATAGACCACACAACACAAAATAGCGTACGAGACAAGACAAGTTTCACATTACATTTAAGACTCCTAACCTTAGCTATTCACACACCACACAGGGGTACATGGGTAAGAGATCATTAACCATTTATACTCATCTAAGGCATAACCTAATGAAACCCAAATATAGTTATGCACATACATATGCAATAGCCATACAACATGATCACAACTAGAATAGGAAACTAGGCATGAGGCTTCACATTGGGTGATCATCACCAACACAACTTCATAATATGATTCCCTTCAAGGCCATGAGATTAAAAATAAAGTATAACACACCACCATAAGTGGATCATACCACACAATGACATACAAGGCTTCACCAGTAATACTATAGAGAAGTGGAGAAGTAGAAGAGTAGAGCAATTCTTACCAATTCTTTAGACTTTTGTCGTCATTGACCATTACTACTATTTCATCAACAATTAATGTATAGGACAGTATCTAAATGTATAATAACATAATCAAAATCATGCATTAATCTTTATGAAATTGAGGTTATATTAGGTCCATACATCATCAAATTATAGAATGTGAAGGGAAGTTGACCTCTTACCAATTTTTCCTCACTTTCATCATCAATTTTTCATACTCACAACTAATCAATAATACACATATAAGTGAATAGTTAAAGATACAATTACATAAACGAAATCTTACTACAATTGCAAAGAAATTGAGATTACAGTGAGCATCATAAAATTACAATAGAGAGGAAATAAAAATCAACTCTTCAAGCATCAATACACATTGTACAACAATGCATAATTCATAATTATAATATATTATAGGGAGAATATAAAGTAAAATTAAACCTATACAAAATCATGAACCAATTACCATGGAGTCGATATAAATAGAACTACATTAGCAATTTACAGAAGATAAGAGAACATGAATCAATACTATTGCATCCTCAAGCCTTGATCCACATTAGATCCATTACTTATAATTCATAATATATATACATGATAGGCATTATTTAACAATCAATTTAACATAATAGAATTCCACATTCATACATCATAAAGGCAATGTTACAATGAACACATAGATATCTAAGCTAGTTTTGTTCAAATCTTCATACATTGATACAAATGGATCATTCATCAACAATTAATCATCAATATGTTAAATAATTGTATAAATGATCATTTCAATGTAATAAAATTACAATTAAACTAATAACAAGCCACGATCAAAATGCCCATGCAAGGGTTAAATCAAGTTTTGGAAGGGACATGGGTTAACAATGGATTTGGATTGAAATACATGTTAAAATAATCAATTCATCATTATTAAGCTTTTGAAAATATTTTTTGAAAGAAACCATGGCTAGATTAAAGAAGAAGAGATTTGATCATGTTTTCGCTTTTAAAACTTTTGAGATTAACACTCTAGATGGAAGGATAACTAAATATGAAGGATCACCATACCTTTGTCTAGAAGAAAACCTATAAAACATGATGACGAACTCATAGTAATCCAATCTCAAAGCTTTTCTTGAGATTAACCTTCAATGGAGGTTCTAGAGAGAATATTTTTGGAGGCAAAGTCTAATTTGTGTGAATTGGTAGGGGAATGGGTTGATCACGTTTGATCCCCTAAATACACAAAAAAATAATGAAATAAACCAAGTAGGGTCAGGATAGGACGTACGGTAATTTCCCATTCACCCCTTAAATAAAACAATCGTAGGCATGTAGTTATAGGCAACCATCGATGGGCAACATCGATTGGGCGTCGATTAGACGACGGGGCATCCTGCTTCTCCGTCATTAGTGAGTGTAGCTCCTTCTTTGTTTCTTTAGATCTTGAGGATATGTGTCAACCAACGTCCCAAATCTAAAGGCCGTGGATGGACTGAAGACGCTTCAATCGAGCTTGTCGATTAACATTGCCAAGGGAGTGTCTCGATAATATTTAGGTTCTATCCTTAGGGACTTTTGCGGGTCCCTTGGGGAGCGTACCCTGACGTGTCCACCGTAAATATAAACCTTAAAATGTTGAAGACCTCCCATTCAAATTTGACCCAAAATAAACAAGTAAAACACATAAAAACATGAAAGGAACTCTCAAGACAAACATGAACGTCTCAAGGGCCACATTTCAAACGTCTTACACGTTATTGGACATTTGACCTAAAAACTTCATGAAAATACATGCACTACTTATAAACATCATTATTAATTATCTATGGACATCATAATCTCATGAAACACACATAATCACATAAAAACAAATAAGGCCCCTTAGGTGACTAGTCGTCAAAAGCAGTGGTCATCCTTGATGTTTGACTTCCAAATGACTTCAAATCACCCAAAACTACTTTAAAACACTTAATTAACATGTTAAACACATTAAAACCACAAGTTAGGCTCTAGACACACTAACTCATTTTGGAGGTCTTACAATATTCTCCACTTGGGAACATTCATCCTTGAATGACACTTAGAACACTTTAATCACAACAAGGGCTTTAATGAAGCATACAGCACTTACGCATATTCATAACATCATCATGTAGAAGTCAATGCACCAAACTTACAAGGTTCACAACTTCAATTGATTTATCACTGAATGCACACAAGCAAGCAAAACCTTTATTCACTTAGTCTTTAATGAATCAAGCATAAAGGCTCTTATCATGTTCATAAGAGGAACATCTTTCTCCTAATCATAACATGGTCATTACACTTCAATTCATTAAGAGCTCATCCTGCAACTATCTTTAAGTCACATTTAGGCATATTCCAAAAACTTCAAGGACAATTAGGCGCTCATACTTTGATGCACATAGACATTGAGTGGAATATGTTTAGAATGGATTCTTTTTAGTCATACATAGTGCTATGAGGGTCATACTCAACCATACCATGTTTAGTTTTTTCTATTGAGAAATGTCCTTCTCATCAACACACTTACATGTCTCATGAGTCCACATCCAAGCAAGGGGCAAAATCAATCCTTATTAAAATGAAAAATTCTCAAATTTTAAATCAAGGCATGGTCATGTTTTTTTCCTAGTGAAGTCTAAATGGTAAGACACACCAAGCCCATCACAACAAATAGGAAACCATTTCACAAAATTAAAATTTCTAACGTAGCAATAGCCTTCACAATAAGCATCATTTGGGGAAAAATAACACAAATTATAGGCACACACAAGGACAATAGCTAACATGCCTTCACTCTTCAAAAGTGATCCTACAATCATGCTTTCCAAACCATACAAGTCTCATAGTTTTCCAAGAGACTCAACATATTTAATTTTAAATAGGCTCAATTTATCACTATAAGGCTAAACCTTACATATCAAAAGTGACTTGTCACATCCCGAAACCACACCCTAGAAGTTAGGGTCAATCTCGGATTGCAACTGGGCGTACTTCACCTCTCGGAGGTCTTGTACAATACCTTACATATCATTCATCGCATATACATAATGAAAAGTAATGTGGAATTAAAAATTTTCATAAAACATTTCGTAGTCTTTAAAAAGAGTTCTTTCATGTAAAATCATAGGAAATACCAAGTCTCAATCTCATCAAACTTAAGACAAGAGAATATTTTTGGGATACGGCCCATACAGAATACAAATATAGAAATACTTAGTCAATTACAATGCATCGAAAGAAAACACATACAAGACATCTATATATGCCCCCAAGTCAATTGAGGACATACTTCTACTTCACTTGAACGATGCTACGATCTAAGTATTGCTTCCCAAATGCTCCTCATCTACCAACAACTATAGAGACATATCATAGCATGGAATTAGTGCAACCACATGTAATAAGTATGGGATAATGCAAAAAAATCATAATAATAGATATTTTTAGAAATATGAATCTTTTCATTTAAATATAATTATATAATCATAAGAACAACATTATCAACTTAGAAACACATAAGTAAACACTTTAAATAGTGTATCATATTTTTGGAAGCACATTACAATGACCCATATTCACTTTACAGTGAATTGCTTAACTGTAACAGTGAAGTGTTTGCTCTTCCCTGTAACAGTGAAGTGACCCTCAAGACTACTTATAATAATGAACATACACACTTACCAATACATCAAACGTATTAACATGAGATTCTTCTACCAAAGACGATTTGAAGTCTCACTTGAGTGAGTTGCAAAGTGAACGCCAAAACAATCCCTTACACACACACTTAAGAGATACTATGGACTACCTATGATAGAATCATTCTCAATTAACACAACAACTTATAGATATTATGACATTCTCTCACCAAAGGCTTTTAAAAGACTTACTTAATTAAATCAAGAAGATAATTTCCATGATTGAGCTCTCCAAGACAAGCTAAATAATCGTTAAGACAACATAAGTCTAGATGATGCCCACATTGTCAATATCTTCCCTGACTAGAATCATTCTTAAGACTTGTATAGGTAATACACGAACTGACCATTCATATGTTCCCTTCACACCTTAACTAGACAACCCTTGACTAATCTAGTTAAGTATTTATTCATTTAAGATACTTTATATATTATCTTAACTCATTATATTCATTAGTTCATTTAGGAATCATTCATCACATAAAGGACATTCAATTAATGGTCTAGGACAAGACCTAGGGACTCTAACTACCACCTTCAAAGCCTATTGTGCAATGTTTAGATAACATCTCATACCACCACCTAAACTTCATATGACTTCTCTAATTCTAGTAGATTTCCCATATGATGAAAGTAGGAAATAACCGACTTAGACCATGATTACAAAGCAAGAAATTCAAAGTTCTAACCTTCTCCGATGAGGGTGTTCTACTTGCCAATGGTAGAACTTGGACACATCTCATGTAGGCACATGGTTAAGGAATATTAAGTGCATGCTTTGTAATCTAGTCTCATTCTTTAAATTGAACTACTTCGCTTACCTTACTCATTCGGTTCTAGCCTTCGTTCTCATAGAGTAATTCACATTTAAGGTTCATATAAAGGTGTTCCATATCAATTTCATAACCCAATCACATTTACCCTACAAAGAAAACATCCACTAGGACTACCTCTCAATGGTGGAAATAATCTCATTATGACTTTACTAAGGTAATATATGATTTCGTTCCAGCCAATTAACCCTTAGTCTATCATTCCTTTACTTGTAGGATACCATTAATACTTTCAACTTCAACATTCATCACCTTGCCTTTAGGTTCAAGGTTTCACTTAAAGGACCCTCTTAACATCATATAAGGTCTCATGTCATTCATAAATACAATACTAAGAATCTTTAGCATCCTAAGTCAAGACATCTCATATTCACATTCATACATGTATCAAGTAAGGTTCACAAGTCAACCAACACAACACACCATATACTTCACTTTAACACATTACATGTCAATATAGAAAAACATAGAAAAAACCCTTAAAATCTTTAATCCATCCTATACACTATCATATCATCATCAATATGACCATTATACACTCATATAGTAAACTAGGAATAATATACATCAACCCTAAGACTATACACATAAAGCCAAAGTAATAGTCTAACATGATTAACTACATAACATCAATATAAGAACACATATAATGTCACATTATTTATATAATAAGTAGGTATTATCATACTTCACATAATCAACTACATAAATATTCACATTACTTCAAGTAGTTGCCGACAAGGCCAGAATCATCATAATACTTAGAATAACGCTTACAAGGCCATATCAGTTACAAATAAAGTACATAACACCGCCACCACAAGTGGACCATACCAATCACAATATAATGGAAGTCTAGAATACATAAAATAAAGGAGTAGGTCAGCGTACCACCACTCCATCCTGAACACCTCAATTCAATGCTAAACCACCCAATTCCACACCATAAGACCCTTACCAATGGCCATGAACATCAATTCAATACAATTATAACAATTTTCAATGAAACTAGGTCAATTCAATGTATATTCATCAATCTAATACAACCTAGATATCAATTGAACATAATTCTGACATCATTAGAGAGCGGATAGAAAACTACACTTGCATTCATAAACATTAAGTCAATATCAAGTAACCCATAACTTAGTCAAAAACTAGTGTTCATCAGTTTCATGGGTTCATAGGGTAATTGAGTTAAAACCGTCAATTTCATAACAATTAAATCACTGATTAATGCTTAAAAACTATTAATGTTAGAACCCATAAATAGATCACGATATTGGACAACTAAACTTTAGAAACTTATTTTAAAGTTGGGATCCTTGATGAGGAGAGTTTCAAGGATAAAAAACCATACCTCAATAAAGTTAATTATTCAATTTCATGAAGAATATCCACTCGTTCCTCCAATCCAAGCCCTTCCTTAAGTTTTAGCTCTAACGAAGTTCTAGAGAATTTCTATGTGATTTATTTAGGGTTTTGATTTTGAAGCATGTAACCTTCAAAATGTTTTAGGCTTATAAACATTTTAAAATATCCAAAATACCACTAATGAACTGCCAATACTGTTATTTGGACGTGGGGTGAATTTACAAGTTCACCCTTCACTTAACAGTACACTCAGGGACAGACCCATCGATGGTTGGAAGTCGACACACCATTTTTCCACAAAAGGAACATCCTGTCTTTCCGTTGATTGGTTTAGAGACTCACCTTTTGTCTATCCAATCCCCTACCTATGTCCCAAATGACAAGACCGTACCAACGGGGTGTCGACTGACCTACTGGGCATCGATTGCCTTCGTGACTTGGGCTGTCTTGGCACTAACTTTGGATTTTTCATCAACGACCCTTGTATGGTACATGGGGATATTTTCCCAAACATTTACAATCCAAACATGCTCGTCTACGAGTTTAGGACCTCTCACATTAATTTCATCCAAAACGAACATGTAAAACACGACAAAATATGACGTTCTTGGATATTTTCCCTCCAAAATCCATGAAACTTAACAAACTACCTATATAAACCATAATAACTCATTTAAGGACCTTATAACCTCATTATTCAAACATAAACACATAAAACCACATATGAGCCATATAGGTGACTTAGTTGTCAAACGTCTTAGTCGTCCCTTGATTTTGAATTCAATGCACCTAAACTCTTAGACACTGCCTCAATACCACATTATAGACCTATTTAGAACCATATACCATCATGACCAACAATTTAGGATCTAGTTCACCGAAATCATTTTCCGGATCTTACATTCTCCCCCACTTGGACAACTTTGTCCTCTGATGACACTTGCCACTCTCCGAACACTACCAAGAAAAGATATTCAAGTAGAAGATCATGATCATACCGTGTAACACCTTATTCAATTCAGAAATATAATAAAACATCAATTTCAGTTTATCTAGAGAATCACAACACAACATGAAACTAGAAAACATTCTATAACTCATCATGCTAAAAACTCACATGCTTCATTCCAAATAACAAAAACACATTTTATATTCAATATCATTATAATATACATAAATTCTAACCACATTGCAACAACTTTTTACCAAAGAATGAATTAGTATGTTTTGCAAATTTAACAGTGAATAGGCAAACCACTACAGTGATTGAGGCCATTTTTTCAAAAATCCAACTTTTAGGCAATTCAGGGTAGAAAAATGCTAATGCGCAAGGTAACATCTTATAAACACATTTTTCCACATAATCGTAAATTCATAAAATTCACAATGCAACGAATCAATGAAATTAAATTTTAACAAGACCCCTAAACGCAATGCAACATGCAACATACTTCTACGACTTTCTATCTCATCTACTAACCATACTCCCCCACTTAGAAGGAACTCATATTATAAAAAAAATACAAGGATTACCCTCATCATCATCACCATCCGGCATCTCTCCTCTAGTTTGGAGTGCATAGAAAATCCTCATTGTTTTAACATGATCCTTTGGAACATTTGGAGAAACTTTATTACCCTCTCTTTCTCCAGAAAATGTTAGGATAATCTCTCACCTTCTGTCATTTCTTATTACAACCATAGCAACTCTCGGTACCCTATGGACACTCACCATAATCCCTCTTAAAACAAGTGACACATGTAGGCTTGACATTTTGAGAACCACCTCATTTCTCCAATGTACCCTTAGCACTCCTAGGTTCTTCTTGAGTTTTAGCCCTCTTCTTAAACCTAGATTGATCTTGGTTACTAGAACAACTCATTTTCAAGTTTCTAGACATCCTCTTATGTTTGAACTCTTCAATCGATTGGGAATACACCATGAGTCTGGCTAGGGTCATATCATCATGTAACGTCACCGTACGACATTCCTCCCTAACTAGGTCGGAGACACCCATCAAAAAATGATGCATTTCATCCCTTGTATTATAAATAAGGGATAGGGCATATCTAGATAACATAGAGAACTTCAAAGAGTATTCCTCAACTCTCATATTGTCTTGATTGAGATTGAAAAACTACTCTTCCTTAGATTCCCTCCTCCCATGGGGAAAGTACTTCCCACAAAAAACTTCCTTAAATTCTTCCCACTCAATACGATCCGACTCATCTGGCCTGTTGTCCTTCCATTAAGTGTACCATATTTGAGAAACATCCCTCAATAAGTACGAAGCCAACTCTGCCTTCTTCCTAGATGTAATCCCCATGTCACTCAACACCTTGTACACACCATCTAACAACTCTTAGGAATCTTCTCCAACCTTAGAGCCAAGAAAATAGGAGGATTCATCCTCACAAAGTGTCTAAACCTAGATGACATAGTGCTCTCCACAATATTCACCCTAGGCACCATACTGAAATTCACTTGAGTAATCACGGCTCGGGCTAAAGCAAGAAAAGAGTCTCTATTATCACTATCACTCAACTCTGGGGGAACCACCGGAACATCATTATATCCACGTACAATAGGGACTGGGTCACTTTGATCAACTTGAGCACCTTGAGAAACATGCTCAAATGCCTCAACTTGAGGCGGAATCTCCTCTTGAACTTAGTTTTTTTCAACTCTCCTAATCGTTGTCCTCCTCGTATTCATCTTCCTAGAAACACAAGGAAAACCATAAGAAAAGAGTACTCAAAACTTTTACTCTATGACACGACATAGGAGTAAAAAAGAAAAGAAACTCTATTTTTTTATAGCCTCTCGCCCATAGAAGTGTTGCGACTCACACCGATGGTCAACACGCTACTAGGCGTGACTTGATCACACTTTTCGATTCCTACGACTACTTTCATAACCTATGCTTTGATACCAAATTTGTCACATCCTAAAATCACACCCTACGAGTTAGGTTCAATATCGTATTGCAACCGGCATACTTGACCTCTCAGAGGTCTTTTAGAAGCTCTTACATATCGTTCATCGCATATACATAATGAAAAGTAGTGCGGAATTAAACCTTTACACAAAACAACTCATAGTCTTTAAAAAAAACTGTTTCATATAAAATCATAGGAAATACTAAGTCTCAATCTCATAAAACTTAAAACAGAAGAATAATTTTGGGACACGACTCTTACAGAATAATAATAATATAGAAATACTTAGTCTAATACAATACTTCAAAATAAAAGACATAGAAGACATCTATATATGCCCTCAAGTCAATTGAGTACATACTTCAACTTCACTTGAGTGATACTACGATCCAAGTGTTGCTTCCCAAATTCTCCTCACCTACCAACAACAATAGAAATAGATAAAAGTATAAACAGTACAACCACATGTGCTAAGTATGGCATAATGCATAAAAATTATGAAAATGGACATTTATTAGAAATATGAATCTTTTGATTTAAATATCATAATGTAGTCATAAGAACAACATTTATCAACTTAGAAACACACAAGGAAACACTTTAAACGATTCATCATATTTTTGGAAGCACGTTACAGTGACCCATATTCATTGTACAGTGAATTGCTTCAATGTAACAGTGAAGTGTTTTCTCTTCCCTTTTTACACTTTGTAGCATGTATTCTTCTCACTAAAAGTTATCCTAAGACTCACTTAAATAACACAAAGCGATACAGTCCATACAACCTCCCTAAGCATGCCTAAGTGACCCTGAAGACTATTTATAATAAGACGCATACACACTTACAAAGACATCGAACATATGAACATGAGATTTTCCTACCAATTGAAAGAGTTGTCAAGAGAACTCCTATACAATCCATTACACATACACTTAAGAGATCCTATAGACTAGCTATGATAAAACCATTCTCACTTAACACAACAACATATAGATAATATGGCATTCTCTCACCAAAGGCTATCAAAAGACTTACTTAAGTAATCAAGAAGATAATGTCCATGATTTACCTCTTCAAGACAACCTAAATAATCCTTAAGACTACATATTTCTAGATCATGTCAACATAATCAACAAATTCCCTAACTATAATCATTCTTATGACTTATCTAGGTAAGATACGAAGTGACCATTCCTATGCTCCCTTCACACCTTAATTAGACAACCCTTAACAACACTAGTTAAATAATTATTCATTTAAAATACTTTGTCTATTAACTTAATTATATTTATTAGTTCATTTAGGACTCATTCATTACATAAAGGACATTCAAGTAATGGTCTTGGACAAGACCTAGGGACTCTAACGAACACCTGCAAAACCTATTGTGCAATGTCTAGATAGCGTCACATACCACCACCTAAACTTCATAGAACTTCTCTAATTCTAGTAGATAACCTTTATGATGAGAATAGGCAATAACCGACATAGACCACGATAGAAAAGTATGGAATCTGAAGTTCTAACCGACTTGCCAATGGTAGAACTTGGACACATCCCATGTAGGCACATGGTTAAGGAATATGAAGGGCATGCTTTGTAATATAGTCACATTCTTTAATTAAAACTACTTCCCTTACCATACTCACTCGTATCTAGACTTTGTTTCTCATATATTAATTCACATTTAAGGTTCATATAAAGGGGTTTCATATCAAGTTAATAACCCAATCACATTTACCATACCAAGGAATGGTCCATTTGGGCTACCTCACAATAGCAACAAGAAGATCATTATGACTTCCTTAAGGTTTTGTATGATGCCGTTCCATCTAATCAACCCTGAGTCTAGCATTCCTTTACTTGAAGGATACCATTACGACTTTCGACTTCAACATTCATAACCTTACCACTAGGTTCAAAGTTTCACAAAGGATCCTATTAACATTATTTAAGGTCCTATGTCATTCATACATACAAGACTAAGAAGCTTTAGCATCCCAAGTAAAGACATCTCATATTAACATTCATACATGTATCAAGTAAGGGACACAAGAAAACCAAGATAAGACACCACATACTTCATTTTAACATATATTACATGTCATTCTAGTAACACATATAAATAACCCTTATCATCTTTAATACATACTATACACTATCATATCATCACCAATATGACAATCATAGACTCATATAGTCAAGTAAGTTAACATACATCAAGCCTAAGACTATACACATATACCTAAAGTCATAGACTAACATGATTACCTGCATACATAAATACAAGAACATACATACGTTCACATTACTTATCATATAGGTAGGTATTATCATACTTCACATAATAAACTACACAAATAACCACATTACATCAAATAGTTGCCGACAAGGCCATAATTATCATAATACTTAAAATAACGTCGACAAGGCCATATCAATTACAAGTAAAGCACATAACACCGCCACCATAAGTGTTCCATACCAATCACAATATAATTGAAATATAAAATAAATAATATATATGGAATAGGGCAGCGTACCACTACTCCATCCTCAACACGTCAATTTGATGCTAAATCACCCAGTTCAACACCATAAGGCCCTTATCAATGGCCATGAACATCATTCAATACAATTATAACAATACTCAATGAAAATAGGTAAATTCACTATATATCCATCAATCTAATACAACCTAGATATTAATGGAGCACAATTCTTACATCATTAGAGTGCCCATAGAAAAAAACTACACTAGAATTCATAAATATTAAGTTAATATCAAGTAACCCATAACTTAGTCAGAATCTAGGGTTCATCAATTTATGGGTTCGTAGTTTAATTGAGTTAAAATCAAATATTTAATAAAAATTCAATCACTAATCAATGCTTAAAAAACATTAATGCAAGAACCCATGCATAGATCATGAAATTGGACAATTCAACTTTGAAAACTTTAGAAAACATCTTTCAAAGTTGATATCCTTGATGAAGAGAGTTTCAAGGATTAAAATACATACCTCAATGAAGATTATTCTTCAATTTGTAAAGAATCTCTACTCAATCCTCCAATCCAATCCTTCCTTGAGTTTTGGCTCCAATGGAGTTCTAGGGAATTTGTAAGAGATTTTTGGGTTTTGATTTGAAAAATGACATCTTCTAAGTGGTTTAGGCTTATAAACATATTTAAAATACCCAAAAAATACCCTTAAGTAAATGCCAAAACTATTATTTTGACGTGGGGTGAACTTACAAGTTCAACCCTCACTTAACAGTTAACTGCACGCAGGGACAAACCCATCGACGGTTGGCAATCGTCGGACCATTTGTCCACAAATGGACCGTCCTTTACTTCATTCGATAGATTCATAGACTCGCCTTTATTATCTACTGTCTCCTGCCTATGTCCCAAACGACCAGACCTACAAACAGGGAGTCGATTGCTTCCGTGGTTTGGGCTGTCTTGCAAAGTCTTGGCACCAACTTTAGCTCCTTCCTCAAGGACCCTTGGACGGTCCTTGGGGATATTTGGCCGGACATTTCCAACCCAAACATGCTCATACACAAGTTTAGGACCTCTCACATTAATTTCATCCAAAACGAACACGTAAAACTTGAAGAAACATGCATAGACACACAAGGTCATTTCAAGGCAAAACTTTCGAACGTTATGGGACGTTCTTGGACGTTTGACCCCCATACTTCACGAAACCTGACACGCTGACTATATACACCATTATAAATCATTCAAGGACATTATAACCTTATTAATCAGATATAAACACATAAAACCACATATGAGGCACATAGGTGACTTAGTCGTCCCTTGACGTTTGACTTCCAATGCACCTAAACTCTTAGAAATGTCTCAATACAACATTATATACCTATTTAGGACCTTAGACCATCATGACAAATATTTTAGTCTCTAGTTCACCTAAGTCATTTTCCAGATCTTACATGACTAACACCAAGTTTCTTACCTTAGCTCATGAAGTCAATTGCATAACTAGCATATCAAGATGCAATTTAACATGAACAAAACATGAATTTAATTAGAATTCTTTTTCGAGTACTTTAGAAACTTCAAAATACTCTTAAGATAGTTTCAATCAATATATACCAAACATGTAGAGGTCATGCAATTCATGCTTTAATGCAAGACTTTTATCATGAACAAGTTTACTAAGAATTTATTAGTTTCAAGTTCAAGCAAAAATAGTACAAAGTAGAAATATCTACAACCTTACTATTTCATCACCATCCCCCACTTGGAATAATCCCAATTAAGATCAACTTAACCCAACCTAAAGAGGATCTTAACTTAAAAACCTTCATTTTCATCACTTAAAAGTGATTACCAGTTTAGAAGGAATTGCAGTAAGTCAACCAAGGCATTCTAAAACTTATCATCTATGCGAATTATCCCCAATTTTCAAGTTAAGTCATACTATTCAACCACATAACGTTTTTAAACAATACTATAGACACCAAGGTCATACAAAATTAGGGGAAAACAACAAGGAGACTAACCATAGGGACTCTTCCTTTACATTCAATATTATATTAAAGTGACTTTTAGGTCAATCACTCGACATAATCACCCTACCAAGATAAACATACTACCTCACCTAAGATCAAGCCTATACAAAGGACTCCAATCCATACAAAACAATCATGAAGGTTCACATATATAAACAAAGGAAAATTTTATTCTTAGGGTAACATGCTTCTTTAACATTTAACATATTCCTAAAGCATTTCAATATCAAATCATATCATTAGGATACCATCATGCAAAACCACATAGTAGCATACATTCAAAAAAGAAAATCATTTCAACCATAACAACTTCTAACATGCTTTACTCATATCATGACATACATTTCTCAACATAACATGCATATTTCACATAAATCTCATACATAGCCATTAATGGCATCACATCATCAAAACATACCCAAATTCACCTTCACACATACTCATCCAACCGTAAAACCAAGTTAAGCATTAACTCACCTTTTCTCAATCAAGCATAGAGATACAATCTTATCCAACCAATCACATCTAAAACACCACCGGACAATAAAACATAAGAGAGAAATCTAATAGAGTTAAGTTCTATGGCATTATATGAAAAAAATGAAGAAGGGAAACGCTATCGTCCTATAACCTCCCACATCATTTGATGTGTCGTGACTCACCACCAATGATAGGAGACTCTAATAGGCATGGCAATATAGACTTTTAGAACATAAAACCATTTTCATGAATCCCATGCTCTGATACCACGTTTGTCACATCCGTGGAGCACCCCCTAGAAGTAATATTGCGTACTTGACCTCTTGAAGGTCTTATACAAGCCAATAGTTATCATTTATTCAATGCTCATAGGTAAATTTAGCAGAAAATTTAAAACTTTCTTAGCACATCATATGCTAGAACATTGCTTCATATATATATATATATATATAAAGGATTATCATACATAGTTAAAGACTCTAGTCTCTTTTTGCAAACCTAGACTCAACGCCATAAGACTACATTAGGGACACGACCCTTATAACCTAAAACATAATTACAATAATAAAATACTTTTCAGTAAAGACATGATTTAGGAATCATTAGGATTCGTTTCCTTGATCTTGGGAATCATCTATCAAGCTCTTCACCATTTAAGACCTCCATTAAGCATCCATAACCTACACTTTGGGTAAAAAGTAGAGAAGAATGTAGTTAGTACAAGAATGCACTAGTTATGGCAACCAAGCAAAACATGCATTTAAAAGGACATTTTCTTGAAATCATACTTCATGCCTTTTTTAGTAAATCTTCATAATCTTTATACAATAGCGTTTATGTAATTCATATGCTTCATATAGATATATTAAAAATCCAAATATCATATAAAATAACATATAGAACTTAAGCCACTTTTAGGGTTACTTTACGGTGAGCTATTTTCCTTAACAGTGAACTCTTCTTTTAACTTCTTAACCTTCAAACTAATCCATCTAGTGATACATGGTGCAATGCATCACCTTAAGGACAAAAGGAATCAAACATACATCATACATAAGCCATCACCTACCATAATTAAAGTATCGTACAATATAGATACATTTAAGTCGAAACCATAAGAACCTTACAATAAACTCTTAGTCATTATACACATATACTTATTTTACCTAACATAGAACCTTACAAGACCTTACTCATAATCCCATTCTAAATCTACTAGTGCAATGTACATGTAAAGCCCCATAACCTCCCACATGCTTAGTAGACCTATCATGAGACCACAAGCCTTACTATCTAGTTCATACATCAGCAAGTAAATGAACACAACTTCATTCATGTCAACAACCTTCATCATATAGACATTAAGACAAACATAGTGCATACAAGAATAATACCACATCATATATGTTCATACCATGCATATCTTCATAACAATTAGAAAAATACTACCATGTCCTGCATTAATACATAACCATAATAATACACCTTAGATGACCTTCCTAGAACTCCCTAAGGAGCCACTTGTGCAATGTCTAGGTGGGTTCATTACTTCCACTTATCCTAGGTAACCTCCCTTAGGTCATCCTAGTTAGGGTCTTATACATTTACTTCCATTTTCCATTTTTAGTTTAGGGAAACTATATCCTCAACAAATACTAAGACCATAGGTGCTACATGAAATTTGGTAATGTAGAGCCTTACACCAAGAGAAGGTATTCTTACCTAGACAAGGTAGAACATTAACACCTGCTAGTATCTTAGTTGATATCATTTCCTAGATATTATGTGGAAATCATAGTTTATGGAACTTGGGGGCCATCATGGAAACATCAACTCTATGCCCCTGGTCTATGAGGCTATCAACCCCGCGAGGTCAATGGTGACCTACCTTCCTATAGTGGGAAGGGACACCGCTCATCTTCAAGTTCATTCGGTGCTAATCTAAGTTCCCTTTTCATTTAAAAGCCTTTATAAACTTTATCTTATAAAATTAGGCTTATGAGATGGACTCTTCATATGCTTAGCTCATAGGTCATAGATGAGAGTTCATCGACCTAAATCATGTGAGAAACCATTTCACGTGGACATACCATATGTAAGCACCTATATAGTTGTAGGGTGTATACATGAGCATATTTTTCAAGGTCCCTCTATTGACAAGATGTTCATAAATGTGTGTGTATACTTATATATGAGCAAACCTTTCACATAAAACTCTAAAGCCACACATGTTCATACTTTATTTCGTTCATGCATATGTGTACAAGGGTAACTATATGAGCCATGCTTTCATATATATACATTTAGAAACTAGGTATAATCATTCTTCGTCATACGACATACTTCACACTATAGCATATAAGACATGTCCTTAACATACTCATGCATTCATATACATGTACATAAGAGACCAACCTAGGGACTCTCCTATCAAGGCACACACGTGCAATGCATAGGAAAGGTCTCATACCCTTGCCCATACAAGTACACTTATCAAGTCATCCTAGTTAAGGAAAAAAATATCATACTTTCATAGACATAAGCTTAACATGCATAGTAGTAAACACTAGTGAATGTTAGGACAACCTTTCATTAGACACTATGATCCTATACTACTCGTAAGTATGCATGTTTAGTGAGGGTGTATGTACATTGGTCAATATGATCAAATAATAGATATAAAAAACACATTGAGGCAGCCACCCTTTTTGTACCACAATGCACAACCAAGACTAGATCACACAACACACAATAGCATAGTAGACAAGACAAGCTTCACATTAGATTCAAGACTCCTAACCTTAGCTATTCCACACTCACATAGGGGTAAATGGTTAAGGGATCATTAACAATTTATGCTCATCTAATGCAGCACCAAATCAAACCCCACATAGTGATGCACATGCATACACAATAGCCATACAACTTAGATACAACTAGAATAGGAAACTAGGCATGAGGCTTCACATTGGGTGATCATCACCAACAAGCATTCATAATATAATTTGCCTTCAAGGCCATGATCACATCACATATATATTGGAAATAGAGTAAACACCGTCACCATGAGTGGACCATACCATACAATGTCATACAAGGCTTCATCAACAATACAATTGAGAAGTAGAGAAGTAGAGAAGATAGAAGAGTAGATCCATTCTAACGAATTCTTTAGCCTTTTGTCATCGTTGACCATTACTACTCTTTCATCAACAATTCAAGTATAGGAAATTAGCTAAAGGTATACTAACACAATCACAAATCATGCATTAATCATAACAAGATTGGATTCATATTAAGTCCACTACATCATAATTTTATAGAATGTGAAGGGAAGTTGATATTTTATCAATTCTTTCTCACTTTGATTGTTAATTAGTCATGCTCACAATTTATTAATAATACACATAAAAGGCAGTGTTAAGGATACCATGGCTTAAATGAAATTCTACTACAATTAACAAGAATCGAGATTATAGTAAGCATCATAGAATTACAATAAAGAGGAAATAGAGATAAAGTCTTCAAGAATCAATCCACATTGGATAAAAACACATAATTCATCATTATAATATATAATAGGCAGCATCTAAAGAAATATACCTGGACATTTCAACGGGAATATACACCTTAACATTTTGAAGACCTCCCATGCTAGTTTTACCCAAAATGAAACATGTAAAATACATCCACATGCAAGGCACTCTCAAGACACACACGAATGTCTCAAGGGCTAACTTTCGAATGACTTAGACATTCTTGGACGTTTGACATCCAAACTTCATTAAACTCCATACATTGCTCATAAACATCATTATTACTTCTTTTTGGACCTCATAAGCTCATGACACATATATAAGCACAGAAAAACATAGATGTCCCCTTAAGTGACTAGTCATCTAATGTCGTGGTCATCCCATGTCGTTTGACTTCCAAATTACTTTAATCATCCAAACCTACTTTAAAACACTTATTTAGCATGTTTAAAAAATTATAGGGACAAGTGAGGCTCTAAACACCCTAACTCATTTTGTGGGTCTTATAGTACCTGGACTTTTTAACCCTAAAATATTATTTTACCTCTTTAAAGTATTTTAACAAGAAATAACCATAATACGACACTCCCAAACCTTCAAAATTCTTAATAATACATACTAGTTCAATTTCATTAGATTCCAGACGTCATGGCTATTGCTTGACATTTATATTCTAATACGTCCTAACCAAGTTAATTACATTTGTTTATGTCCAGAAACATCATTTAAACCATTTTTAAGTCATTATTCTTAAGGTGTGGGGGTGTTTCAATACCCCCACCACCTCTTGTCATCATTCATCCCTGAATGACACTTGGACTTTTTGTAGAGAAGACTACAAAAAAAAACTAGCAGCCCAACGTCAAGAAACATCATAAAACTTCATGGAATAATATTTCAGTTCAATCTAAACCATGAGAAACATAATGCATGAAAATTCTAAATTCATTTAAGCATTGATGAGGATAGCGGTACTTCATATCGACCTCAGCCTCCCATGTTGCACACTCAACTAGATGGTTTCTCCATAGGATTTTTACATAACCAACCACTTTATTCATCAATTTCTTAACTTAATGATCTAACATCTCAAACGAAACCTCTTAGTAAGAAAGTTTTCATTCACCCATAAACCTTGTATTGGCATAATAGACACCGGGTCACATTTCTTAAGCATAGAATCATGGAACACCGGATGAACCGGGGCCTATTCATTTGCAAACCTCAACTTATAAGCAAATTCCCCGACTCACTTTAAAATTTCATAAGGGCCTACATATCGGGGACTAAGTTTCCCCTTTCTACGAAATCTCATTACCCCTCTTCGTGGGTGAAATATTCGATTAGACTCAATCACCTACCTCAAACTCAAGGTCCCTTCTCCTATTATCGGCATAAGACATTTTCCAAAGTTGAGAGGTTCTTAATATATACCTTATAATCATCCGAAACTAGATTAACTTTTTCGGGGTTGTAAAGTACACTCATATGATAGTCTTTTAAAAGTTCTAATCGTCTTCTTTGGTGTACATTAAAGTCCTTTTTAGTGAATACATATTGGATACTTTTTTTATCGGTGTACACATCTACATGAACCCCATAAAAGTAATGTCTCAATATCTTTTAAGCAAAAACTACGAAAACTAGTTAAAGGTCATGAGTTGGGTAGTTTCTCTTATGCACCTTAAGTTGCCTAGAAGCATGTCCTATCACCTTTCCATGTGGCATGAGGACACAACTCAAACCTACTCGAGAAGTGTCACCATACACCCTCTCTAAGCACACCTAAATGATCCTTAAGACTACCTAAGATAGCATCATTCTTACTTTATTTGTTAAACTACCTACCTAGAATTACTATATATCTCACCTAAGTAACAATTGAAGAGACCGCCCATACACCCTTTTCAAGACTACCTATGCAATCCTAAAAGCTACTCTAAATAAGACCTTTTGCATTAACATTCCTTTACTAAAGTGATTATGTCTTTTAGAAAACAGACATCACTTATGCAAGAACCCATGGCTAGATTATGAAATTGGACAATTCTTGTTTTTGATCATCTTTGAAAATCATTGGAATTGACTCCTTGAAGAAATAGATTTCAAGGATGAATAACATACCTTAATTTTGATGAAAATCACACAATATTGGTGGACAAGAACTTGATAAATGTATCTTCTTCCTTGGTTCTTCAAAGCTTCAACAATGGAGTTTCGGAGAGAGCGAATGGAGAGGTTTTGTTTTGAGTTGAGTGTTCTTATTTAATTGGTGAGTTTAGGAGTTTAAGTAGTTATAATAACCTTCCATAATATACCGCTAATCATTTACCAAAAGACTCCTACATTTATTGGATAAATTAACCGACTCAAATTTGACTTAAAAACGGCGCAACGAAATCTAGGAGTTTACTGCGTGTCGCAGAGGAACTTCCAAATCTTATTTTTTGAAAATTGTTGGACAGAATGGTTTGTGACAGCCCCTCATCGCAAGGAAAAACTTTTTCCTACTGCGTGACAGCCACGCGTCGAGCAGCAGCATGCCAATTCTTTGCTGCTTGGCAGCTTCTCTGGCCCATGTGTGGGTCCTCCTCGGGGACCCTTTTGATGGTCCACGGGGAGTCGTTCTTGGAACTTTACGCATAGTAACACTTTTTAATGAATTTAACCTTCAATCCATCCCCCAAAACAGCACTACAAAATACTACGACACACTAGTTTAACTTCGACTAGTTTTCGAACATCTTAGACGTTCTAGGAAGTTGGACCTCCAAACACTTCCAAACTTTATATACTGCCTAAGAGAACTATTATTAACCATTTTATGACCTTAAAACATCATTACACCCATATTAGGTTCTGGTTCAACCTAGCTCATTTTGAGGGATGTTATAGTTAATGTGTTAATTAGGGGTTATGAGAGGTTTAGTTAAGTTAGATAAGGACTTATATAAATACCTAAGACTAATCTAGCTAACCCAACTCCCAAAATTTCCCAAACACAATTTCTCTTCCTTCTCTCTTCTTTCTCTCTCTCAAAAAATAAGAACTCCATTGGAGAACTAAGTCAAGGTCTTTGGGAAGCAAAAAGTCAATTTTCCTCCATTAATCTTCATCAAATACCAAGGTATGGGAATTCATCACCTTTGGATTTCTTTCCCCAAAGGTTTCTTTCCAAAATGGTTTTAAAAATATGGTATCATATGGGTTTCTTTGTAATACGAATTTGATCTTCTAAATTCTATTGTCTATCGTTTCTTTTTATTATTATGTTTAGATTATGATGTATAATGATTCAACTATAATATTTCTTGATGATTTAACATAGTATGTGGAATATATCATGAAAATGACCCAAGTCCCTAACTCTAGGTTATGAACTGGTGTTGAATTGAGTTGTAGTGATGCAATTGCCTTCATTATTGTGTTATTTACTATTTTGTCATATTATTACACCCATTGTTGGGTTAAATTTGATGGTTGATGGTAAAACCATAGTTGATGGCTTGGGAAGGAGATTGGGTAAGTCTTTGTAATCTCAAACCTTTACTTCAATTATGGTGGTTTGTACTTGGTGATGAAGTTAAACTGAAGTATACCTTATGACTGAATGAAGAATGTGTTGGTATGATGATGCAATTTAAATTTCTTGATTATGTATGTTGTGAGATTATGTTAGGATGTACTTATATATGGTTGGTTATAAAGTACCTATTTGCCTTACTATAACATGATGAGGTTAAAGTGTTAATATCACATGTGAGAGTTGCATTTAAAGTAAGTTCTCATGCAATTCCTACTGAGATAATGACTATGAATATACAAGAAATAGTCTCCTATGACCTAAACTAATTTGTGATTGCTAAAGAATGACATTTCAAAAGGGACTCTAGCTTAGCTCTGAGTGAACAAGTATTGAAGAGTTGTCCCTTCCCATATAGGGAAGGTAGGTTCACTATTGTACTCATGAAATTGGAGACTACAATGAATATAGCAAAAAGAGTGTCCCAACTACATCTCCTTGTTCTTGAACTATATTTCCCCCATAGGAGTACTATCTAGTGGATTTACATAGGTGTTATGTTCATGTTTTGATACTACCTTGGCAACTAATCCACCTTCTTTCTGTGTAGGGTTCCATGACACCAGATTCCACATTAATGCATGTGGTCTATCGTTAAGGTAAGCTGTTCCCAAAAGTAAAATAAAGTAATAAATTGAACTCTAATTTGGATGACTTAAGGGGTTCGACTTAGTCTAGGTAGGGGTATGGGACTTTACCTATACATTGCACTAGTTATCCTTGAGGGAACTTTTAGAAAGATGTTCTCATGTTTAATGCTCTTAGGAAAATTTTTTTGCTTATGTGGGTTATGTATGTTAATGTTGTTTATTTTTAAATATGAGGATGAATACTTATAATGCAATTTTTTATGAAGTTATACATTATTCATGATCCGTTGGTTAGTTTTCTTGGTTGAGTGGAGTTATGGGGTTCCACTGACTATTGCACTAGTAGGATTGGTGAAGGGTTTTGGGTAAGGGTGTCACTTAAGTTATAATGTTATACATCATTAACATGCTTTATGGTTATAAAATGGTGGTAGAGTTGCATTGGCTATGAATTCTATTATGTTATAACATATGTTGACTTTACTTAACTTGATGATGTTGGTCTAGTGTTGAATATGTTATTGGCTTAGGAGATACTTGATTATTGTCTTGTATGTGTTTTTTGATCAATCATAAAGCTTTTCAAAGTAACTTTGCATGGTATTATCAAATGTTCATTTTTGGCATGATTTCTATGTTTTGTCTACCAATGTTTCCATACTTAGTACAATTAATGTTCTAACCCGTATTTCTCCCTTTCCACCAACATTTTAGGTTTAGGTCGTTGAAGGCTTCTTGACCACATTGCAAGGAAGGATTGGATCAATTCTCTATGTTTGGGTATGTCCTCAAGTTCCGAGGATGATGCCTTTTGTCACTCCACCTATGTTACATTGTTATAGTCTTTAGACAATCATTTCATTCTTGTTTTTTCAAGATATTGTTGTAAGCCCTAAGTGGAATTGATACATTTGTGTAAAGGATTTGCATATCATTTAGGTGGTTTAATTTGAGATCCCTATTAATTTTTGTGTGTGTGTATCAAATAGAAAAAGAAGACTAAGTAAGCTTCTTATTGAGATGATTCTATGTAAATTTCCTATGTATATATTATGTGTAAGCGAGAGGTCTAAGTAAATCTGATGAAGTAGATATAGATGAAAAGTTAATTTTTCGCCCTTTTTAACCTATGAATGTACTGATGAATGCTAAGAGCCTAGTTTTAGTCCTCCCTTGATTTGACATGTTCATTAATTCATTGTGTTTGTATACATCTGATAAAGCCTTTCATAAGCACCATCATTCATAACAATTTCTTCTAAACATGATCGTACTATATTCATAATATCCACATACAACCATACTTCTCATTCACATTATACTCCAAATATCACAATATGTTAAAAAAATCAAATGCATAACTTCATAATACACCTCTATACATAGGCATCATGACATTACATTACTTAACATTAAATGCCTTCAAGTACATAACCACAATACACATACATATTCATATTCATTAATTAAACACGCAACCATAAGTGGATCTTACCGCACAAGAACAATTCAATAAGAACTAGAACAATGAAGGTCAACTTACCCTTCATCCAAGCCATAATCACCCTTTATCAATTATCCAACAATTCATCATCATTAGGCATGAATATCAATAGATAACCATAATAGCACATAGTGTATGCACAATTCTAACAATTTTTAATCACATTCATCAAACCCACTTCTAAAACAATTTCAGGGATTTGGATAAAACATGGTTTTTTCAAGCCATTCCATTAATTATTATCTTAAAAATCTTGATTCTAAATTAATATATTAAATTCATGACTTAGAAAACGTTTTAATAATGTATCCATGCATAGAATCAAAAGTTGGGAAATTAATCGTTAATTCACTTTTGAAAACCTTTGAATTGGACTCCTTGAATGAGATATTATTAAAGAAAAAAGGATTAACATATCTTAGTATAGGGAGTTCAAAAAATTTGGGTTGAAATCATGAAGAATTGACCTTCCTTCCTTGGAGCATGAAAGTTCTTCAATAGAGGATTCCGATTGAGAGAGAATTTAGAGAGAAGTGAGAACAATTGGATTTTTTTATTTGGGGATTGATTTGATGTGGGAAAAGGTGTGTAATGACTCAAATTAAATATATAATACACTCCAAGAAATTCAAAACACCATACATTAATTGGACCTTTTAAATAAGTCAAACTTGAATTTTAATGTCAGATTATCATCGGGGAACGAGTCCGCATTGCGGAGGTGTTCCAAAAAATTTTAGGAAATTGATGTTTTGATAAAAGAGTCTGTGATGAGGTCCATGACACGGACAAACTTTTTTGCCCTTGGTTGAGCAGGACCGTGACGCAGAGCAACTCTCTCAATGTACTGCCCGCTTGCTGCCTTGGCAGCTTTTCTACCAAAGTATGGGTCCTCCTCAAGGACCCTTAGCTTGGTCCTTAGGATGTCGTACCAAAAAATTTGGACATTAAAGATGTCCCTCTAGGTGTTAGAGTCATCCCCACTGACTTTAGGATCAAAACAACACATAAAAACATGCACAACATACTAGGACAAATCAATACATGGAAAAGTAGTTTTTAAATATCTTGGTTGTCCCTTGACGTTTGACTTCAAAAATTATTAAAACAGACTTCAAAAGATATTCTTCATTATGATAAGAAGTTATTAACTTATAAAACCCATGTAAAGGTCTAATTTATCCTAGTTCATTTTGAGTGTTGTTACGATGGGTATAAGGGGATTTTGATTGAAAAACAACAATTAATCATTATTATACACATAATAAACCCTAAATACCTATAATTAATAACAATTGACCCATAAAATTATTTTAAAAGGAGGCCCATGTATAAAAGTAAAACCTTAGCGTTTTAGGGAACTTTTCAAACCTTAATTTGAGAGGACCTCTTGGGGAAAGGATTTCCAAGAGTAAAAAGAAACCATACCTTATTAATATTCATATAATTATGGAATAAAGTTTAGTTCTTAAGCCATATGGAAAGCTTGCACTTCCTTGTAAATGAAGTCTTGAGTTGATAGAGTTTGGAGAGAGTTTATGTTTTCATTTAGTGTGTTCACTTAGAATGACTTGGGCTAATGGGGTTGGGGTCATATATTTAGGTTAAGTTAGGTAATCAAATAAATAACAAACCCTCCTAACCCCTATTTATATAACTAATTCCAATTAAGACCTTTAACTTAAAAAATAAAACCCAAGAACAGTCCTCACATAGGTCACCACCTACGGACCGTAGGTGGCTCCACATGTCGTGCTTCTGCTCCATGGAACTTCTATGAGGATGAGAAAATGGGGGAATTGGTGGAAATACTAAGTCTAAAACCACGATCCCCTTCAACACACCTTCACCCACTTGACGGGCCCGTCAAGGGTGGTCATGGAAGGTTGCTTGTCTTTTGGCAGCTCTTTGCCCAACACTTTGGTCCTCCTCAAGAATCCATAGGGTGGTCCTTGGGGGTTTGTACCTGTCATATCCGTAAAGCACTCTCTAGAAGTAACATGGCATACTTGACCTCTCTGAGGTCTTATACAAGCCCATAGTTATCATTCATCGCATTTTCATAGGTAAATTTAACGCAAAATTTAATACTTTCTTAGAATATTATATGATAGAACATTGATTCATATATATAAAATATCATCATACATAATTAATGAGTCGAGTATCTTTTTGTCATCCAATACTCAACATCATAAGTGTACATTAGGAACACGACCCTTATAACATAAAACATAAGTACAATAATAATAGACTTTACAGCAAACACACGACTTAGGAATCCTTGGTCTTAAGGATTCCCTTACTTGAGCTTGGGAATCATCTATCAAGCTCGTAACCATTTAATATCTCTTTTAAGAATCCATAAGCTACACTTTGTGTAAAAAGTAGATAAGACTAGATTTAGTAAAAGAATGCACTAACTATGGCAACCATGCAAAACATGCATTTAAAATGGACATTTTCTTGAAACCATACTTCATGCCTTTTCGATTAAATCTTCATAAAACCTTTATACAATAGTGTTTATATCATTCATATGCTTCATATAGACATATTCAAAAGCCAAACATCATATAAAATCACATATTGAATTTAAGCCACTTTTAGGGTCACTTTACAGTGAGGTATTTTCCTTAATAGAAAACTTTCCATTTAACTTCTTAACCTTCCAAGTAATCCCTCTAGTGATACATGGTGCAATGCGTCACCTTAAGGACACAAGAATAAATCATACATCATACATAAGCAATCACCTACCATCATAGATGTATAGTACAACATAGACACATTTAAGTCAAAACCATAAGAACCTTAAAATAAACTCTTAGTAATTATGCAGATATAGTTATTTTACTTCACATAGAACTTTATAAGACCTTACTCATAATCCCAATCTAAATATATTAGTTCAATGTAGATTTGAAGCCCCATAACCTCCCACATACTTAGTAGACCTATCATGAGACCACAAGCCTTACCATCCAGTTCTTACATCAACAAGTAAGTGAACACAACTTTATTCATGTCAACAACCTTGATCATATAGTCATTAAGACCAACGTAGTGATTATAAGAACAATACCAAATCATATAGGCTCATACCATGTATATCTTCATAACAAGTAGATAATTATTACCATGCCATTCATAAACACATAACCATAACCATACACCTTACATCACCTTCCTAGAACTCCACAAGGAGCCAGTTGTGCAATGTCTAGGTGGGTTCATTACTTCCATCTATCCTAAGTAACCTCTTTTAGGTCATCCTATTTAGGGTCTTAGTCATTTACTTCCATTGTCCATTTTACTTTAGGAAAACTATAGCTTCAAACGACACTAAGACCATGGGTGCTACATAGAATTTGGTGTTGTAGAGCCCGACACCAAGGAAAGGTGTTCTTACTTAGCCAAGGTAGAACGTTAACACATGCTAGCATCTTAGTTGATATCACTTGCTATATACTATATGGCAAGCATAGTTTATGGAACTTGGGGCCCATCATTGAAACATCAACTGTATGCCCTTGGGCTATGAGGTTATCCATCCCGTGAGGTCTATAGTGACCTACCTTGCTACAATGGCAAGGGACACCCGTCATCTTCAAGTTAACTCGGTGCTAAGCTAAGTTGCTTTATCTTTATAAAAACCTTTAATAACTTTATCATATAAAATTAGGCGTAGGAGATGGACTCCATGTATGCTTAGCTCATAGGTCATAAATAAGATCTCATCGACTTAAATCATGTCACAAAACCTTTTAACATGGACATAGCATATGCAAGCACTTATCAAGTTGTAGGGTACACATGAGCACATCTTTTAAGGCCCCTATATTGACTAGATCTTCATACATGTGTGTGTATACTTATATGTGAGAAAACCTTTCACACAACGCTTTAAAGCCACATATGTTCATACTTCATTTCGTTCATGCATATGTGTACAAGGGTAATTATATGAGCCATGCTTTCATATAAACACATTTATTCAATAGATATAATCATTCTTCATCGTACCATATACTTTACATTATAGCATATATGACATGTTCATAACATACTCATGCATTCATATCCATGTACATAATAGACCAAACCTAGGAATTATCCTATGAAGGAACACATGTGAAATGCATAGGCAAGGTCCTATACCCTTGCCCATACAAGTACACCTATAAAGTCATCCTAGTAAAGGGAACACATATCATACTTTCATAGACATAAGATTAACATGCATAGTAGTAAACACAAGTGAATATGATAACAACCTTTCATTAGATACTATGATCCTATACTATTGTAAGCATGCATGTAGAGTGGGGGTGTATGTACATTGGTCAATATGATCAAATAATGTCTATAGACAACACATTGAGGCATCCATCCTTTTAGGACCATAATGCACAACAAATCATAGACCACACAACACAAAATAGCATACGAGACAAGACAAGTTCCACATTACATTTAAGACTCCTAACCTTAGCTATTCACACACTCACACAGGGGTACATGGGTAAGAGATCATTAAAAAATTATACTCATATAAGGCATCACCTAATGAAACCCCAATACAGTTATGCACATACATATGCAATAGCCATACAACATAGATCACAACTAGAATAGGAAACTAGGCATGAGGCTTCACATTGGGTGATCATAACCAACACAACTTCATAATATAATTGCCTTCAAGGCCATGATCACATTACATTTATATTGACAATAAAGTAAACACCATCATCATAAGTGGATCATACCACACAATGACATACAAGGCTTCACCAGTAATACTATAGAGAAGTAGAGAAGTAGAAGAGTAGAGCAATTCTTACCAATTCTTTAGACTTTTGTCGTCATTGACCATTACTACTATTTCATCAACAATTAATGTATAGGACAGTATCTAAATGTATAATAACATAATCTAAATCATGCATTAATATTTATGAAATTGAGGTCATATTAGGTCCATACATCATCAAATTATAGAATGTGAAGGGAAGTTGACCTCTTACCAATTCTTCCTCACTTTCATTATCAATTTGTCATAATCACAACTAATCAATAATACACATATAAGGTAATAGTTATAGAGACCATAACTTAAACGAAATCTTACTACAATTGCAAAGAAATTGAGATTACAGCGAGCATCATAAAATTACAATAGAGAGGAAATAGAAATAAAGTCTTCAAGCATCAATCCACATTTTACAACAATACATAATTCATACTTATAATATATTATAGGGAAAATATAAAGTAAAATTAAACCTATACAAAATCATGAACCAATTACCATGGAGTCGATATAAATAGAACTACAGTAGCAATTTATAGAAGATAAGAGAACATGAATCAGTACTATTGAATCCTCAAGACTTGATCCACATTGAATCCATTACTTATAATTCATAATATATATATACATGATAGGAATTATTTAACAATCAATTTAACATAATAGAATTCCACATTCATACATCATAAAGGCAATGTTACAATGAACACATAGAGATCTAAGCTAGTTTTGTTCAAATCTTCATACATTGATACAAATGGATCATTAATCAACAATTAATATCAATATGTTTAAATAATTGTATAAATGAGCAATTCAATGTAATAAAATTACAATTAACTAATAACAAGCCACGATCACAATGCCCATGCAAGGGCTAAATCAAGTTTTGGAAGGGACATGGGTTAACAATGGATTTGGATTGAAATACACGTTAAAACAAATACATCATCATCAATTCATCATTATGAAGATTTTGAAAACATTTTTTGAAAGATCCCATGGCTAGATTAAAGAAAAAGAGATTTGATCATGTTTTCTCTTTTAAAACTTTTGAGATTAACTCTCTAGATCGAAGAATAACTAAAGATGAAGGATCACCCATACCTTTGTCAATAAGAAAACCTATAAAACTTGATGAAAAACTCATATTAATCCAATCTCCAAGCTTTTATTGAGATTCACCTTCAATGGAGGTTCTAGAGAGAATATTTTTGGAGGGAAAGTCTAATTTGTGTGAATTGGTAAGGGAATGGGTTGATAACGTTTGATCCCCTAAATACACAAAAAAATAATGAAATAAACCAAGTAGGGTCAGAATAGGACATACGGTAATTTCCCATTCACCCCTTAAATAAAACAGTCGTAGGCATGCATTTATAGGCAACCATCGATGGGCAACATCGACTGGGCGTCGACTAGACTACGGGGCATCCTGCTTCTCCGCCATTGGTGAGTCCATCTCCTTCTTTGTTGCTTTAGATATTGAGGATAAGTGTCAACCAACGTCCCAAATCTAAAGTCCATGGATGGACTGAAGACTCTTCAATCGAGCTTGTCGATTGACACTGCCACGGGAGTGTCTCGATAATATTAAGGTTTTTTCCTAAGGGACTTTTGCGGGTCCCTTGGGAAGCGTACCCTGACGTGTCCACCGTAAATATAAACCTTAACATGTTGAAGACCTCCCATTCAAATTTGACCCAAAATAAACAAGTAAAACACATAAAAACATGCAAGGCACTCTCAAGACAAACATGAACATCTCAAGGGCCACATTTCGAATGTCTTACATGTTCTTGGACGTTTGACCTCAAAACTTCATGAAAAACCATGAACTAATTATAAACATAATTATTAATTATCTAAGGACATCATAATCTTATGAAACACACATAATCAAATAAAAACAAATAAGGCCCCTTAGGTGACTAGTCGTCAAAAATAGTGGTCATCCCTTGACGTTTAACTTCCAAATGACTTCAAATCACCCAAAACTACTTTAAAACACTTAATTAACATGTTAAACAGATTAAAATCACAAGTTAGGCTCTAGACACCCTAACTCATTTTGGAGGTCTTACAATATCCTCCACATGGGAACATTCGTCCTCGAATGACACTTAGAACACTTTAATCACAACAAGGGCTTTAATGAAACATAGAGAAGCTTACCCATATTCATAACATCATCATGTAGAATTCAATGCACCAAACTTACAAGGAACACAACTTGAATTGATATATCACTGAATGCACACAAGCAAGCAAAACCTTTATTCACTCAGTCTTTAATGCATCAAGCACAAAGGCTCTTATCATGTTCATAAGGGGAACATCTTTCTCCTAATCATAACATGGTCATTACACTTCAATTCATTAAGATATCATGTTGCAACTATCTTTAAGTCACACTTAGGCATATTCCAAAAACCTCAAGGACAATTAGGCGTTCATACTTTGATGCACATAGACATTGAGTAGAATATGTTTAGAATGGATTCTTTTTAGTTATACATAGTTCTATGAGGGTCATACTCAACCATACCATGTTTAGTTTTGTCTATTGAGTAATGTCCTTCTCCTCAACACACTTACATGTCTCATGAGTCCACATCCATGCAAGGCGCAAGATCAATCCCTATGAAAATGAGAAATTCTCAAATTTTAAATCAAGGCATCGTCATGTTTTTTTTCTAGTGAAGTCTAAATGGTAAGTCACACCAAGCACATCACAACAAATAGAAAACCATTTCACAAAATGAAAATTTCTAACATAGCAATAGCCTTCACAGTAAGCATCATTTGGGGAAAAATAACACAAATTATAGGCACACACAAGGACAATAGCTAACATGCCTTCACTCTTCAAAAGTGAGCCTACAATCATGCTTACCAAACCATACAAGTCACATAGTTTTCCAAGAGACTCAACATATTTAATTTTAAATAGGCTCAATCTATCACTATAAGGCTAAACCTTACATATCAAAAGTGACTTGTCACATCCCGAAACCACACCCTAGAAGTTAGGGTCAATATCAGATTGCAACTGGGCGTACTTCACCTCTCGGAGGTCTTGTACAAGCCCTTACATATCATTCATCGCATATACATAATGAAAAGTAATACGGAATTAAAAATTTTCGTAAAACATTTCATAGTCTTTTAAAAGAGTTCTTTCATATAAAATTATAGGAAATACCAAGTCTCAATCTCATCAAACTTAAGACAAGAGAATATTTTTGGGATACGGCCCATACACAATACTAATATAGAAATACTTAGTTTATTACAATACATCAAAAGAAAACACATAAAAGACATCTATATATGCCCTCAAGTCAATTGAGGAGATACTTCAACTTCACTTGAACGATGCTACGATCTAATTATTGCTTCCCAAATGCTCCTCATCTACCAACAACTATAGAGACATATCATAGCATGGAATTAGTGCAACCACATGTAATAATTATGGAATAATGAAAAATAAATCATAATAACATATATTTTTAGAAATATGAATTTTTTCATTTCAATATCATTATATAATCATAATAACAACATTATCAACTTAGAAACACATAATTTTACACTTTAAACAGTGTATCATATTTTTGGGAGCACATTACAATGACCCATATTCACTGTACAGTGAATTGCTTAACTGTAACAGTGAAGTGTTTCCTCTTCCCTGTAATAGTGAAGTGACCCTCAAGACTACTTATAATAAGGAACATACACACTTACCAATACATCAAACATATAAACATGAGATTCTTCTACCAAAGGCGATTTGAAGTGTCACTTGAGTGAGTTGTGAAGTGAACGCCCAAACAATCCCTTACACACACACTTAAGAGATACTATGGACTACCTATGGTAAAATCATTCTCAATTAACACAACAACATATAGATATTATGACATTCTCTCACCAAAGGCTTTTAAAAGACTTACTTAATTAAATCAAGAAGATAATATCCATGATTGAGCTCTCCAAGACTAGCTAAATAATCGTTAAGACAACCTAAGTCTAGATGATGCCCACATAATCAATATCTTCCCTAACTAGAATCATTCTTAAGACTTGTATAGGTAATATACGAACTGACCATTCATATGTTCCCTTCACACCTTAACTTGACAACCCTTGACTAATCTAGTTAAGTACTTATTCATTTAACATACTTTATATATTAACTTAACTCATTAGATTCATTAGTTCATTTAGGAATCATTCATCACATAAAGGACATTCAAGTAATGGTCTTGGACAAGACCTAGGGACTCTAACTACCACCTTCAAAGCCTATTGTGCAATGTCTAATAACATCTCATACCACCACCTAAACTTCATATGACTTCTCTAATTCTAGTAGATTTCCCATATGATGAGAGTAGGAAATAACCGACTTAGAACATGATTGCAAAGCATGAAACTCAAAGTTCTAACCTTCTCCGATGAGGGTGTTCTACTTGCCATTGGTAGAACTTGGACACATCTCATGTAGGCACATGGTTAAGGAATATGAAGTGCATGCTTTGTAATCTAGTCTCATTCTTTAAATTGAACTACTTCGCTTACCTTACTCACTCGGTTCTAGCCTTCGTTCTCATAGAGTAATTCACATTTAAGGTTCATATAAAGGTGTTCCATATCAATTTCAAAACCCAATCACATTTACCCTACATTGAAAACGTCCACTTGGACTACTCACAATGGTGGAAATAATCTCATTATGACTTTCCTAAGGTTATATATGTCGTTCCAGCCAATTAACCTTTAGTCTATCATTCCTTTACTTGTAGGATACCATTAATACTTTCGACTTCAACATTCATCACCTTACGTTAAGGTTCAAGGTTTCACATAAAGGACCCTCTTAACATCATATAAGGTCTCATGTCATTCATAAATACAATACTAAGAAGCTTTTGCATCCTAAGTCAAGACATCTGATATTCACATTCATACATGTATCAAGTAAGGTTCACAAGTCAACCAACACAACACACCATATACTTCACTTTAACACATTACATGTCAAAATAGAGACACATAGAAAAAACCCTTACAATCTTTAATCCATCCTATACACTATCATATCATCATCAATATGACCATTATACACTCATATAGTCAAGTAGGAATAATATACATCAACCCTAAGACTATACACATAAAGCCAAAGTAATAGTCTAACATGATTAACTACATAACATCAATATAAGAGCACATATACTGTCACATTATTCATATAATAAGTAGGTATTATCATACTTCACATAATCAACTACAAAAATATTCACATTACTTCAAGTAGTTGCAGACAACGCCAGAATCATCATACTACTTAGAATAACGCTTACAAGGCCATATCAGTTACAAATAAAGTACATAACACCGCCACCACAAGTGGACCATACAAATCACAATATAATAGAAGTCTAAAATACAGAAAATAAAGGAGTAGGTCAGTGTACCACCACTCCATCCTCAACACTTCAATTCAATGCAAAACCACCCAATTCCATACCATAAGGCCCTTACCAATGGCCATGAACATCAATTCAATACAATTATAACAATTTTCAATGAAACTAGGTCAAATCAATGTATATTCATCAATCTAATACAACTTAGATATCAATTGAACATAATTCTTACATAATTAGAGAGCGCATAGAAAACTACACTTTCATTCATAAACATTAAGTCAATATCAAGTAACCCATAACTTAGTCAAAAACTAGTGTTCATCAGTTTCATGGGTTCATAGGTTAATTGAGTTAAAATTGTCAATTTAATAACAATTAAATCACTGATTAATGCTTAAAAACTCTTAATGTTAGAACCCATAAATAGATCACGATATTGGAAAATTAAACTTTAGAAAACATATTTTAAAGTTGGGATCATTGATGAAGAGAGTTTCAAGGATAAAAAATCATACCTCAATGAAGTTAATTATTCAATTTTATGAAGAATATCCACTCATTCCTCAAATCGAAGCCCTTCCTTAAGTTTTAGCTCTAACGGAGTTCTAGACATATCATGAGACCACAAGCATTACTATCCAGTTCATACATCAACAAGTAAATGAACACAACTTCATTCATGTCAACAACCTTCATTATATAGATATTAAGACAAACATAGTGCATACAAGAATAATACCACATCATATATGTTCATACCGTGTATATCTTCATAACAAGTAGAAAAATACTACCATGTCATGCATTAAGGCATAGTCATAATAATACACCTTAGATGACCTTCCTAGAACTCCCTAAGGAGCCACTTGTGCAATGTCTAGGTGGGTTCATTACTTCAACCTATCCAAGGTAACCTCCCTTAGGTCATCCTAGTTAGGGTCTTAGTCATTTACTTCCATTTTCCATAGGTGCTACATGAAATTTGGTATTGTAGAGGCTTACACAAAGAGAAGGTATTCTTACCTAGACAAGGTAGAATATTAACACCTGCTAGTATCTTAATTGATATCACTTCCTAGATCTTATGTGGAAATCATTGTTTATGGAACTTGGGGGCCATCATGGAAACATCAACTCTATTCCCCTGGTCTATGAGGTTATCCACCCTGTGAGGTCAATGGTGGCCTACCTTCCTATAATGGGAAGGGACACCGCATATCTTCAAGTTCATTCGGTGCTAATCTAATTTCCCTTTTCATTAAAAAGCCTTTATAAACTTTATATTATAAAATTAGGCTTATGAGATGGACTCTTCATATGCTTAGCTCATAGGTCATAGATGAGAATTCATCGACCTAAATCATGTGAGAAACCATTTCACGTGGACATACCATGTGTAAGCACCTATATAGTTGTAGGGTGTATACATGAGCACATTTTTTAAGGCCCCTCTAATGACTAGATCTTCATAAATTTGTGTGTATACTTATATATGAGCAAACCTTTCACATAACTCTCTAATGCCACACATGTTCATACTTTAATTCGTTCATGCATATGTGTACAAGGGTAACTATATGAGCCATGCTTTCATATAAATACATTTAGAAACTAGGTATAATCATTCTTCGTCATACGACATACTTCACACTATAGCATATAAGACATGTCCTTAACATACTCATGCATTAATATACATGTACATAAGAGACCAACCTAGGGACTATCCTATCAAGGCACACACGTGCAATGCATAGGAAAGGTCTCATACCCTTGCCCATACAAGTACACTTATCAAGTCATCCTAGTTAAGGAAAAAAATATCATACTTTCATAGACATAAGTTTAACATGCACAGTGGTAAAGACTAGTGAATGTTAGGACAACCTTTCATTAGACACTATGATCCTATACTACTCGTAAGTATCATGTAGAGTGAGGGTGTATGTACATTGGTCAATATGATAAAATAATGTATATCAACAACACATTGAGTCAGCCACCCTTTTTTTACCACAATGCACAACACAGACTAGATCACACAACACACATTAGCATAGTAGACAAGACAAGCTTCACATTAGATTCAAGACTCCTAATCTTAGATATTCCACACTCACATAGGGGTAAATGGTTAAGGGATCATGAACAATTTATGCTCATCTAATGCATCACCTAATCAAACAAATAGTCATGCACATGCATACGCAATAGACATACGACTTAGATACAACTAGAATAGGAAACTACGCATGAGGCTTCACATTGGGTGATCATCACCAACAAGCATTCATAAAATAATTTGCCTTCAAGGACATGATCACATCACATATATATTGGAAATAGAGTAAACACTTTCACCATAAGTGGACCATACTACACAATGTCATACAAGGCTTCATCAACAATACAATTGAGAAGTAGAGAAGAAGAGAAGTAGAAGAGTAGATCCATTCTAAGGAATTCTTTAGCCTTTGGTCATCGTTGACCATTACTACTGTTTCATCAACAATTCAAGTATAGGACATTAGCTAAAGGTATACTAACACAATCACAAATCATACATTAATCATCACAAGATTGGATTCATATTAAGTCCACTACATCATAATTTTATAGAACGTGAAGGGAAGTTGATATTTTATCAATTCTTTCTCACTTTGATTGTTAATTAGTCATGATAACAATTTATTAATAATACACATAAAAGGCAGTGGTTAAGGATACCATGGCTTAACTGAAATTCTACTAAAATTACTAAGAATCGAGATTATAGTGAGCATCATAGAATTACAATAGAGAGGAAATAGAGATAAAGTCTTCAAGAATCAATCCACATTGGATAAAAACACATAATTCATCATTATATTATATAATAGGCAGCATCTAAAGAAATATACCTGGACATTTCAACGTGAATATACACCTTAACATGTTGAAGACCTTCCATGCTAGTTTCACCCAAAATGAAATACGAAAAATACATCCACATGCAAGGCACTCTCAAGACACACATAAATGTCTCAAGGGCTAACTTTCGAACGACTTAGATGTTCTTGGACGTTTGACATCCAAACTTCATTAAACTCCATACATTGCTTATAAACATCATTATTACTCCTTTACGGACCTCATAAGCTCATGACACATATAAAGGAAAGAAAAACATACATGTCCCCCTAAGTGACAAGTCATCTAATGTCATGGTCATCCCATGTCGTTTGACTTCCAAATTACTTCAATCATCCAAACCTACTTTAAAACACTTATTTAGAATTTTTAACAAATTATAGGGACAAGTGAGGCTCTCGACACCCTAACTCATTTTGTGGGTATTATAGTACCTGGACTTTTTAACCCTAAAATATTATTTTACCTCTCTAAGTATTTTTACAAGAAATAACCATAATACGACACTCCCAAACCTTCAAAAGTCTTAATAATACATACTAGTTCAATTTCATTAGATTCCAGACGTCATGGTTATTGCTTGACTTTTATATTCTAATACGTCCAAACCAGGTTAATTACATTTGTTTATGTCTAGAAACATCATTTAAACCATTTTTAAGTCATTATTCTTAAGGTGTGGGGGTGTTTCAATACCCCCCCCCCTTGTCATCATTGATCCCCGAATGACACTTGGACTTTTTGTAGAGAAGACTACTACACAAAACTAGCAGCCCAACGTCAAGAAACATCAATAAAACTTCATGGAATAATATTTCAGTTCGATCTAAACCATGAGAAACATAATGCATGAAAAGTCTAAATTCATTTAAGCATGGATGAGGATAGCGGTACTTCATATCGGCCTCGGCCTCCCATGTTGCACACTCAACTAGATGGTTTCTCCATAGGATTTTTACATAACCAACCTCTTTATTCATCAATTTATTAACATAACGATCTAAGATCTCAAATGAAACCTCTTCGTAAGAAAGTTTTCATTCACCCATAAACCTTCTATTGGGAGAATAGACACCGAGTCACATTTCTTAAGCATAGAATCATGGAAAACCGGATGAACCGAGGCCTATTCATTTGCAAACCTCAACTTATAAGAAAATTTCCCGACTCACTTTAAAATTTCATAAGGGCCTACATATCGGGGACTAAGTTTCCCCTTTCTACCAAATCTCATTACCCCTCTTCATGGGTGAAATATTCGATTAGACTCAATCACCTACCTCAAACTCAAAGTCCCTTCTCCTATTATCGGCATAAGACATTTTCCAAAGTTGAGAGGTTCTTAATATATACCTTATAATCATCCGAAACCACATTAACTTTTTTGGGGTTGTAAAGTAGACTCAAATGAGAGTCTTTTAAAAGTTCTAATCGTCTTCTTTGGCATACATTAAAGTATTTTTTAGTGAAAACATATTGGATACTTTTTTTATAGGTTTACACATCTACATGAACCCCATAAAAGTAATGTCTCAATATCTTTTAAGCCAAAACTACGACAACAAGTTAAAGGTCATGAGTTGGGTAGTTTCTCTTATGCACCTTAAGTTGCCTAAAAGCATATCCTATAACCTTGCCATGTTGCATGAGGACACAACTCAAACCTACTCGAGAAGTGTCACCATACACAACAAACCGTTTGGTACCCTCCAGTAAGGTCAATACCAGAGCAGAGCTAAGCTTATCTTTCAATTGTTGGAAGACTCTTTCTGTAACACAATAAACCAAATTAAGGTGAACAAGATCTTAGTGAATGTTTAGTGAGTTAATCTAATGTTAAAATGAGTTACATTGATGATATTAGGCTGTGTGTGAATGTTTGGTAACGTTTGAAGGTCAAATGTCCAAGAACGTGCATGACTTTTGGATGGTGTGTTTTAGAAAGTTTTCATGTGTCTTGATGTGTTTCAGTGAGTTTTACATGTTCAATTTAATCAAAGTTTATGTGGGATGTTCCTAAAGCCTAAAGACAATGTAAGGTGTTTATATTCCAGGTACGACCCTACATATAACCCACAAGGGGCCCTAGAAGAGGACCCCATCTCTTTGGCAGGATGCTGCCAAACAGTGACCAACAACGGCTACAAGGGATGGTCTGTTTGTCAACAAACCGTCCGTCAACCTTGGCCGACTGTCCTTCAAGGATATCAAATCCTGCACATGATGGTGTCTAAGTTCCAATTGACGGACCCCACATGTGGGGCGTCGATTGATAAACGGCTCGTCATAGAAGCGGGCGTCGATGGTATAACCAAAAGCTACATTTTTCTTCCAAGGCTTGGGGTGTTTGGTAAATTCACCCCAATTCTTTTATAAACCATGGACATTTACTTTAGGGTTTTTTAGGTATATTAAGGAGTTCCAAACCCTAAGACCTAATTTTAGACTTCCTTTCCTAAAATCCAAAACCCCTCTCTCTTGAAATTTTCTCTCAAACGCCATGGAAGCTAGAATTCAAGGAAGAACTATGAGGGATGTGGGTGGACGTTTCATCATCCAAAATCAGTGGTTTTCTTATATTTGAGGTATGTTAGTCATCATTTAACTCTCTTCCATTCAAGGAGACACTTCTAAGGAATTTCAAAAAGGGTTTTCAACCCTACATTCTTCTATCTTTAACTCTAATTATGGGTCTTGCATGAAAACTTTTTAAATGATTCAAATATGATGTTTCTAAAGTTATTTAATGATTTTAATGCTAAAACTTCAATAAAAACATGCTAAAGCTTTTTATCAATTTTTGGGTTAATGAATGGGTTGAATAAACATGAGTTTTTAGTCTTTGAAATTTCGTTTCCTAGGTTTGATATTGTTGTTTAGATACTTCCCTAAGGTCTATATTATTATTAAATTTTGTAAAAAATATTATAGGTGATGGAAGCTTGGATAAAGGTAAGTTGGTTATGTTTTTAGCTTTATTTATGACATGCTCTTGAGTGGTATGGTCCATCTTTGGTGGCGGTGTTTACTTGAATTGTATGAATGTGAAGTTATTTTTTTATTATGAAAGATGGCATGAAGGAATATTATGTGAAGTCGGATGATTGTGATGTTGTTCTTGTTAATATGGCTTATGAAGCTTATCATGAGAAGTACATTAGAGATTACGTCTAAATGACTTATATGAAAATGTGAAGCAAGTTAAAGTGTGTAATGTGATGAATTAAGGTATAAGTATGTATAGAAATCAATGTAAATGAAATTAATCTTATGTGCAAGGTGTGTTCACATATACACGCATTCACAGTTGAATGAATGAATGAACCTAAGTTAAGTCAAAAGGGGTGTTTTGGAGTGAACACTGTTCGTGAGTTGAGATGAAGTGTGTAGTAGCAACCTCACTACATCCTATGAGATTTATAATATAGGTTAGAGGATTAATACCCTTCGTGAGTTGAGATATCGTGTTCACAAGTTATCCTTAACCCATAGTATATAATATTGAAAATCCAAGAGGAGATATGCTTAGCACCGAAAGAATATGAAAAAGGGGTGGTTACACATTGTGAGTTGAGATGTTCTATTCCAATGTACATCTTGAGATGAGTACTCCTCGTTAGTAGAGAATGATTTACTTAGTAGCAATCTCCTTATCCCTTAACTATGCATCCACATAGGAGTAGCTATTTTGAAAGCCATGTAAAAAATAAGAGAATGACCTTACTCTAGGCAAGTGAGGATCCCTCATCCGATAAGGGTTAATATCGGGATTCCATGTCTATCTCTCGTGGTCTATTTTGGTGAAGCTAACCCCCAAAAAAGTAATGAAAGTACTAAGTCTTCTAAAGAGTGTACTACTTAGGTAGGTAGAGTAATGGGACACTATCAATCAATTGCACTTGGTAGGTATTCCAAAAGTGGAGTCTTGGTGTGTCTAAGATGAATGAAAGTACTAAGTCTTCTTAAAGAGTGTAATACTTAGGGTAGGTGGTGTAATGGGACGCTATCTATCTGTTGCACTAGGTAGGCATTCCGAAAGGGGAGTCTTGGTGTGCCATATATGAATTGAAAGTTCAAAGTCTTTTAAAAGAGTGTACTAGTTAGGGTAGGTGGTGGAATGGGACGCTATATATCCATTGCACTAGATAGGCATTCTGAAAGGGGAGTGTTGGTGTGTCGTATATGTATTCAATGAACTAAGTCTTCTAAAAGAGTGTACTACTTAGGGTAGGTGGTCGAATGGTACGCCATATATTCATTTCACTAAGTAGGCATTCTTAACGGGAAGTCTTGGTGTTTTATGTGAAGTGTTTTGAGTGTTCTTCCAATGTCTTTTATTGAGTGTGGGCTTGTTCTCCCGAGAAGAGTAAGCCTATAATAGGTAGTTATTTATGATCACTTAGGTGCAAATCGAAGGGATTGTATGGGCGGTCCCCTCATGTGTTACCTTGTTTAGTCTTAGGATAACCTTGTTTAGGGAAACTCTTAGGGAAATAAGTTCATTTACTATTGTCTTGATTTTGGGAGTTCACTGTTTTGGTGTTAAAAGGTTTCACTGTAATGCTAAGGGGTTCACTGTAACATTTGGCTACTTCAATGTAAAATGGTTTTTTTTGCTAAAATTATGAAATCCTTCTCTTAGTGTTAAATGATGATTCTTATGTTGTTTTAATTCTATATTCATTAAGGTCTTACTTATTTGGCATGAAAGTGTATTTATACTAAAATGTCCCTTTTTTCATCTTTTTGCATATGCCATACTTAGTACATTTTTTTGTAGTAACCCCATACTTTTCTATACTCTATAAGTATAGGTTTAGAAGCAAGGATAAGTCTAGAAGGCAAAGCTTGTCAATCTACTCTATCACCACTTGGTATGTCCTCATATATTCGAGGACATAGTCTATGTTTCTTAGTTTCTTTATTAAGACTTATTATGTATTTCTTTCAATGTAAAGGGTTTTGTCTCTAATATATTATGTCGTGTATTTATGTTTGGCTTGTGACAATGAGATTTTCTTAGTATTTATGAAATAATTCCTCTTTATATTATATGTCGTGAAAATTTTTAATTTCGAACTACTTTTCAAGTATTATGCAATGAGCGATACTTAAAGTGCTTATACAAGACCCCAAAGGGTCAGTACGCCTTGTTATGAACTAAGGGTGCACCCTTGTTATAAGGGTTACTCTCGGGTTGTTACACTTTCACAACCTTTGATCTGCTCAAAATTAATTGCTCTTGGGTTAGGGTTGTCAAAGGAGAAGAAATAGATGAGATGCAATCTAGAAACCTTCTAATACCCAGCTAAACCCAAAAAGCTTCGAATGTCGATAAGACTTAGGGGTGAAGGACAATTCTTTGGTGCTTCATTCTTGTTCGGATAGACCCATATACTCTCACTGTAGATTATATAACCAATAAAAGAAACCTACCTTAGCAAAAATTCACACTTACTAAATTTACCATAAAGTTGGTGATCCTTGAGGACTTGTAAAACTATCCTCAAGTGATTTATCTGATCCTCCTCACTCCTTATGTACACAAAAATGTAAGCAATAAATAGAATACTAAATGAATCAAGATAATTTCTGCCGGAGCATTTTTTAGACCAAAATACATGACCAAGAACTCATCGTGACCAGATCTCATTCAGAAGGCTATTTTCGTAATGTCAGCACCTCTTACTACAAGTTTGTGATAACCCGACCTCAAATTAATCTTTGAAAATTAACTCGCCCCTTAGAGTTCGTCAAACAAGTCATCAATCCTACTAAGTGGATACTAAATTCTTTACAGTGACCTTGATCAATTTTCGGTAATCAATACACATCTTAAGTGAACCATTTTTTTCACAAATAACACCGGTGCACCCCATGGATATATACTTGGTTTAATAAAACCCTTATTAAGCAAATCTTTAAGTTGAGCCTTTAATTCCTTCAATTCGGCCTGGACAATCTTGTAAGGAGGGATTGATATGGGCTTATTATCCGATAATAAATCAATAACGAAATCTATTTCCCGTACTGGAGGAATTCTTAGCAAGTCATTTGGATGGAATTCTGGAAATTCCTTTATTATAGGGGCTGACTCTAAAGGAGAAGTCTCAGACTCCAGATCCTTTACTCTCAATATATGATAGATACATCGCTTATAAATAACCTTAAAAGCTTTTAGACATGAAATAATTCGACCTTTAGGGATTGAGTTTCCCTTCTTCCATTCAAAGATTGGTTCAATTGCAAATTGAAACTAGACTACTCGGGTTCTACAATAAATTAAAGAAAAACTAGCATGTAGCCAATCCATCCCTAATATGGCATCAAAGTCCAACATATCAAGTTCTACCAAATCAACTAATGTTACTCTATTTGTTAGTGAAATGGGACAACCCCTATAAACTCTTCTAGCAACAACGGAATCACCCACCTATGAAGAAATCGAAAAAGTTTCATCTAAGACATAAGGGAGCATATAAAACTTCATGTCCACTAAAGGAGTTACAAAAGATAAAGTAGTACCGAGATCCAACAATTCATAAACATTAATTGAAAATACTTGCAACATACCGGTAAAAACATCCATAGAGCTCTCTTTATCATATCGGGATTGGAGAGCATAAAATTGATTTTTCTTAGGAGCATCAAAGTTAGGAATAGTTGGTTGTTCTTCAGAATTATCCCTTGCTTGGACCTTCATTATAGGACAATCTCTCCTCATGTGGCCACTCTTACCACAACCATAGAAATGACCTATGAAAACTGGGCACTTGCCTTCATGCTTCTTACCACACTTTGCACAATTTGGATTTTCAACATAAGAACTACCACTCTTATTTCCTTGTTGTTTGGGGTTAGACACCCCACCTTTATTGACCCTCGGATTATTAGAAGGACCTTCTTGGTAAACCACTTTTTTAACTTTGGCTTATCTTTATCTTCAAATGTAGCTTTAGAAGAATTTCTATCATCATCCATTGACCTCTTAAATATCCTACAAACTTTCTTTAGTTTTTGTTCCTCAATTTGTTTGACATAAACCTTGAGACGAGAGATGTCCATGCTAGGAATAAACATAGCCGACCTACAATCATTCACAACTAGATAGGATATCCCCATTACAAATTTGTTCATCTTTGCCCTAGACTCCGCCACCATAGTAGAAGCATGTTTGGATAGTTAAGTGAACTTCAGGCGATACTCCCTCACACTCATACCCTCTTGACAAAGATTGATAAATTGTTACATTTTCCTCTCCCTCAATTCCAAAGGAAATTAACTATCAAGGAAATTTGTCTTAAATGATTCCCAGCTTATCAGACACTGCCTAATAAGTCTCTCCTCTTTCCATTGTTCATCCAAAACGCGAGCCACATCCTTGAGATTATAGGCGGGTAGTTTCAGATTTTGTTCAGAAGACACACCAATGGAATCTAGCACCTTAAAACATCAAAGAACCCTTGCGGGTCCATCTCTACTTTGGATCCAAAGAAAGTAGGGGGATTCATCCTTCTTAAATCCCTAATACTAGAAGTGGTTCTGCTAGCATTGGGGATCACTTGAACCCTAGTGTTCCTAGCCACTTGTGTTACCATTACTTGAGTTAAGCTATGAATTATTGTCCTTATATAAACTGTACACAACTACTTCTTCAATAGGTACTTGAGGGTTTTGAGGAGCTTGAGGGGGAACCACCTTATTCACATTTTCCTCCTCGACCCACCTAGTATTGCTCCTTCTTGTATTGATTTCCTATAAGAACAAGAAAGGATTAGAAGAAAGGACAAGATCGAGTCAAGATAATACCAATGAATAAAAATAGTGTGGAAGTTCCTAAGCATCTCATAGCCTCTCATTCATAAGTGTTGCACTCCTCAAAGTCATTAACATGATTGTACTACATATGGTATTTTTGAGACATCATCCTAAAATATTTCTAAACGTTAAGCTCTGCACAACCCTAGTCGAACACGGTGTATTCGACCTCTCGAATTTCATATAGAATCTCTTATAATTCATCATCGCATATAGTCTTAGAAAAATATGATATTATTAAAAACATTTACAATCTAGAAGTTAACTTCTTATATATATAAAAATAGAAACTTACTTTGTCTCATAGTACCATCTAGACATAGGAATATGAAAGTTGGGACTTAGCCCTTACATCAATAGAAAGTCTTAGAATAGAATGGAAGAACAAAGTCTATCAAGTATACAAAATGAACTAAAGCTAAAATCATAAGTGTTTTTTCCTTGGACTTGAGGACTCACCTACTAGGGATAGCAAATCCAAGCTTCTTGAGAAATGGTCTTGAATCACCTCAATCGCCCAAACCTACATTTGTTGGTGAAAAGGGGAAATAATATGGGTTAGTACATCACACATACTAAGTTTGGCACCATGCACATAATCATTTGAAATATGCATAAAAGGACATTATATTTCAAAATATGCTTTTTATCAAGTAAAACACAATATGCCAACAAGATGAGGAACATATGCCAAATCAACATAATAGTAACGCAATATAAATGCAACCTAGGCAACTCTAGTGCAATGCCAAGGATAGGATTCCATAACCCTATCCAAAGTTAAGTGTCAAGTATAAGCCACCTACTACATTCATATGTCATAACATCATAATCATAATATGCATATTATAAGATGAAACCAATCATGTTCATAATATTCATACATAGCTTACAATACATATTGTAAAATCAGCATAATTATAAGAGAACCCTACTACAATCCCCTCTTAGAATCCTACATGTGCAATGTACAATAGAAATCCCATACACTCCCTTCCACTATGTTGAACCCCTCAAGAAATCCCTAGTGGGAGTCGTTATCCTTACATTCGTTGACTCATATACTTTTACATTTAGAAAAAGATTACAATAACCGACATACACCATGTGAGCTACATGTAATCTTGTGTTGTACTCCCACAGCAAAAAGAATGGGTTTGAACTTGCCTAAAGTGGAATATTTCATACTAGCTATCTAGGTTGATCCACTAAGCTATAGTCTTATGTGGGCAAATACTTAAGGGATAAGAAGATTGCTACTAGAAACCCGGACATGCTGAATGTACAAGGTTTCCATATCATGAGACAACAAATATATTGGGAACCCAAACTTTTTATACGTCAAAGGAATCCATGTGGGAAGCCGAAATTTCTAAACGTAAAAGCCCCCATCTCATTTCATGCCCTCTCACATTTATTCCCTTAAAATCATCTTAAGTCATTACATAAGTTCACATTACCCTTTATTAAACAGTCATCTCAACATCTTATCATAATAGATCATATGTGTTCTTAAGCGAGAATGATCCTTTCACATTCAAAACACTACCAAGTGAATTAATCTTTCACTTGATCATTACATTATAGTCATGAGAACTACATTTCAATCATATAACAATATTAACATAGCATACATACATACTAAATACTTAATTCAAGTGTATAGAGTTAAGGATGAGGAAATCTTGTCGTCAATACCACAACAACACAATAGATATGGAATCATCATAACCTAAGTTACTCACCTCTCATATATAAGTTCCATGGAAAAACAACATTCATACCTTTTTGCCCTTCAAGGGGCTTGATACTTCAATCTACCCAACAATGCATAATCATCACACAATATAAGGTAATTCATGAATAATAACATAACTAACACCAATATAATCATTATACATAATCATCATATGAACAAACCCACAGTAATTGACTTCATAATTTCTCAAATTGGGGAAGAACATGGGTCTAAGAGGGTTTCAAGTGAACAACAACAATTACACATTATTATACACATAATAAATCCTAACTACCCATAATTAATCACAAATTTATCCATAAAATTAATTTAGAAGGAAACCCATGTATAAGAGTAAAAGCCTACCTTTTAGGGGAACTTTTGAAAGCTTCATTTTGAGAGGAGCTCTTGGGAAAAAGATTCCAAAGAGTTCAAAACAACCATACCTTGTTAATTTTAAAATAATTATGGAAGAAAGTTCAGTGGTTTGAGTCCCTAGTGACAGCTTGCCCTTCCTCTTCAATGAAGTCTTATGTTTTAAGAGTTGTGAGAGAGTTATGTTTTGATTTAGTGTGTTGAGTTCGAATGACTTCGGGGTAATGGGTTTGGGGTCTTATAGTTAGGGTTAGTTGGGTAATTAAATTTCTAACCAATCTTTCTAACCCCTAATTAAGTAAACAAATCAAATTAAGACCCTTTACTAAAAAAATTCCAAAAACTATAACCACCTACAGTCACCACCTATGGACCATAGGTGGGTCCATGCACCGTGATGCTCTGTGGAATTGGTCTTAGGGTTGGAAAAATGGTGGAATTAGCGGGTAGAGTAAGTCTCAACACATGAGATCCTTTCCCTGTAACTCACTTGATGACATATCAACGGTGGTCGTGAAAGTTATTGTCTTTTGATAGCTTATCGCCAAACACTTTGGTCCTCATCAACGAACCCTAGGGTGGTCGTTGGGGGTCGTACACATACGTTTATATATTGTTTTACTTATTTAATGTATTTTTTTACAATATTTAACTATCGCACAACACTCTAAAACCTTTACAAGGCCTAAAACTCCTACTAGTTCAATTTAACTAGACTCCGGACGTCATGGTTGTTTCTTGACTTTTAGACTCTAATACTTACAAAAATAGTCAATTAAATTTTTTTAGGTCTATAAATATAATTTTAACCATTTTTAGTAATTATTTATAAGATTAGACTCTATCTTAGGTCATATAGTTTTGGGGTGTTTCGGAACTTACTTATGATACGCCGACAGCTCCTTTTTAGCACTTACTTGATCACTTCCTTCACGGCTCAGCTCACTAGAACAAAAGTCGAGGATGAGACCTTATGTAACACCCAAAAATGAACTAAGGTGAACTAGAGCCTCGTGGTAGTTTCTTCAGTTGATTTTAAGTCAAACTAAGTTAGTTTAGTGCCCTTAGGCAGTTTGTGAAGTTTGATTAAGTTTGGAGTTCAATCAACCAACAACTTGCATGAAGTTCGGAAAGAATGCCTTAGAATGTACTAGTGTGTCTTGTTGTGTTAAGACGAGTTTTTAGTGTTTGTTTTACTTGAAACTTGCATTGGATTTTCCTAAGACCTACACGACTTAGTTTAGGGGTTTAAATTCCGGCACGACCCTACCTAGTACCCACAAGGGGCCCTAGATAAAGGGTCGAAGACTTGGGAAAAATCTTCCACAAAGCAGTGGCCACCAACGACCCTAACGATAGTCCGTTGGTCCCTCAACGGTCCGTCTACGTAGGGTGTTGATTGTACCAGTGAGTTCAGTTGTCCATTCTCCATTTGGAACTAAATATACCCAAAGAGACCCTACCAACTGTCTGTTGGCTCAATGACGGTCTGTTGGTGAAGGTTTATCTGTTAGGCCTGCAAATTTGTGAATTTGTGGTAACTTGGGATGTTTTATGTAAATACACCCCAAGTCTTTTAAGACCCTAGGTGTATAATTTTAGTGTTTTTAGGTTATGTTAAAATATTTTTAAGCCCCATACCTAGACAAGACCCCTCTCTTCAAAATATTCAAACTCTCTCTCTCTAAACACAAACTCTCTCAAGACTCCATTGAAAGGTAGAGGTCAAGGAAGGATAGGAGGGATTGTTGAACGTGTCTATTCATCAAAAACTCTTGTAATTTTCTTCCTTAAGTGATGTATGGTATCCATTCTTTAATATCTATTCATTCTAGAAGCCAACTTCCAAAAAGGGTTTCTAAACTCAAACTCCTTCTAACTTTGATTTCTAGTACGGGTCTTCTTGTATTTAAGTTTTAATGGGTTAAATGTATTTATCTTGGGTTGAATTTATGATTTTGTTGTTAAAAATCTAATTAAACTCTTGTTTATGTATACTTCAACTTTTGGCTTGAAAATGGGTTATGTGAGCATGATTTGAGTAGCGTATGAACTTGGGTTTTCTTGTATTTGTCATGTTGGTGTATCTACTACCCTAAAAGACTTAATATGGTTAAATATTGATAAATTTCTTATGAGTGATGATGGTTCGAATTGATGTTGAGTTTCTTTCATTATATTATTCTAATTATGAATTGATATTGAGTGGTATGGTCCATCTTATCGATGGCAGTGCTAATTGAGGAACTTGATGTTATTTAGTATGCTTTGAATATGTAATATTGAAGGTATAACATGTTAAATGGAGAGATATTAGAAAAGGGTATTGTATTGTGTTTTTGTGTAGCTTGAATTTCATGCTTGACCTAGTTTAAGTCTAAATGAAGTATATGATTATGAGAAGCATGTAGAGTGTGTAACTTGATGAACCAAGGTTAAATTATGTGTGGAACTTGAAGAAAATGAAATTATTCTTATATTCAAGGTGTGCACATGTACACACACACACTTTAAAGAATGTGTTATACCAAGTTGAGTAAAAAGGGAAATCTAGAGGTAGACACACTTCGTGAGTTTAGAGGTGGAGTCTAGTCTCAACCTCTCCATTCCTAGTGAGATTTCTATTATAGACTACTATGTTAAAGAAAATTCGTGGGGAGTTATGTCTAGCACCCAGAGGATATGAAGGGGAGGTGGATTACACTTCGTGAGTTGAGATGTTGTAGTCCAAAGTTCCTCTTAAGATGAGTAATCCTCGTTAGTAGAGTTACTTAGTAGCAATCTCCTTATCCCTTAACTATGTGTCCACATAGGTGTAGCTATTTGGAAAGCCATGTAAAATCTAAGAAGTATGACCTTACTCTAGGAAAGTGAGGATCCCTCATTTCATAAGGGTTAATATAGGGATTCCATGTCTAGCTCTCATGGTCTATGTTGGTTAAGAAAATCCCCCTCAAAGAATTTATTGAACTAAGTCTTCTAAAAGAACGTACTACTTAGGGTAGGTGGTGGTATGGGACACTATCTAATCATTGCACTAGGTAGGACCTTCTGAAAGGTAAGACTTGGTGCCAAACCTTCTTAAAGAATGTACTACTTAGGGTAGGTAGTCGTACGGGACTCTATCTACTCATTGCAATAAGTAGGCATTCAAAAAGGGAAGACTTTTTTGGTTTGTCGGGTGTATTTTAATGTCTTGACATTGATTGAGGGTATTGTTTATCCCAAGTTGAGTAAGCCAAAAGGGGTAGTCTTTAGGGTTGCTTTGTTGTGTATTGAAGGAGGCATATGCATACTTCCTTTATATCTTACCTTTATGAGTGTTAAGATAATTCTGAGGTAGTGAAACTCTTAATGAAAATGAGATCACTTTTTCTTTTGCTTGGCCTTGGAAGTTCACTCATTTAGTGTAGGATAGTTCATTGTAATTGCTCAAGTTGAATTTATTTTGAATGCTTTAAATGATTCATTTTAAAGTTCAATTGTATTTACTGTAAATGCTTAAGGAGTTCGCTATGAATGTCAATTTGGTTTACTGTAATGTTTCTTGTTGGCTTAAAATTATGGGAATTCTTATATACGTTGTAAATGATGGTTAGTATGATGTTTGTACTTTGTATTCATGAATGTTTTACTTAAATTGCATGAAAAGCAATTTTTACTAAAATGTCCCTTTTTACATATTTTTGCATATGTCATACTTATTACAATGTTTTGTACTAACCCCGTACTTTTCTATACGATATAAGTATAGGTTGGAAGCTTTTGAAGGTTTGAAGGCTAGAAGAAAGAGCTTGGAAAAGTTTCTCCCAAGGCAAAGTATGTCCTCACATATTCGAGGGCATAGTCCTTTTTCTTCGCTTTACTTAAAGACTTGCTATGTATTTTACTTTAATGTAGAGGGACATGTCCCTAAGATATTATGTCTATTATGTTATGTCTTTAAGTTGGCTTGTGAAGACGAGATTCTCTAAGTATTTATGAAAGATTGTCTTTTATTAATTATTCGTGAAAAGTTTTAAATTTCTGCACTACCTTTAATGTCTTATGTGATGAATGATAGTAAAGGGCTTGTACAAGACCCCAAAGGGTCAAGTAAGCCCGGTCATGAAACGAGGATTCTCCCTAACTTCTATGGAGTGCTTTCGGGTCGTGACAGACTTTGTATCAGAGCATAAGGTTATGGGAAATAGTTTAGGTTCTTCCTTAAGTGACATATGGTATCCATTCTTGAATATATTTTCATTCAAGAAGCCAACTTCCAAAAAGGGTTTTTAAACTCAAACTCCTTCTAACTTTGATTTCTAGTAGGGGTCTTATAGTATTTAAATTTTAATGGTTTAAATGTATTTATCTTGGGTTGAATTTATGATTTTGATGTGAAAACTATAATTAAACTCTTGTTTAGGTAGACTTAAACTTTTGGCTTTAAAAAGGGTTATGTGAGCATGATTTGAGTAGCGTATGAACTTGGGTCTTCTTGTATTTGTCATGTTGGTGTATCTACTGCCCTAAAAGTCTTAATATGGTTAAATATTGATAAATTTCTTATGAGTGATGATGGTTCGAATTAATGTTGAGTTGCTTTCATTATATTGTTCTAACTATGAATTGATATTGAGTTGTATGGTCCATCTTATCGATGGCGGTGCTAATTGAGGAACTTGATGTTATTTAGTATGCTTTGAATATGTAATATTGAAGGTCTAACATGTTGAATGAAGAGATATTAGAAAAGGGTATTGTATTGTGTTTTTGTGTAGCTTGAATTGCATGCTTGACCTAGTTTATGTCTAAATCAAGTATATGATTATGAGAAGCATGTAGAGTGTGTAACTTGATGAACCAAGTTTAAAGTATGTGTGGAACTTGATTAAAATGAAATGATTATTATATGAAAGGTGTGAACATGTACACACACACACACTTTAAAGAATGTATAATAACAAATTGAGTAAAAAGGGGAATCTTGAGGTGGACACACTTCGTGAGTTGAGATGCGGTGTCTAGTAGCAACCTCTTCATTCTTAGTGAGCTTTCTATGATAGACAACTATGTTATGAAATCCTTGGGGAGTTATTTCTAGCACCGAGAGGATTTGAAGGGGAGGTGGATTGCACTTCACGAGTTGAGATGTTGTAGTACAAAGTACCTCTTGAGATGAGTACTCCTCATTAGTAGAGAACTATTTACTTAGTAGCAATATCCTTATCCCTTAACTATGTGTCCACATAGGTGTATCTATTGGGAAAGCCATGTAAAAGCTGAGAAGCATGACCTTACTCTAGGCAAGAGAGGATCTCTCATCCGATAGGGGTTAATATCGAGATTTCATGTCTAGATATCATGGTCTATGTCGGTTAAGCGAATCCCCCACAAAGAATCGATCTAACTAGGTCTTCTAAAATAACGTACTACTTAGGGTAGGTGGTGGTATGGGACACTATCTACTCATTGCACTAGGTAGGACCTTGCGAAAGGGAAGACTTGGTGACAAACCTTCTAAAAGAATGTACTACTTAGGGTAGGTGGTGGTATGGGACACTATCTACTCATTGCACTAAGTAGGCATTCCTAAAGGGAAGACTTTGGTGGTTTGTTGGGTGTCTTTTAATGTCTTGCCATTGATTGAGGGGCTTGTTCCTCCTTAGTTGAGTAAGCTGAAAGGGGTAGTCGTGAGGGTTGCTTTGGTGTATATTTGAGGAGGCATATACCTACTTCCTTCATATATTACCTTTGTGAGTCTAAGGATAATCCCGAGGTAGTGAAACTCTTAAGTGAGTTTACTTTCTCTTTTGCTTGGCCTTGGAAGTTCACTCATTTAGTGTAGGTTAGTTCATTGTAATTGCAAAAGTTGAATTTATTGTGAATTCTTTAAATGATTCATTGTCAATGTTCAAATGTATTTACTGTATATGCTTAAGGAGTTCACTATGAAGGTCAAGTTGGTTTACTGTAATGTTTCTTGTTGGCTTACAATTATGCGAATTCTTATCTAAGTTGTAAATGATGGTTAGTATGATCTTTTGCCTTTGTATTCATGAATGTTATACTTAAATTGCATGAAAAGCTATTTTTACTAAAATGTCCCTTTTTACATGTTTTTCCATATGTCATACTTAGTACATTGTTTTGTACTAACCCCATACTTTTCTATACTATATAAGTATAGGTTGGAAGATTTTGAAGGTTTGAAGGCTAGAAGGAAGAGCTTGGGAAAGTTTCTCTCAAGGCAAAGTATGTCCTTATATTTTCGGGGGCATAGACCATTTTCTGAGCTTTACTTAAGACGTGTTATGTATTTCACTTTATAGTAGAGGGCCATGTCTTTAAGATATTATGTCTATTAGGTCGTGCCTTTAAGTTGGCTTGTGACGACAAGATTCTCTAACTATTTATGAAAGATTGTCATTTATTAATTATTCGTGAAAAGTTTTAAATTTTTACACTTCTTTTCATATCTCATGTTATGAACGATAGTAAAGGGCTTGTACAAGACCCCAAAGGGTCAACGCCCGGTCACGAAATGAGGGTTCGTCCTAACTTCTAGAGGGTGCTTTCGGGTTGTGACACCTTTTTGTGACATGCCAAAAAGGTGAGACGATCCTAACATCTTCATTTCTTCATTCTTTTAGCTTCTATTGTTCTTTTCTGCTCCATAGTGTCCATTCCTTGTCCCTAAGTTTGAAATACCTTAAAATCAAGGTTTTACTCAGTTTTAGAGACAATATGAATTTGAGGAGACCAAACTTATCAAAATATTGCCCTAAATGAGTCCAAATTGTGTACTCATCAACACCCCAAACTTAACCTTTTCCTTGTCCTCAAGTAAAACTCAAGTTCATCAGTTTAAAAATGATGTATCAAATAGTGCTACACAACACGTAATCATGAATTCACACAGTGAGACTAACTTACTCATGCAATGATCAAATGTGCACTTAAAGACTCATGTTTTGACACACCATTATCAATGATTTTCAAGTTCACGATACTTGCTTCAAGTGCAAGTTCAAACTCAACCAAAGTGATCAAATTCCCTTACATAATGAATGATTCAATATTGACACACAATGATACACAACTTAATGTTTTGGAATTAATTTCAATGCTTACTCATAAAGATTAACATAATGCATGAATTAACCTATAGGTTTGCACGTCTTTTTCAATCAGTTTAAGCTCACTTATGATCAAAAAGGTATTTTCTAGGTTTGTATAGGGGATGAGTGTGTACGTATTGTCATTTGGGCTCGGTGATTATTATCCTTACGAAATGTGGTGCTCATAACACTTCCTTTGTCATTCTTTCCTTATTTTCTCTAGTGCTCATAAGTCATCCATTTATTCACTTTCTACGGATTTTTTGTAAGATCCTATTTCTATAGTATTTTCATAACATTATTCCATAACTTTCTCTTTTTCATTCTTTTATCCCTATTTCTATTTCTTTTTTTGTATGGATGAGTTCCATTTTTCTCAATACCGTGGGTTAAATGAGAGTATTCTTTCACTCTTCGGCTTTCCTTCGGTTTTAACTACACCCCAACATATGCTTCTGTACTAAGTTGGATACTTAATCGACCACAAATCAAGAGGATTATAGGTAGAATATTAACAAAGGTCATATTTTTATAAAGTTTCATCCAAAGAAAGGTAAGGTTCAAGGGGTGTTCAAAAGAGGTTGAAGACTCACAACGTACGCAACAAAAAAGGTATATGTGGAATTGGTTCACACTCTTTCAACGATGCCAAAGATCATATCATGAGTTTACATCACTTAGTCAACTGAACTAACGAGGAAAATTCTAGGTGTCATCATGCATGATTCACGGTAAGCTCATCATACAAGATATTGACACTAAAGTCAAACTAGACTCACACTTTTGCAAGTGTGCAATGTTAATCGCAAGAAGCTCAATTGGATAATTTCCTAATCACAATGAGATGCAAAGAGTTCATATATTTTTTAAACACCTTTACTTGGCCTCGTTGTAGCTGCACATGCATGTCTGTTCGCTTTAAAGAAGTTATCTAAGTCATTGGTATTGATCAAACTGAGGCTCATTTCTCCTTAAAATAGCCACATTAAAGTTCATGCAAGAGGTGGCAGAAAGAACAAATAATTTGAAATGGAATTTTTTTCGCAGTTTAAAAGAAAAGGAGCCATAAGCTCAAACATTCTCAAAAAGCAATATTGTAACATTCCAAAAAATGTACTTGTCTAATGAAGAGTCTATTAGGTTTTAAGAATACGTATTGAGGTACATAGGCATCCCAATGCCCAATATTTAGTAATATTGGGCATTTTTAGAATATTGGATTAAGGGTATGTAACAACTCAAAAAATGGATATACTAAGTAATGCTTAATGTGTCTCGAATACCTACGATTAGACCGGGTTCACACAGATTGATGCGCGTAGATCCAGACCTCTAAAGCCTTGCAACAGCCAAGCCAACTAACTTGGGGAGTTATTTGAGCTAGGAAAGGTTGGGTCCATCCATGTAGGGCTCCCGAATATGAAGATTTACTCGGATGAGTCTTTACCGGACTTAAAAAGGGGAAATCTTAATTTTTGAGGGTCTAGGGGTAAAATGGTCTTTTTCATACTAAGGGTAGTATCGTAATTAACCTAAATATGTAAATAATTATTTAATAAATACGGGGTAAGGACATTTTGGGTAGAAAGAGACGAAATTGCCCATTGAGCAGAATCTTGCTCCACACCAGTTCGAAGCTAGGTGGGAGCAATGATTTAACTTGATTAATTATATTGGTAAATTAATTTAAGTAATTAATATTTAAATACTGACTTAAGAAAAAGGTAAATCATATTATTATTACTATTATTAATTAATAAATAGAGGGGTTTGAATGGGGTCGACCTGGAGGGACCCATTTTCGCAATGGGGATGTCACCGATTAACAAAGTCTAAACTACTTCACCTAATCCTAAGCCACGATAATTACTAATGAAGTATTCTATTCTTTGCACATTCACGTTCATTCACTAAAGAATAAAAATAAGGAGGGGCATTAAAGTAACTTAATATATAGATTATAATCAGATTTTATCATTTAAAATGTGTTGAATAAGTCAACAAAAAACTTCCAAGGAAAGAGGTACACGACCTCCACTAGGAGTGTACTCAATGTGCACTCTGAATTCATTGCCTCTTCTAAAAACGTTTTTCAGCTATATTTTACAATTCAAAAACAGAAAAAATAAAATAAGCTTACTGATTCTAAATATTTCTAGGCGACATTCATCAAAAACAAAAATAAATAATTGTACGCTGGAGCTCTTTAAGAAATCACGTACAGAACTTCACCTGGGGACAAGAATCAAAGATCGGAAGAAAGATTTATGTTCGGGTGGAAACGTGTGGTTGTGGATGGTTGTAAAGGCTGAAAAGGTATGAGTTTTCTTCTCTCTTGGTCCTTTCCCAAGAGTTCCCTAAGGTTCAGTATGTATTCGAATAAAAAAACTAAGGTTGTCCCCATTGCATCCATTGTCAATATATCCTCTGAAAAGTAATGCATGCGGTTGTATTTTTGCTGGAAGACAATCATAGGAATGTTTTTAATTCTGTAATGTGATGTTTCCGGAAAGTGTATGATCATTTTATTTATGTCCGACAGTATGTATGTTTTATGTACACAATATTGCTAGTTATCATGAGAAGCATATTACATATTGGTTTCAAGAATGTGGTGAATTAGGTTCTATGCATTTTTTGTGTTATTAACATATGATGATTAAATCTCGATGTTCATGTACAAGAAAATAAAAGTAAATTCCTTAGTGAATTTGTTAAAAGTTTATGCAAAACTCTAAGCTAAAACGCCTAAGCTAAATGCAAATAAAGCGAATTAAAGGCATATGTTAATAATATAGTTTCGACTATTCTCTAGTAAAAATGAAGAAAAGTATATGCTTCCATTGAGGGTGGAACTCGAGACCTTAAGATCTTAATACTAAGAGATTAAGCCTTAAAATAAAAGAAAAGAAAACGGGGTGAGAGTGGGGATTCGAACTTGGTCGGGTTGAAAGAAGCTTGGAAATAAAAGGAAAAAAAATAGTGAGGGAAGGTGGATTCGAACTCGGATCCTTTTCCAAGGGTGTGAGATACATAAATCACACACCAAAATAAAATAATAAAAATTGAGGCCACTGGGATTCGATCCCAGATTCTCTTGGCCGAATAAGTGAAGCCATCTAGCACTCCAAATAATTACAAATAAAGTGTTGCCTAAGGGATTCGAACTTGGGTCCCTTGACTGAAATTGTGAGACACATTAAAATGAAATAAAATTCAGCCACTAAGGATTGAACTTCGGTCCCTTGGCTTCATGGGTAAAATGCATAAGTCTTACATAACATGTACTTAGATTGTCATGAAACACTTAGTCAAATAAGAGTAACCCAAATTGGATAAGAACATGAGTAAATGGTAAGATTATTGAATGAACATTCACGTAATGAGGTGAGTAATTACATTATACTATGATGCTAATGAAAATAGTGACAATATGATAAGAGGCTAAGATGAACGGCTGAGAGAGTTAGGAGAAAAATAAAGGAGAGAAATAAATGGGATGAGTGGGGATTGAACCCACAACCTATTGAATAGATGAGAGAGTTAGAAGAAAGATTAAGGAGAAAAATAAATGTGGTGAGTGGGGATTTAACCCACAACCTCTTGGATAGGTGAGAAAGTAAAGAGATAAATTAAAAGAAAAATAAAGAGCTTGTGGGAGATTGAACCCACAACATCCTTGCCTTAAAAAGAAAAAGGAGAGGAGAACAAGAAACAAATATAATGGGGTTTATTGGAATCGAACTAGGGTCTCCCAAATCTGAAAAATGCAATTATCAAGTCTAATATAAGATTAAGTGTTGTTCATGAGATCAAAAATCGAGTTCCGTTGCCCAATTTTGTATTGACACATAAGTCGTACGTAAGTAAATATTTAATGAATGATGCCTCTAAAGATCGAAATCAATATCTTGGCATATCTACAAGATGCATATGTCTTATACCACATAATCTTGGGCAAACATGAATTACTTAGACAAACAATGAATGAAGCCTCATGGCTTTTATGTGTGGACTCATAAGTCTAGCATACGTTTAAAAATAAGTGAGACTAATATGTATGTGATAAAATGATGTAAACTTAGATGGGTTAAGTAAGAGTGTGAAACACACTAAATGGCCAAGCGCATTGGCATATGATGAAATGAACATTCACGTAAAGGGGTGAGTAATTATGAATAGCAAATATGTTAAAGTTAATGAATGAGGTGACAATATGATAAGAGGTTAATGTGAAATATGAGAGCAATCTCAAATGAGCCTAAGTAAATGTTACCAAAACGTACTCACCTATGAGAGTGTAAAGTTAATGAAGAGACCAGTCTCTATGAACACTCTAACGAAAGTATTGAAGTCAATGCATACTTAATACTAATGATGAGATGAGAAATGATCTAATGAGCTTTGATGTCCTCATTCTAGAAGACAGCTTCCATGATGTACGAGTTAAATGTAATAGAACTTTATATTGAGCACTAATAGTCTAGCTATGAGCAGTGATGCCTTCCTTCGGGAAGGGCGAAGGTTCACAAAACTCTCATGAGATGAGACTTTCTGGCATTGCCAGGTATGTGCATCCTTATATCTCCTAGCCTTTGAACCTATACTGCCAATATAGGATCTAGCAGGGTTCGATTCCCTATATGCACTAGCATGTTTTGGTTCACTTTGGCAAGTGATTCCACCACTTTTCGGTGTGGGGATTACACACTGGATTTTATAATGCTCACATGATCTATGTCGGTTAAGGTTAAAGTTCCTAAAGAAAGAATGAGGACAGCCTCAACTAATGCACATAATGAAATGAATGATTCCAAAGGTGTTAGGATAGGATAATCAAGAGGTGAGCTAGACTCAAGTAATGACACTAGGTTGTTCTTGGTCATTGCACAGCAAACCCGATGAGAGTCTTAAACTACATCCTAGGTATGACTAGTTATTGCACTAGTATATAAATGAATGAAAATGAAGTACGTGTGAATGAATGAAGCAGACTCTGTGTTTGCTAAAGAAGGCTCCCTAGCTGAGTTCCAATATGTTGAGCCCTCATTTTGGAAAGTCCTAATGTCAAGTCCATGGTTCCAAGGTCTCATGGCACATGAAAGAATGATGTGAACTACGTGATATGATATATGCAATACGTTATGTGATGCTTGCAAAATGATAAGTATGATGATGCATGTTACTCTTATGGCATGACAATACTAGTCCACTGACTTTCCTAATCCAAATTTTACAAGTCCACTGACTTTCCTAATCCAAATTTGGCAAGTCCACTAACTTGACTTTCCATAATTCATATCGTTAGGATAAAGCTTTTCTTAATCATGCATGTCTTTGGTGTGTGCTTGCATATACCCATACTTAGTAAAAGTGTATACGAATCCCATAAAACTCTTTACTTTTAGGTGTAGGCACATGCGGACGCTAGAGCTTATGATATGACGCTGCAGCCATCCAGATGTGGAGCATTCATCCGTACTTGGTAGGAACTCATGCTTTCGAGGATGCTTGCCCATTATATTCTATATTATATATAGGTTTGAGTTAGTTGAGTATGTTCCACTTGCGTTTCTTTCTCATCTTATTTTAGATATTGTATTGGTGCCGTTTTGGCAAGAATACACTTAATGCAGTATGGAACTATTTCTTTCATTTACACATAGATTCTTCTTTCATTTTCCATTCCTTTCGGGTCGGAAACACGGGCTGCTAGTGGGGCTGTGCCCATTCTCCCTCTTCTTCCGCTTTACAACCAGAATAATGATTTTAATATTAGATGGTTGATTGTGAACGTTTATGAGTTTAAGTAGAATGTCTTATATGAATGTTAAGTAACAAAAAGTTCAAATTTTCTGCTAAAATTAACCTAGATGAAGTAACGATGACGTATGTAGGCTTGTCTGCGTCCTCTGAGAGATCAACAATGCCAGTCTTGTCTGGGTCTAGACTTCAGTCGTGACAAAGTTGGTATCAGAGCACTAGGTTAAATTCCGAGGATAATAATTTTACATCAACAACATCGAGTAGTTTCTAACTCAGGGTAGTAAAGTGCACCACTATCCTGAATTAGGCACTACATGATGCGTAGGAAAATTCCCTTCTTCTGATCTTATCGTGCCTTCTCTAATGTATGATTTCTTGGTGTTAAGAGTGTATCTAACATCAACTCTTGAGATTCAGAAATATGAATACAAGAAGAAACACAAGTGGAGCATTAGAGGAGCAACTGCTGGGTAAACCAAGTTCTTCCTTGGTCCCCAACTGCGGAGATACATGTTAACCCAGTTGAGTTGATAGATGGAGAAGTTAGGACAGCCTTGGCACAGATGGCCCAAGCCATCACTTTACAAGCTCAGTCTATGACAGCCTAGGCGGAGCAACAAGGTGTTCCAAGGTAGAACCCTCCTTCCAGCACCATGGCTAAAAGGTTAAGGGACTTCACGAGGATGAATCCTCCCATTTACAATGGATCAAAGATCGCTGAGGATCTCGAGGAGGAGTGTAGGGAAGCGATGTTTCATGATAGCATGGACCTTTCCAAGCTTGTGGTCCATGTCCAACAACTGATGAGGTTTGGAAGGAAGGGGAAGTTGATTTCGAGATATGTTGGTACAAATTAGATCCTACAACGTGTGGGTGAGGAGGCCTTTGATTTGGCATTACCTGCGGAGCTAGATTCTGTTCATCCATTTTTTCATGTCTCTATGCTGAAGAAATGCCTTGGTTATCCAGCATTGATTCTTCCTGTTGAGATTTTAGACCGGCAGGTAAAGCGGCTGAGAAACAAGGAGGTTGACACAGTGAAGGTATTGTGGAGGAACAATCTTGTTGGGGATGCTACGTGGGAGGCCGAGGCCAATATGAGATTTTGCTACCCTCATCTCTTGAGCTCTTGAGGTTAGATTTGCTACTCTTAAGTCTAAGTTCCTTAACTCCTCTATTCCTGGTTATTATTGTCGAACTCTGTATAATACATATGTTATGATATGACAGGAGTTGTGCTAGATTATAAGAAGTTTCATTCGGGGACGAATGTTCCTAAGGCGGGGATAATGTAACAACCCTAAAAATGGATATGCTAAGTAATGCTTAATGTGTCTAGGATGCAACGATTAGACCAAATTCACATGGATTGATGCACGTAGAACCAGACCTCTGAACCATTGCGACATCCAAGACAACTAACTTGGGAGTTAGTTGAGCTAGGAAAGGTTGGGTCGATCCATGTAGGGCTCCGGAAATGAAGATTTACTCGGATGAGTCTTTACCGGACATAAAAAGGGGAAATCTTAAGTTTGGAAGATCTAGGTGTAAAATGGTCTTTTTCAAGGATAAGGGTAGTAAGGTAATTACCTTAAATATGTAATTAATTATTCAATTGATAAGTGGAGGGGCATTTTGGGTAGAAAGGGCCGAAATTGCCCATTGACCAAAATCTTGCTCCACCCTGGTTCAAACATAGTTGGGAGCAATGATTTAACTTGATTATTTATATTAGTGAATTAATTTAAGTAATTAATATTTAAATACTTATTTAAGAAAAAGGAAAATCATATTATTATTATTATTATTATTAATTAATTAATGGGGCGGTTTAGGTCGGATCGTCCCAAAGGGACCCATTTTTGTGATGGGGACGTCACGGGTTTGAACCTTGACGGAAGCAACATTTAAGTGGATTAAATTGAGGTTTATAATATGATTTTTAGTAAGGTCAATATGGTCATTTCACTAAACTAATTAAATCAGATTTTCAAAGTTTGAAAGAGTCCTAAATGACTAAGTCTAAACTACTTCACCTAATCCTAAGCCACGATAATCACTAATGAAGTATTATGTTCTTTGCACATTCACGTTCATTCACTAAAGAATAAGAAAAGGAGGGGCATTGAAGTTACTTAATATATAGATTATAATCTGATTTTATCATTTAAATTGTGTTGAATAAGTCAACAATAAATTCCCAAGGAAAGAGGTACACGACCTCTACTAGAAGTGTACTCAATGTGCACTCTTAATTCATTATCGCTTCTTAAAATGTTTTTCAGATTTATTTTACGATTCCAAAAAGAAAAAATAAAATAAGCTTACTGATTCTAAAGATTTCTAGGCGGAATTCATCAAAAACAAAAATAAAAATATTATACGCCTAAGTTCTTTAAGAAATCACGTAAAGAACTTCACCTGGGAACAAGAATCAAAGCTCGAAAGAAAGGTTTGTGTGCGGGTGGAAACGTGTGGTTGTGTATGGTTGTAAAGGCTGAAAAAGTATGAGTTTTCTTATATCTTGGTTCTTTCCCAAGAGTTCCCTAAGTTCAGTACGTATTCCAATCGAAAAAACTAAGGTTGTTCCCGTTGCATGCCCTTGTCATTAGATCCTCTGAAAAGTGATGCATGTGTTGGTATGTTTATTGGTAGGCAATCTTAGGAATCTTTTTAATTGTGTGAAATGTAATGTTTCCGGACAGCATATGATCATTTTATGTGTGTCCGACTGTATATATGTTTTATCTACACAATAATGCTAGTTATCATGAGAAGCATATTACTGATTGTTTTCAAGAAAGTGGTGAATTAGGTTTTATACATTTGTTGTGTTATTAACAGATTTTGATGAAATCGGGATGTTCATGAACAAGAAAATAAAAGTAAAGTCCTTAACGAATTGGTTAAAAGTTTATGTGAAACTCTAAGCTAAAACGCCTAAGCTAAATGCAAATAAAGGGAATTAAAGGCATATGTTAATGGAGTATAGTTTCGGCTATTCTCTAGTAAAAACAAAGAAAAGTATATGCTGCCATTGAGGGTGGAACTAGAGACCTTAAGTTACTAATACTAATATATTAAGCCTTAAAATAAAAGAAAATAAAATGGGATGAGAGAGAGGATTTGAACTTGGTCAGGTTGAAAAAAACATGGAAATAAAAGAAAAAGAAAATAGTGAGGGAAGGGGGATTCGAACTCGGCTCCTTGGACAAGGGTGTAGGACTCGATCCCATATCCTTTTGGCTGAATGAGTGAAGCCATGTAGGACTCCAAATAATTAAAAATAAACTGCTGCCTAAGGGGTTTGAACTTGGGTCCCTTGACTGAAATTGTGAGACACATTAAAATGAAATAAGATGCAGCCACTAAGGATTGAACTTGGGTCCCTTGGCTGCATGTGTAAAATGCATAAGGCTTACATAGCATATACTTAGATTGTCATAAAACACTTACTCAATTATAATAACCCGAATAGGATAAGAACACGAGTAAATGGTAAGATTATTAAGTGAACATTCACGTAATGAGGTTAGTAATTACATTATACTATGATGCTAATGAAAATAGTGACAACATGATTAGAGGCTAAGATGAATGAACGAGAGAGTTAGGAGAAAATAAAGGAGAAAAACAAATGTGGTGAGTGGGGATTGAACTCACAACCTCTTAAATAGATGAGAGAGTTCGGAGAAAATAAAGGAAAAAAATAAATGTGGTGAGTGGGGATTGAACCCACAACCTCTTGGATAGGTGAGAAAGTTAAGAGATAAATTAAAATAAAAATAATGAGCTTGTGCGGGATTGAACCCACAACCTCCTTGCCTTAAAACGAAAAAGGAGAGGAGAACAAGAAAGAAATATTATGGAGTTGATGGAAATCGAACTAGGGTCGCCAAAATCTGAAAAATGCAATTATCAAGTTTAAAATAAGATTAAGTGTTGTTCAAGGGATTCGAAATCCGGTTCCCTTGACCTATTCCTTATTGACACATAAGTCATATGTAAGTAAATATTCAATGAATGCTGCCTCTAAAGAACGAAATCAATATCTTGGCATATCTACAAGATCCATAAGTCTTGTACGCATAATCTTGGGTAAACATGAATCACTTAGACAAACTATTAATGAAGCTTCATGGATTGTATGTGTGGACTCATAAGTCTAACATACGTTTAAAAGTAAGTGAGCCTAAGATGTATGTGATAAAATGATGTAACCCTAGAAGGGTTAAGTAAGAGTGTGAAACACACTAAATGGCCAAGTGCATTGGCGTATGATGAAATGAACATTCACGTGAAGGGGTGAGTAATTATGAAAAGCAAATGTGTTAAAGTTAATGAATGAGGTGACAATATGATATGAGGCTAAAGTGATACTATTTCTCTACTTCTTTATAGTAATGTTGATGGAGCCTTGTATGGCATCATGTAGTATGGTCCACTTATGGTGGCGGTGTTTACTTTATTATCAGTATATATGTGTTGACCATGGCCATGAAGGAAAATTGATGAACATATTAATATGCGCTTATGATGATACAATGTAAAGGTTATGTCTTTTTCCTATTCTAGTTGTGATTTAGGTTAAATGGCTATTGTATAATCATGTGTATATCCATGTTAGGGTAAAGTTTAAGTGCTTCCATTGATGAATTAAAATGGTTAATAATCCCTTACCTATGTATCCCTAGGTGAATACATGAATAGCCAGAGCTAGGAGTCTTAAGTGTAATATGAAATTGACTTGTCTCCTATGCTAAATATGTTGTGTGGTCTATATTTTAAAGTGTAATGTAGTCTTAAGAGGATGGCTGCCTCAATGTACTGTTGATGGCCATTATGTGATCATGCTGACCAACGTACATACACACTTATAAATTATGAATGCTTACAATGTATTAGATGTTCATAGTGTCTAATGAAAGGTTGTTCTCATGTTCACTAGTGTCTACTACTATGCACGTAAAGTATATGTATCTGAAGTATGTTATGTATTACTTATTAGGATAACTTGATAGGTGTACTAGTATGGACAAGGGTATGGTACCTTGTCTATGCATTGCACATGTCTACCTTGATAGGATAGTTCATAGGTTTGGTTTCTATGTACATGAAAATGAATGTATATGCATGTTATGAAAATGATTTATATGATATGATGGAGTATGAATGTGCATAGGGTCTGTAACATTGCAGAAAATTACATGTCTAGTAAAGAGCCTAGTAGGTTTTTAAGAATGCGTATTGGGATACATAGGCATCCCAATGCCCAATATTGTGAAATATTGCGCATATTATAGAATATTGGCTTAAGGGTGTTAGACAATTTCTATGTATACACAAGTAATTTAGAATACATTCAAAGCTTGTTTAAGAATTGTACCTGAAATGAAGACCCTAAGCTAAAAATACACATATTTTTCATACACATCCATAAGGTACTAGTCATCCAAGTGTCAAACCTAGTACCGTAGCGCATAACAATTTAAAATGATCATGTAGATTAAGCAGTGCCCAAGGACATAGTGAGGATCCTTGGGACAATAAGTAAACATTCCAAATGAACATTACAAAATAGTTAGTTAGGAAAGTGCACGCAACACATGTGCAAGCACACGTGCAACCGGCCAAGGGACAAGCAAACTGATTCGATCATAGCGGTTAGGGGCAGGCGCACGTCCGGGTCCAGCTACGTGGGTCCAACTCCCTAGACGGTCAAGACTCTAAATAACTGACCTAACTAACTAACTAAGCTAGTAAAAGTCAAAAATAAATAACTAAGGGACCCGACAACCTACGACCTAAACGGGTGACATTAAGACAAGTAACTAACTAAGAGACATCCTAGTACCTAACCTAGGATGGTCCAAAGGGTTGGTTATGGTCCTAACAACATAGGGGTACTTTAGTAATTACCCTAGGTTACTTAATTAATTAAATTATCAACTTAATTAATTAATTTAATTGGTCAAAACCAAAATCACTAAGTATTTCCAGATTTCGGTTAAGTCAAATGTTCTTCTAATTCTAGTAAATTTAGGAGGAGCATTTTGGTAATTATCTAATTAAGTTATTTTAGTTAAGTTATATAGTCTAAGTTGAATTAGTTAACATTCAGTTCCTAAAGACTTAGAGTCACGTTATTCATCAAAAATGCTACAACTAAAAACAAGTGAAAACAAAACCAAACCCTATGCGACGTGAAGCAAGTTCTTCAAGATTTTCGTGCAAAGTGCAAGGTGATCTTCGTAGATTTAATTCTACAGTAAGGTATGGGTTTTATCTCCTGGATTCCCTTCTCCAAGATTCTTTTCAAACATTTTCAAATCAAGAATATCGAAACTAGGGTTGTTCCGAATGAATCGCATGTTCATCTCCCTAGTTCTCCCTATTTTTTATTCTTGTAGTTTGTATGATGTAAATATCGATAAAAGTTGTTTATATGTGGTTTTAACATATCATATGTGTATGTTTTCGTAATTTATAATGTCGTGAAACCTACATGTTAGATCCACATACTTAGGGTGTTATCTGCATGAATGTTGCATGTTGTAATGCCTACTTGTGTTCGAGAAGATGAAATCGTTATATGTTGTTCATTGAATTATTTCATAGCCTTAAAAGTTGGCTTGTTTAACATGTTAGATTACTATAATGTATTCATGATATAATTGACATGGCTAGTGATAATATTATGACAATATATAGTGAAATTATGATTTATGCCAACAAATTGGCTAGCAAAATTATGTCCAATCATATTACTTCCAGATCATGTAAAGTCATACCAATCTCTACATCAATGAAATAATAACATAGGGTATGTCAATCAATGGGACAAGTCCAAAAATACTCTATCCACACGAACTTGTGAACGTAATAGCATTGTATAATTGTTATAACTTTCATAAAGAATCGTACAAGACTATCAATAAACGTTGAACAAGTTAAGGTGAGTAATAAAATAAATAAAAGGTTAAGTTATGAAATTGACCTAATATAGAGTGTTAAAAAAAGTGAGACAAGTCTCTATTCCACTTAATTGATTATGTCAAAAATACTCACATAAGAGGGTGCTAGTATCCGTGAGATAAGTCTGACTCGCACCATGATGATAATGTAAGACTTAAGTTCATATTCATAAAGCAAAGAAAGGGATGACCAGTCATCCATAGAGTTAAACCTCCTAACTGGAAGCAAGCTTACATAATGTTTGAGTCAACTCTAAAAGATAATAAAGAAAATAGATCTGAGCTTAGAACCTATAGACTAGTAATGAGCTTGTGCCAACACATGTAAGCCTCATGAGAAGAGATCACCGCCCAGGTGGACCAGGGTCCCCGCATGTCTCCTAGTCTTCGAACTATGTTTTTCGGCATAGGAAACTAGCTAGTGGATGCCTCCACCTAAGAATGCTAGGCAGTTTTGGTTTCACTTTGGTAAATGATTCCACCTCTTTTCAATGTGGGGAAGAAACCGGAGTTCATGTTTAGCTCACATGATCTATGTCGATTAAAACTTAGGAAAGTATTCAGTTCACTATAGCCGTGAACCCCTCCTTTCGGTGTGGGAAAGACACTGAATTGGTTTCACTTTAGCCGATGAACCCCCCCCCTTTTTGGTGTGGGGTAGACACTGGATTTTTTTCACCTTAACCAATGAACCACCACTTTCCGGTGTCGGGGAGACACTGGATTTCATGTTAGCTTGCATGATTAACTTCAGTTAATGCTAAAGATTTCTTTAAAGAAAGTGAGAAAGAATGAAAGTAGAAAATTGAATAGTAGATCAAAGAATTAGAAACATAAGTTCAAAGTGATATAAGTAAGCAAGAGCTTAAGAATGTCAATCATTAATGTTGATAAGAATGAAGTTTTAACAAGTTAGTGGTTTATGCCAATATTGGAGTTTGAATATGTGCCTCAAAGATTAATATATTAGTTAACCAACCAATTAATGGTCATAGACAATAAATATTGGCTTATAAATTTATTCATGCCCAATTTAACAAAGAATGAGAAGTATAACTCATGAGTAGAGTAGTCAAATCATTTCCTTAGTCTTGTGAATTTCTTACTCAATTCGTTGTAGGTATGGGACTACAATGAATTATTTCACTTGTAAGTAAAACATAGGATCTAAGGAGATAATTGAACTACACAACAGAAAGAAGAAAAGACTAAAAAATAAATTAAGTCTGGGAATAGTAGCTCTCCGCCTAAGGCAGCAAAATCATAAAGTTTTGCTTAAGTTGTTCTAAGATTTTGTTCATGATTCCAAGGTCTTATGTTCATATAGAAATGACTTTGTGCCTTAATTTCATGAGAACATGTCATATTCATAGCATGAATCATAAATAACGATTTAAGAAGTAAAGTAACTTAACTTTCCAGAAACGGCATGTTGCTTTAATAAGAGATTTCCTTGATCACGCCTAGTACTTATGTGTTTATGTGCATACACTCATACTAAGTACAAGTGTGTACTAACCCATATATTATTACTATTTTTATAGGCACGGGCTCTAGAGAAGACTAAATATTCGACGAAGCTGTTTGGATTACCGATCTCAAGACTTTCGTAGGTCCTCTTGAGTTCGAGGATGCTACACATTATTATTCTAGATTTATTACATTAGACATAGATGGTGGATGTAGTCCCTAGCGTTCCATTTCAAACATTTGTTCAAGCATTTGTAATAAGGCCGATTTGGCAAACTATTATTATTATTATGATTATCTATTTCGATTGTTTAATATTTAATAGATGAATGATTTAGTTTGAGATCATTAAAATATCACTCTTATGCAGTATATATATGAAGTATATGTATATTTTAATAAGTAATTAAAAATTTCTAAATTTTCCGCAAATTTAACAATATGATTGTGATAAAAGTTAAGAAGAGGCTTGTCTGCGACCTTTGAGAGGTTAACGATGCCGGTTGCGTTCGAATTCCAGAATCCGGGTGCGAAAGAGTCTTAGTGGGTTTATATGAAAAGATTGCTCATATAGTTATACCGATAGGCATATTCCTTGATATATGAACATGTGTGACCCTTATGTGTTATGTGAAAGGTTTGCTCACATATATGCACACACACACATGAATGATGATTTAGTAAATAGGAAGGCCTTGAGAGGGGTGCCCAAGAATACTCTAAAACTAGATAGGTGATTGAATATTCTATACTCATATGAGGAATGAATATCCTAAGCCTATGTTTTATGAAAAATATAATAAAGACTTTTCAACAAAGGGACTTAGCTTAGCACCGAGTGAACTTGACATCGAGAGGTGTTGACTTCCCTTGGAGGAAGATTCACCATTGTCAAAGTATTGACTTCCATTAGATAAATACTCACCTATGGACCCACATGAGGTGTTTACTTCCCTTTGAGGAAGGTTCACCCATGTTTTCTCATGAGAAGGAGGCCCCAATTACCAAGAGGTATGAAAAAGGAAGACATATCTCTTAGTTCCATAAACTATGCTTGCCACATAGGATATAGCAAAGTGAATTCACTTAGGATGCTAGGATATATGTTAATATTCTTCCTTGGCTATATCGGAAAAATATTGGTGTAAGGCTCTACAACACCAAATTCTATGTATAGCACCCATGGTCTTAGTATCGGTTAAGGATATAGTTTCCCTATAGTAAAATGGACCATGGAAACAAATAATTAGGATCCTAACTAGGATGACTTAAGAGAGGTTACTTAGGATAGGTGGAAGTAATGAACCCATCTAGACATTGCACAAGTAGCTCCTTAGGAAGTCCTAGAGAGGTGACCTAATGTATATAATTATGTTTATGTATTTTTGCATGACATTGTAGTATCTATCTACTTGTTGTGAAGATGTGCATGGTGTGAATCTACATAATATGATCTTATCTTTATATGCACTATGTTGGTCTAAATGACTACGTGATGAAGGTTGTTGACATGAAGTTGTCTTCAATTATATGTTGATGCATGAATTGAATGTAAAGGTTTGTGGTCTCTTGATGGGTTTACTAGGTATGTGTGAGGTTATAAGGACTCATATGTACATTGCACTAGTAGACTAAGATTCGGGTAATGAATAAGGCTTAGCTTACTGTAATGCCTTATGGTTTTGAATTGAATGTGTCTTTGTTGTACTATACTTCTATGATGGTATGTGTTGGATAATGTAGGTTATATATATGTTTCATTGTGGCCTTAAGGTGATGCATTGGACCAAGTGTCACTAGAGGGTTACTTGGGAGGTTAATGAATAAAAGAGAAGATAGTTCATTGTTATGAGGAATAGCTCACTGTAAAGTGACCTCAACTATGGTATAAACTATATGTGTGATTTTATATGAGGCTTAGACTTTGATAATGTCTCTATGAAGTATGTGAATGACATAAATGATATTGTATAAGGGTTTTGAAAAGATTTTACTCTAAATGGCATGAAGTATGATTTCAAGAAAATGTCCCTTTTAAATGCGTAGTTGCCATAATTAGTGCATTGTACTAATCCCATTCTTCTGTAATTTTTACACAAATTGTAGGTTATGGATGCTTAAAAGGATGTCTATATGATAGATGATCTTGATATGTGATTCCCAAGCTCAGGGAAAGGAATCGTTAAGTCCAAGGATTTCCTATGTTATGGTTTACTGTAAAGTCTTAAATATTGTACTTATGTTTATGTTTTAAGGGAAATGTCCCTAATGTATTCTAATGTTTATTGAGTCTAAGATGGCAAAGAGACTTAAGTTCTAAGAATGTAAGATGATATTTTTGTATATATGAAGTAAAGCTTCTAGCTTATGATGTTCGATGAAAAGTTTTAAATTTTTCGCTAAATTTACTATGTCAATACGATGAATGATAACTATGTGCTTGTATAAGACCTCCGAGAGGTCAAGTACGCCATATTACTTCTATGGTGTGCTCCCCGGATATGACAGCCTAGGCCTACCAAGTCAATAGATCACATTCACATAACTTCCATGCATCAAGTAGGGTCAACTAGGTCTACCTAAACAAGACAAAATATCAAAATGTAAAGACCCTTCATAGTATATGATCATCACATACCAACATTTAGAGGAACATGCTTTCGCTTATTATATCATATATCTTTATGCAAAACCACCTCAAGATAAAATGAGCAACTTTACATTATGAACATTTCACAACATCACCCATATGTCACATAATAACTTCACTTTATACATTCATATAAGCCATAACTCCTTGCACATAGTCACAATACTTCGTTTAACCAACTTCACATTATACCTTAACATATATCCTAACATGATACTACTACAATTCACATAATAATGGCGACAAGTCCATGATCACAATTAGAAAAAACAAGTAAACACCACCACCATAAGTGGACCATACCAATTGTAACGACCCTCAAAATGAACTAGGATGAACTAAATCCTCACATGAGTTTTAGGAGTTAATAATTAGTTAAAATAACAAAATATATCCTTTTAAGTTAATTTTATAGAGTTTGGAATTTAAACGTCAAAAGACGACCATGACATCCGAAAACTAGTCTTTTGTGTGCTAGTGTGTCCTTGTATGTTTTCCTTGTTTTTATGTCTTAAAAAAGTGGAGGTGACACTAATTTCCTAATGAAAATGTTTAGGGTCAAAATATTTGTTTAGGAATCCCCAACGACCACTCTAAGGGTCCTCTAAGAGGAACAACAGTATTGGGCAACAGCTCAAGGGAACAAGTCCACATCGCGACCTTTTCCCCCAAGGCCAAATTTTGCCTCCGCATTGCAGAGTCTGTGACGGACTCTTCTGTCCGACCCTATTATTTTTTTGAATTAATGGAACACCTCTACATAACGAATTCGTTCCCTAACATCACCTGCTTCGGTTAAAGTTAAATTGGACGGTTATTTCGAAGTCCAAATGATGTAAGGGTGTTTTAGGAAATTTTAGAGATTTATAATGAACGGTTTTTATTTCATATTTACCACTATTCCCATATCAAAACGCAATACCCAATGAGTAAACAAAAACCCAAAACCCTCTTCTCTTACAAATTTTGTCAAAACTCCATTGGAGGCTGAACTCAAAGCTAAAGCTGAAGATGGGTCTTCAATAAATAAGGTATAGTAACTCTTTTTTCTTGAATAACCTTTCATTCAAGGAGTTTTATCAAAGATTTTCCAAAGAGTTCCTATGATCAAATTTCCCAATTTTAAATCTAAGCATGAGTTCATTGAAAAACAATTTTCTAAGTCATTCTAATGATGAATTAAAGTTGAATTAATATTTCATTGAATATTTCCTATGGAATTTATCGAAGAATCCATGATCTCCCTAAGCTTTCTATTTATCCTATAAAGTGGGTCTTGTGATCCTAATTGCATATTAATTAAATTAAACTTAGATTGTGATGTATTTTTGGATGTTATTACTATCATTATCTAATGGTTATGATTTTTTGAGGATTGATCTATGATTGATCATGTCTTGTAGAATTGGTAACTTGACCTAACTTTTAGTCTATAGTATTGGAATTGATATTGTATGGTTTGGTCCACTTATGCTGGCGGTGTTTACTTATTTTTTATCAATACATGTTTTGATCATGGCCTTAAGAGAAATATATTTAAAGTCAGTTGTTATTATGATGATGATGACTATGAAATTTATATATGTAGTCCACAATGTTAGTATCATGATTTAGGTGTATTGATAATGTGAAGTATAATGTGAATATGGATGTTAGGGTAAGGTATGGCTACATGCGTGATTGTGATAAGTATTCAAGTAGAATGACCCCTACCTATATAACCCTATATAAATGTGTGATCCTTTACATGTTAGGATTTGTTTATTTAATGTTAAATGTGCTCTTGTCTCCTACGATGAAATGTGTATGTGTGGTCTATAGCCCTTAAATGATCTATATGTAAGTTCTTAATGAATTGGGGATAATCTAATATGTTGTGATCCTTTGAAGGGTAGTTAACTAAATATCAATGTTATTGCCATTATATGATTATGAGGACCAATATGTAGACACACTCCATGCACAATTATGAGTATGAAATATTTTATGGTGTCCACTGAAAGGATAATTCTCATATTCACCTTTATATATTATTTTGCATGAGAAGTATATGATTAATAAAGTATGAACATGTGTTGTCTAAAGGTGTTTATGTGAAAGGCGTTCTCACATATGTATACACACATGAATGTATGAATGAAGTATGTTAATGATTATCTTGTGAATGGGAGTCTCTTGAAAGGTCTCCTCAATTGTACTCTACACTAGACTATGTTATGAATATGTTATGATTATGTGAAAGAACATTCTCACATAATGTAGGTTCTATGATGAAAGATCATTCTCATCTTAGCAACCTTTGAGATATATGATGTATGAGGGAATTAAGTCCGTAAAGGCTACTTTATGATCTAATGTTAAACAAAGGCTTTAAGATGTAACAAAAAATGAGTTTGAGCTTAGCACCGAGTGAACATGAAAATGAGAGTGGGGGCTTCATGTCTAGCAAGTCCGTCTTCCCACAAGAGAACCTTCATGTTTAGTATGTCCGGATTACAAACATAGATGTTGTCTCATGAGATGGAAACCTCCACGTCTAGGAAGTCAAGGTTTCTAGTAGCAATCTCCTTGTTCCATAACTACCTGCCCCCGTAGGTCTTAGCTTAGTGGATTCACTAGATAGCTAGCATGTATGAAGGTTTTACCGTGACTATTAGTACCCCCTCTTTTTGGTGTGGGGGTAGAACACTGGATTCCATGTTGCTCACATGGTCAATGTAGGTTATGGAAATGTCTCCCAAAAGTTTATAATGAACTAAGATATGAATATTAACTGTAGTCATGATTCCTTGAGAAGTTTACTTAGTATAGGTAGGACCATGGACCATACCCATGCATTATACGAGTGGAATTTAAAAGTGGATAGGATTAGAGTCCCTTATGAAACAAAGACTTATGTATATGTATGATTAGTATGAATGCATATTTAAGTTGAACTTAATATCAAACATATTAATGAAGTATGTTGGTCTTATGTATAATGCTAAATGAAGATGTTATGACTTGATGAATATAATGTGCCTACTCTAGCGTGACTTCCTAGGAACACTTGATGTGAGTAGTATTATGGGATTCTACTTGCACATTTCACTAGTGTGACATGGGGTTGTCTTAGGTGATGTTTCTTATGTAAAGATTATGTCTTATGATGTGCTTATGACTTTACGAATATACGTGGTTGGATTGATGAAGGCTATATGAAACTTCACCTTTGGTTAGCTTAAGGTGATACATTTTACTAAGTATAACTTAAGGGTTGCTTAAGGAAAGGAGTTAATATAAAAAGGAAGGTAATGTATGGTGTGTATTCAATATATCTCAATTGTGATAAATGCCTTCCATGTGTATGTTGTGCCTATTATATCAATGTTCATGATGTTTTCTATAAAGGCATGATGCATAGTTTCTCTAACGACCGTGGACCACACCCTAGAAGTTACATGGTGTACTTGACCTCTCGAAGGTCTTATACAAGTCCTTAGACATCTTTCATTGCATATGTGTGGAAAGTATCACGGATTAAAAAAAAAATTCAAAAGCATAATGAGAAAGTCATTTCATAAAATGAAAGTCCTTCTAACATATGTCTCAAAAATCATTTATGATAACATGAGTACAAATGTCTTGGGACACTATAGTAAAGAACATAAAAGACATTATATGGGTACTCTCTTCGGATGCTATGAGGACTCACCATTCTTTACTTCTTGAAATTCTTAGAAACTCTACTTTCAAAGCAACTCAATCTTCTCAAGACCCTACATTAGATTAGAATGTAGGCAAAATATGTGTTATTACGAAATCTCCCAAGTATGGACACAATCTTACCAAACATAAGATATCTCAAAGGGTTAGTCAACAATAGACGTAATAATAAGAGATAATAGCATGAAAATAACATGAATATATAAGCATAGTTAATAATCACATAAGAATATGTAAGTTCATACTTAGACCATTGTCTTTCCTACTCAAATGAACTACTTCACAAGCCACCTCCTAGTATACTTGTGCAAGGCAAGGATAGCATCCCACAGTAGTACTTAAGCTAAGTACCTCTGTTTAGTCATTCTTTATCATAAACTACTATCATAATTAATACCTAAGTTCTTCATATTATATGAGCACTATGACCCTTGATCACCTCAAGGCACCATTGTGCAATGCATGTTAGGCATGTCATTCTATCTCACACGCTAAGCTTATCTTGAAGTCACCCTATTCCCTTTCATCATCTTTAGGTGTCACTGGTACACCTACTTCATATGGACAAGGAACTATAATCTTAAGTCAATCATATCATGGAAGGCAACTATAGAACTACCCAGGCTAAGCATACATCACATAAAGTATAGGTAGTGGTGGCTTATGGACCTTTCATAGAATAGCTTGAATTACTATTCAAAGTTCGGGTGTGTCCTTACATATTCAAGGACCATTATATCAAGAGTTTTCTTTAAGTTCATGTACTAGATAGTAGTTGCTTTTGTATTTTTAAGGGTCATGTCCCTATTGTGTTGTAGTCGTGTTGTAAGATCTCTACATTGATACTTAGTACTTCCATTTTATTTAAAAAGATTATATATAAGATGACGTTTAGTCTTGTGTTATGGTATGAAAATTTTCTAAAATTTCTGCTATTTTAATGATAATGTGATGAAGGTATGCTAAGGGCTTGTACAAGACCTCTAAGAGGTATAATCTCGGGTCATTACAAACTTGTTATCAGAGCATAAGGTTATGAAATGGTCATAGAATTTAAAGTCTCATGAGCCATGCCTTGTACAGTCTAGTTCATCGGTGTGAATTGCGACATATCTATGAGCGAGAGGCTATAGGAAGATAGAAGTTTTACTTTCTTCATTAGTCTTGTGTCATGCCATAGAGCTTAACTGTTTATGATCTCTTTATTGATTCCCTTGTCCGGTGTTCTTCAAGATGTTATTGCTTTAAAAGGGTGATGTTGCAAGGTTCGAAGGATAAAAAGGTGATTTTTGATGCTTATTATGCTTTTGTGACTAGATGAGTATGTGTGAAGGTGGATTTAGAAGATATGGTTCTGATGCCAATTATTGTTATATATGACCTAAAGATTTGATTCATTATATTAGAATGTTTTTCTGTGATGTAGTTCTAGCATGATAAGAGTTTTTATGGTTGATTGAAATCCTCTCTAGGATAATAGGTTAATTTATGGTTATGTGCAAACGTAGTAGAAAGTTATGGTGTAGACTTGGGAAGTTTTGGAGGAATGTGATATATAAATGGTAAGAGTGGAAATTTTCTCTTTTATATGAGTAATGTTTCATGGTTTTTCTTGTGTTGGATTGGAATTCTAGTATGAGCTTACTCCTAAGAAGGGAAGATAGTGTGTTTTTCCTTGAAAGGTGATTTTGAAGTATGCTAGTTAATGGGAAAATACGTGTGACTAATTGATGAGTTCCCACATGTGAACCTATCTTAAGAGTGGAAAAAGGGAAGAAAAATTGTATTCCATAAGTTGGGATTATGATTGGCTCTAAATTGACTTAGAGGGATGCATGTACCCCTTTAATCATAGGGAGAAGAAGGTAATTGATGTTGACCCACTTTAAAGATGTTAGTTGTCTTTTAAGATTGATCTTAAGTGTGGTAATTTGAGAGGATTACTTAGACAATACCTAGGCATCGTTGTTTGGATACTCAACCAAAAGTGATTATAAGGGTTGAAATGGGCTAAGTGTTTACTTGAGAAATGAGATATGGTGAACTTTTGGGTTTTTTTATGACCATATGTGGTTGAGATGTATAACCGAACTTGAATTCTTCTGAGTTTCTTTAAGTTATGGACATGGAGGAATAGTGGTGCTTGGGTGATAGGTATTGATGTTGATTTAGTAAACTCTTTTTTATAAGGGTAGGAAAGCAGTCATCCTCAATTTTAAAGTTTTAAGGGTATGATGTGATGAAGTGTCACATCCAAAAACAACACCCTAGAATTTAGGGTAAATCTAGATTGCAACCGGCCTACTTGACCTCTCGGAGGTCTTGTACAAGCCCTTACATATCATTCATCGCATATGCATAAGGAATAGTAGTACATAATTAAAACTTTTGACGAAACATTTTATAGTCTTTAAAAACTCTTTCATATACAATAAGAGGAAATACTAAGTCTCAATCTATCTAACTTAAGACACTAGAATACTTTTGGGACACAGCCCATAACAATACGAAAATAGAAATACTTAGTCTATCACAATACTTCAATCAGAAACATAAAATACATCTATATATTTCCTCGAGTCAATTGAGGACATACTTCAACTTCACTTGAATGATGCAACAATCCAATTCTTGCTTCCCAAATGCTTCTCACCTACCAACAACTATAGAGATAGATAAAAGCATGGATTAGTACAACCACATGTACTAAGTATGGCATTATGCATAAAAATCATGAAAACGGACATTTATTGGAAATATGCATCTTTTCATTTAAAAATCATATCATAATAATAAGAATAACATTTATCAACTTAGAAACACATAAGATGATATTTTAGCAATTTATAGCATTTTTAAAGCAACATTATAGTAACTTAAACTCACTGTATAGTGAATTTCTTCACTGTGACGGTGAATTATTTTCTCTTCCTTTTTAACAAATTCTAGCATGTAATTTCCTACTAAAAGATATCCTAAGACTCAATTAAGCGACACAAAGCGAGACCGTCCATACAATCTCCCTAAGCATACCTAAATGACCCTCAATACTACTTACAATAAGACACATAGACATTCACAAAGACATCAAACATATGTTTTTTCTACCAAAAGTGATTCTAAGTCTCACTTGAGTGAGTTGTGAAGCTACTGCCCATACAATCCCTTGCACACACAATTAAAAGATCCTATAGACTACCCATGATAGAATCATTCTCACTTTAAACATCAACACATAGGCAATATGACATTTCCCTTTCCAAAGGCTATCAAAAGACTTACTTAAGTAAATCAAGAAGATAATGTCCATGATTGACCTCTTCAAGACTACCATGTAATCTTTAAGACTATCTAAGTTTAGGTAATGTCCACATAATCAACCATTTTCCCTAACTAGAGTCATTCTTAAGACATATCAAGGTAAGATACGGAGTGAGCATTCCTATGCCCCCTTCACACCTTAACTAGTCAACCCTTAACTACTCTCTAGATAAGTACTTATTCAATTAACATACTTTCTTACTTAAGTAATTATATTCATTAGTTCATTTAGGATACATTCAAATAGGAACTTCAACTAACACCTTTAAAGCCTATAGTGCAATGTCTAGATAGCGTCTCATACCACCACCTAAACTTCATAAAACTTCTCTAATGCTAGTAGGTATCCCATTTGATGAGAATAGGAAATAACCGACATAGAACATGATAGAAAAGCATGGAATCCTAAGTTCTAACCTACTCTGATGATGGTATTCTAGTTTCCAATGGTAAAACTTGGACAAATCCCATGTAGACACATGGTTAAAGAAGTTAATGAAATTCAATTTCAATAAAACTCCTACACATCATGCACATGCAACAAGCTTCTATGACTTTCTATCTCATCTACTAACCATACTACCCCACCTTAGAAGGAACTCATATCACTAAAAAGAAATGGAAGGACTTATCCTCATCATCTTCACCACCATACGGCTTCTCTCCTCTAGTTCGGAGTGCGTAGAAATGTCTCCTTGATTGACCATCATACTTTGGAACATTTGGAGCAACTTTCTTACCCTCTCTTTCGCTTGCGGCAATGGTAGGACAATCTATCACCTTATTTAATTTCTTACCACAACCAAAGAATCTCCCGATACCCCTCAGACACTCACTATAATGCCTCTTTACACAAGTGATACATGTGAGTTTGACATTTTGAGAACCACCTCTTTTATCCAATTTCGCCTTAGAACTCCTAGGTTCTTCTTGAGTTTGAGCCCTCTAAATAAACCTAGATTGCTCTTGGTCACTAGAACACCTCTTTTCAAGTTTCTAGACATCCTCTTAAGTTTAGACTCTTCAATCGATTGGGCATTCACCATGAGTCTAGCTAGGGTCATATCATCATGTAGCATCGTTGTACGCCATTCCTCCCTCACTAGATCGGTGACACCCATCAAAAAATGACTCATTCCATCCCTTGGATTTTACACAAGAGATGCGGCATATCTATATAACATAGAGAACTTCAAAGAGTATTCCTCAATGATCATATTGCCTTGCTTGAGATTGATAATTTCTTCCACTTTAACTTCCCTCCTCTCACGGGGAAAGTGTTTTCCAAGAAATGCTTCCTTAAATTCTTCCCAATCAATAGGGTCCAACTCCACCGGCATATGGTCCTTCCATTGAGTGTAGCACACTTCAAAAACCTCCCTTAATTGATACGATGCTAGATCCGCCTTCTTATGTAGTCTGCCTTCTTTCGATTTAAGGTTCCATGACACCAGATTGCACATTATCTCATGTGGTCTATGTTGGTTAGGGCAAGATGTTTCCGAAAGGTAAAATGAATTAAAGGAATGAACTCTAACTAGGATAACCTAAAAGGTTTAGCTTAGTCTAGGTAGGGGTATGGGACTCTACCTAAACATTGCACTAGTTAGCCTTGAAGGGAGTCTTAGGAGGATGTTTTTATGTATGAATATGCTTATAATGGTACATGATATGTATATGGTGAAACTTCACATTGTGGATACTATATGTTGATTGGTGTCACTTATGAATATGTGTTGGTTTATATTATTAAAGTAGGATGCTATGTACTCTTAAATAACATGTTATATGAAGTGGGATGTTGGTCATGATTCTTGTTGAGTTATTTGATTGAGTAAGATTATGGGGCATTGCTTGGTCATTGCACTTGTTGACTTGATAGGGTTCATGGATAATTGTCTTACTGTGATTTTGATGAAATGTACTCTTATTCATGCTTGTGGTTATTTATGACTTGATGATAGAGTTACTTGACTATGTATTCAATGACATGATATGCATGTTGAATTGACAAGTTTTGATGTTGTTGGTCTTGTAATGTACATGCCTATGACTTGATGAATATGCCTAAGTGATTTTGTATAGTCTTTTTTAATGTTCATAAACATTTTCAAAAAATTTGCATACTTAATGAAATGTCTCTTTTAGCATGTTTTCATGATATATGTGCATATGGTCTCATAATTATTGCAAGTGTTGTACTAACCCCATTTCTTCCTTTTCCTCAATATCTTAGGTTTTGGTCGTTGAAAGACTTTTGGAGATGACATTGAAGAAGACTGTGATTTCTTAATCATCCAAGTAGGGTAGGTTCTGAATTTCCGAGGGCATGCCGCTATCAAGCCATGATGTTGTTTTTAGTATTAAGACATTTATGTTTCTTTCCTTTTCATTTGGATATTAAACGTCATATGACCTTTATGTGGTCTTGTTTCATTGATGTATGGGCTAGGCCCAAATTGATATACTCTTATTAGATGGTTATGAGATGAGACGACTATTCTGAGACTATGTTATATTCTATATATCTATGTGCAATAAAAAAAGAGGACTAAGTAATCTTCCTATATCAAGGGTCTATGTATACTCGATATATATATATATATATATATATATATATATATATATATATATATATATATATATTATGTGATATGTAGAGGTCTATGTAAGCCTCTGGGTAGAAGCAATGAAAAGTTTTAAATTTATACTAAATTTGACTTAAGAATGTAATGATGTAACCTAAGAGGCTAGTTTTAGTCCTCAAAGAGGACGACGACACCGGTTACGTCTAGGGGGGTTTCCCGAATGTAACAACAGTTTACTGCAAAGTGAAGGCTCAAATGACAGCCATGTTTGACGGGGCATCGATGGAGTGACAGGCCTTCCTGCACTCCCTCGATGGTGACTGAGACTCCCTTTTTGGGGGTTGAGCTCACACGCTTAAGTATTGAGTCATGCCCCCAATCAACGGGGCGTTGAATGGAGTATGTTCCATCGTTTCCTTGGGTGAAGATTGACACTGCCAAGGTAGTGTCTAGGCAGTGTTTGGGTCCTCCTCAAGGACCCCTCGGGTGGTCCTTGGGGAGTCTTCCCTGGATGTTTCGAACCTTATTACGATAATAACCATGTTTAGGACCTTCCCTATCAATTTGAGCATAAAAAAACATGTAAAACATACCAAAGCACACTAGAACACACTAACACAACTCAAGGGTAACTTTCGAACGTCTCGGACGTTCTTGGATGTTTGACCTCCAAATCATTTCAAATCAAGTATGCATGCTGTAAAAAACTTAATTAGCGTACTAATAAAATTTTTAGTCACATGTGAGGCTCTATACACCCTAGTTCATTTTGAGAGACCTTACAATATCCCCCACTTGGGAACATTTATCTTCGAATGACACACTTGTGACATTTTAAAACACTTAAGAACTCAACGAACAATGGAGAAGGTCATAACATTTAGCACATCATCACATAAAAGTCAATGCACCATACTTACAAGGATCACCAACTTTAAACCATTTAGCACTAAATGCAACACAAGCAAGTAAAACCTTTATTCACTCACTTTTTAATGCATCAAACACATAGGCTCTTTTCATGTTCATAGGAGGAACATCCCTCTCTTAATCATAACATGGTCTTTAAATTGCATTTAATTGAGAGCTCATTATGCAACAACCTTTTAGTCACACATAAGAAGGTTCAACATCACTCAAGAAAAAATCAAGTAACTCATACTCAATGCACATGGATCATGAGTAATGTAGATCGACAAGGATCTTTATCATTTAGTCATTGTACCATTTAGGCAAATACTTAAAATTACCATGTTTAGTTATGTTTAAGGAGGAATGTCCTTCTCCTTAACATACTCACATGTTATCATAGATTTCATATACAATCAAGACATAAAGGTCAATTCATTTTAAAGGGAAATTATCAATTTTAACCAAAACATGCTCATACTTTCTTCCTAATGAAGTCAAAATGGTAAACCACACCACACACACCACAAAAATAGGAAGTCATTTCACAAAATTTCATTTTCTAGCATGACAATAGTCTTCATAAGCATGCATTAATTAGGAAAATTCTTGCAATTTGTAGGCACACATCAAGAGCACTAGCTAAACATACCATCACTTTTCAAGAGTGAGCCTACATTAATACTTCTCAAGTTATAAAGTCACACATTTTTAAGAGACTCATCATTTTTCATTCAAAAAAGACTCAAATTTCATTGTGGGGATAAACCACCACACCTTAAAAGTGACATCAAGCATGCTCCTTACATTACCCCATGAAGTCTAATGCATAACTAACATATCAAGATGCACAATCAACATATCAAGAAACTCAGTCTCTTTTTCCATATTAGACTCAACATCAATACAGTATAATAGGGACACGACCCTTATCAACATAACATATTAACTAAGCTATTACATATACGAATAAAACATAACACAGGAAATCCTTGAAACATAAGGATCCATTTCCTTGAACTTGGGGAAGCTATCCAAGACCTTCACTTTAAGATATATCCTCTAGTCATCCTACACTTTGTGTAAAAAGATGAAGAGGAATGGTGTTAGTACAAGAATACACTAACTATGGAAACCATGCAAAAACATGCATTTAAAGAGGATATTTGGTTAGAAAATCATGCATCATCTCTTTTAGTAAAACTTCATAAATCCTAGATACAATGAGTACAACATAACTCATATACTTCACATATCGGCATGGACGCTATTAATAACATCACATAAGTCCACATACTTTATTCAAGGCACATTTAGCATATTCATAGTATTACCTTTCTTTTACCTTACTTCACTTATCCCCAAGTAAGACTCTAGTAATGCTTGGTGCAATGCATGAATAGTGTCTCATTCCACCATCTACACTGAAGCATCACCTTAAGGTCACCAAGGTGAACATTCATAAAACCTTCATTAACACCCAACACATATACATATACATATACACATAGGCATAGAATATCATGACAATACAAGTTTCACATATAATTCTACATAATGCATGAACCTCATATAAGATTCATTACAAGATAACATGCAAGTCAACACAACAATAACATCATAAGAGGCAATAGTCAAGAATAGCATATTTGGACTTCACTTCATAAAGACATCACAAGACCTTACTTCTAATCCACATCTAAGCCTACTAGTGCAATGTACATGTGAAACTCCATAACCTCACACGTACTAAGTAAACTCATAAGGATACCACCACAAGCATCATTTACTTCATACATCAATGTGGCAAGTATAGACAAATTCATACATACCAAGTAAGACCTTCATCATATAGTCACTAAGACCAACATCATGCAAATGAGGTAAGACCTCATCATATAGACACCATAGGGCTCATACCATGCATATTATCATACAATTAGTTCAATATCACAATGCCATGCATAAGAGACATATACATATACATATAGAACACCTTCTTAGATTTTTCTTCAAGAGCTACTTGTGCAATGCATAGGTAAGTTCATTACTCTAACCTACACTAGGCAACTCCCCTTAGGTTATCCTAGTTAGGGTTCATTGCATTACTTCCATTGTCTATTTTACCTTAGTGAAAGCCAAGTCCTAACCAACAATAAGACCATGTGAGCTAAACATGGTAACCGTGTCATTCCCTCACACCAAAAGAGCGTATCTTACTTGCCAAGGTAAGACATGAGTATCATGTTAGCATATTAGGTGACGTCACTTGCTAGATCTAATAGGAAAATATAGTTATGCAACTTGGAGGTATATATTGAAACCTTTTTTATGCCCTTAGGCATTATAGTCCCCACTTCATGAGAAACCATAGGGTTAATCTCCCTCCAAGGGGAGTCAAAACCTCATGTGGTACTATAGGGTGAATCTCCCTCCAAGGGGAGTTAACATCTTTCATTTATCAAGTTCACTCGGGTCTTAGCTAAGTTCCATTGAAAAAGTCTTTATTAACTTTACTTCATAAAATAAGCCTTAGGAGATAACTCCTCATATGCATAACTCATAGGTTGTATGTGAGAAAACCATTCACATGGACATAACATGTTCAAGCATAGTCTAGTTTAGAGTACATTTGAGAAACCCTTTCAAAGGACCCTACTTTACTAGATTATCATACATTATTCATAGATATGTTTTCATGTTTGTGTACATGTTCATATATGAGGAAACCTTTCACATACCACATTTCGATACTATACATATGAATACTTCATAACATAATTTACTTCCATGTTCATAGCTAAATCATGCATTCATATCCATGTACTTAGAGTAATTAGTCTAGGAACTATTCTATCAAGGTAGACATGTGCAATGTATAGGTAAAGTCCCATACCCCTGCCTACACTAGTACACCTATAAAGTCATCCTAGTTAAGATATGTATCATACTTCATGGACATATACTTTACATGCATAGTAGTAGACGTTAGTGCATATGAGAATTATCCTTTCATTAGACACCATTAACCTATACTACTTATAGACACACATGAGGTGTGTGTGTATATTGGACAACATCATCACATAATGCCTATCAACATAATCATTTAGGCAGCAACCCTTTTAAGACCATAATACATATTCATACATAGACCACACACCACATTATATCATAGGAGACAAGACATCTTCAACATTGTATCCAAGACTCCTAACATTTGCTAAGATCACACATTCATGTAGGGGACATAGGTAGGGGTCATTCATCAATAGCACTTCATCATTGATAATCATATAGACCAATACTAACCCTAACATTCTCATTCACATGGAGAAGATAATCAACAATACACCTAGAACATGATACTAGATTAAGAGACTAGGAATATGCTTCATATTGTGATCATCATAACCACACTTTATGATTCATAAACTTTCCTTCAAGGCAATGATCAACACATATAGAGATTGACAAGAAAGTAAATCTCGCCATCATAAGTGTACCATACCACACAATGCCATTCAAGGCCAAATCAGCTACCAATTCTATACAAAAAAAAAGAAATAGGGAAATTGTCACATCCGGATTTACCTCCTAGACGTAACTGGCGTCGTCGTTCTCTTCGAGGACTAAGACTAGCCTCTTAGTTTACATCATCACATTCATAAGTCAAATTTTGCGGAAAATTTAAAACTTTTATTACTTCTACTTGGAGGTTTACATAGACCTTCACATACACATAATATATATATATATATATATATATATATATATATATATATATATATATATATATATATATATATATATATATATATATATATATATATATATATATATATATATATATATATATACACATCATCACATTCATAAGTCAAATTTTGCGGAAAATTTAAAACTTTTATTACTTCTACTTGGAGGTTTACATAGACCTTCAAATACACATAATATATATATATATATATATATATATATATATATATATATATATATATATATATCGAGTATACATAGACCCTTCGTATAGGAAGGTTACATAGCCTTCTACTTTTATTGCACACATATATATAAGTTAGATAGAACATAGTCTTAAGGATTGTCTCATCTCATACCATATAAACGATCATAGCAATTTGGGCATAGCCCTACATCAATGTAAAGAAGCCACATATAGGCTTATACAAATAGTACTCATATAAAAATAGAATGAACATAAGAGTCTTAGAAAAGCAAAGCAACTTCATAAGCAAGATATCGACATCGCCCTCGCAAAGTGGACCTACCCACTTGGATGGTAGAGAATATCCAAGTCTTCTTCAAGTCGTCTCGAATGAGCCTTCAACTACCGGAACCTAAAATGTTTGGGGAAAAGGGAGAAAATGGGGTTAGTACGCCATTTGTACTAAGCATGAGACCACATGCACACATAAGCTCAAAACATGCTAAACAGGACATTTAGTTAAACCATGCTATTTTACCCTTTAAAAGTCTTATGCATAGTCAAGCAAGTCATACCAAGTAACAAAACATGCTTACTAAATCAAACAAGTAATATGCATATCATCATACTTGAACCCATAATCTACTACAACTCTATCATCAAGGAATGGCATCACAAGCATGAATAAGAGTTAACCATATCATAATAAGCAAGACAATTACTCATGAATCATCAAGCCAACAAGTCCAATGACCAAGTAAGGCTCCATAACCTTACTCAATAAAGTAGCCTCAACAAGAAATCATAATCAATGTCCAACTTTAATAACATAATCCAAATACATGTTCATAAGTATAGTCATCATCATATAATACCATTTATATTATAGCATCAACATATTATCATCATATACATCATTATCATATGCATACATAATATCAACTCCCTAAAGCTTCCATCAAGGCCAACTTAGTGCAATGCATAATTAGAGTCCCATACCCCTACATAAGCTAAGTCAAAACCTCTCAAGTCACCTTAGTTAGTTTATACTTCATTACTTTATTTTATTTTATGGAACACTTGTCTTAACCAACATAGACCGCAAGAGCTAGTGTGGAATCCGGTGTTGTAAAACCTTACACCGATGGAAGGTGATCTACCGTCCAAAGTAAAACCAAACATAAATGTACCACTAGCTAGTCTTCCTATGGGGGCAACATAGTTAAAGAACTAAGAGATAGGTGCATTCCTTCTTCATACCACTTGGAAATTGGGGCCTCCTCTCATGGGAATCTATTGGATGAGTATTCCTCTTTGGGAAGTAAACATCTCATGTAGAACTATAGGGTGAACCTTCTCCTTTGAGAAGTCATCACCTCCCAATATCAAGTTCACTCGGTGCTCAGCTAAGTCCCTTTATTTAAATGTCTTTAAGTCTTTATAACAATCATAAATTATTTTAGGTCATAGGGTCTAGACCTTGTATAATAATCATCATCATATCTCAATTAGAATTGCATGAGTATAGTCCTTTCTTCACAATTCATATAAGTGAGGTTAGCACATTAGCATTTCACATCATAATAATGCACATTGATAGTCATCACCATCCTTATAACGCATACACCTTAATCAACCTCACAATATAATAAAGACATTCCAATTCAACATATTACCATCCTATCAATCCTAACACAAGGCTTACTCCAATATAACATCATGACTTGACCACAATTAATCACAATTTGAAGTAAACATAGAGATCATAAGACTTACCAAGTCTCCTTCATGGTTCATCATTTAGGTCTTACCATAAACTTTCTATTCAATCCAATTTCGATGTACCACATTATAATTAATTAATCAACATGATAACAAGGCTAGAAGATTCACTACACCATAATTAATATTAAATCAAAGCTTAAGACAAGATACTTAGGTCAATTCTCGTAACCTAGATCACTTCTCAAGAACTAGTATGAAAGGATTCAAATCACCCTAATTTTCTCATGATTAGTGTAACAACATCATCTAATAGTTATTTAACCAATAATCAAGTCAATTGAATCAATCACAACCCAATTCACATCAAGATCAAACCTAGGGTTAAGGGTTAAGGATCATGTTCTTCTATTTAGATCAAACCATCACAACTTTCATAATCTGGTTAAATACATTTTAATCTATTAATTATATCCTAAATAAATCATAAACAACTCAATTCATAACATCAAATTCGTAATTGAATGAAACCCGCTTGAAAACCCAACTTTTAGAAATACTTTGAAGGAGCCCTTTGAGGAAACAAGTATTAAAGGTGAATTAGATCCCATACCTCAACGTTTGATTAATATTTGATGGTGAAATCGTCCCTTTTCATCCCACAAAACCTCCCCGTGGTTTGTCTTCAATGGAGTCTTCCAAATAGAGAGAGAAAGAAGAGAGAAGGAAGAGAGTTTATTTTTTGAGGTGTGCTTGGACTAATGACGGTTGGGGGTCTTTATAGTGGGGCTTAATTAACTTAATTAGATTCCCTTAAAACCCTAATTAATCACCTATAGCCCTAACTAATTAAATAAAACCAACTTTAAAATGTGCAGGAAAGTTGTTGGCCCATCGACGAGACCTCGACCGATGAATCGTTGGTCCATCGACAGCCAGGCCTCCCTTTCGTGCTTCACAACCGTCGTTCTTGTCAGAGACAATGAAATTGGAGTTCTTTAACAAAAAACTCTAAGTATAGGTCGACGATTGGCTACGACGCCCCGTCGACCCACAAACGGATCGTCGACTGTGTCTCGTGGTTACACATTCCCCATGCAGTGTTTACACCAACGTGCAATGGTCCTCCTCAAGGGCCCTTAGTTAGTCCTTGGGGAGTTGTACCCGTAGATTCCGACCACGAATCATATTAAACACATGTTATACACCCTTCCACCTCATTTCATGAATTTCGAACTTCTAAAAGCGAATCAAATAGGATTAGGCATGCTAGTACCTCACTAGAACTAGTTTCCGGACGTCATGGACGTTCTTGGAAGTTTTGATTTCTAAACCTCCTAAATGACTTATATTCATTATTATAGTCCTAAAAACAGTGTCTAGATCTCAAGACACCTATGTTAGACTTTATGACAAGTCTTGAATTTTCGAAATGTTAGAAAAATCATATAAATTCTCCATGCTTTAATCACCATTGATCAATTACCAATAATTCATCAACAATTCATATAGAAGGCGGTAGATAAAGGTACAATAACATAAATGAAATCTATAATTCAATCATCATAGGATCAAAATCACATTCCCATATTATAGTCTAAATTGAGAAATTTGGAAGATCATGGGTTCATTATGAAATTGAATTAAAATCAATATTATTAATAGTAGCTGCTCATCAATTCATCATAAGCATGATTTTCAATCAATTTGAGAAAGAACTCATGGCTAGATTGAAAGATATAGAGTTTGATCATGAAATCTCTTTAAAAACCTTTGAAGGAACTCCTTAGATGAATTGATAACTAAGGATGAAGGATCACCATGCCTCATTACATGAAAAGACCACAAAATCTTGATTAAGAAACCACCACAATCCATCAACCAGGTTGTTCTTGAGCTTCATCTCCGATTGGAGGTTTCTAGAGATGTTTTGTTTTGAGAGGAAAGGTGAAATTTGAAGAATGATGTCCATTTGGGGTTTTGATATTTTTGACTAACTCAATATACCCAAAAATGGATAAATTAACAACCTAGGGTCTATTAGACGTGGGGTAAATTTCTCATTCACCTCTTAAGTGGATAGTACGCAGCACCAGAAATGCAAGCTCAAACGACGTCGATGGTTGACGGGCCATCCTACACTCCCTCGATGGTGAATGAGACTCCCTTCTTAGAGGCTGAGCTCACACGTCTATGTTTTGAGCCACGCCCCCAATAGACGGGGCGTAGAATGGAGTACGATCCGTCGTTTGCTTGGGCATGGATTTACACTGCCAAGGCAGTGTTTGGTCCTCCTCAAGGACCCCTTGGGTGGTCCTTGGGGAGTCGTGCCCAGACGTTTCCTAATTACGATCATAACCATTTTAAGGACCTTCGCTGTCAATTTGAGCATCAAACAACATGTAAAACATACCAAGGCACACTAGAACACACTAGCACGTCTCAAGGCTAACTATCTAACTTCTCGAACATTCTTGGATGTTTGGCCGCCAAATCACTTAAAATCAAGTATTCATGCTGTTTAACACTTAATTACGATATTAATAACCCTTTTAGGCACACGTGAGGCTCTAGACACCCTAGTTCATTTTGAGAGACCTTACATATAATTTATATTTTATCGATTTGGCTGTTATTGGTTCCAGTTTGATTTGATTCGGTTATACGTTTATTCACCATAGTGTTAAACACTTAATTAGCATATTAATAACCTTTTTAGGCACATGTGAGGCTCTAGACACCCTAGTTCATTTTGAGAGACCTTACATATAATTTATATGTTTATCGATTTGGCTGTTATTGGTTCCAGTTTGATTTGATTCGGTTAAACGTTTATTCACCATATACTAAAATAAAGGCAATGACTCATTCAAAACGGAAAAAAGTGACAATAATATATCAAAACGAAAAATTGTTAGAATGACTATACTATAGAATTTTCAATTACTAAATGTACACTGAATAAAGTTTCAAAATTCACCATTTTTGCCTAGAAGGAATAAACAATGACATTTCTAGTCCCACATAGGATAATAAAATTTGATGAAAATGTATGTAAGATCTTTAAAATTGTTTGTAAAAACAATATAATAGGTATGCATAATAATAAAATATATGTATATAATTTGTCGGTTCTACTCGATTATTTCTTAATTTTTTCGGACAAAATCCAACCCAAACTAAACACTATTGATCTTTAAAAAATCTAAAATCAACCAAATAATATTTGATTATTTAATCAATATTTGATTATTTAATCGGTTTAATTCAAATTTTCTATTTGAATAGATTTTTATCGGAATTGTGAGCAACAATTGTGTTGAAGTGCATTACATTTACGACGGTACCCCTGTCATTCCAATTAGCACCTTTTTATATTCTTTTCGTATCCAAAAAAGTCGTTGAAAACACTGAAGTTGAAGCAGGGGAAAAGCAGTCGTTGTGTGCACAGAAATCGGCCATGGAAGGAGGCGCACAGTATAATCCTCGCACTGTGGAGGAAGTTTTGAAGGATTTGAAAGGCCGTCGTGCCGGTTTGATCAAAGCCCTTACCACTGGTATACTTTCACTTTTTTTTTTCCTTTCTCTCTCTCGCACACACACCCGCATTCCCTTATCTACCAACTGCATGTTTATCCTATTTTTTTCATGACACACAAAACTCTTCTTTTTCTGTGTTCAGAGTTCAATTTGTTCTTTCGCTTTTAGAGTTTTCCATTTCAATTTTTTGAGTTTTGTTAGTGTTGTATTATTGTACGCTGTAATACTTTAGAGGTTTAATTTGGCCATTTTCTTGCAGATGTGGAGGAATTTTATCAACAGTGTGACCCTGGTGAGTTAGGGATCTTTACGTTTTAGCCTGTTTAAAATAGAATTTGCATTTCCTGATTATTTATTTGGTACTGTTTTTGCTCAGAAACGGATCCAATATTTTAGTTGATGCATGGGGCTCCTTTGTGATGATGGGTGCAGGCTTATAATTACTAAATATATTCTCTTTGAAAATAAGAAATTAAATTGCTAATTTTCTGCTTCCAAATCTCACTGCATTATTGTTGTTTTAACCTCTGCTTTTTTTCGTTTTGCGGGCTTGTTTATGTAGTTGCTCTTATGTTTTCTTGAATTCTGAATTGAAGTGTGATGGTATGGAATTATGTGCAGTTGATTTAATAGATGGGTTCTATATGTAGACACATTGTACTGATTAGTTATTTGAAGGGGAGCTTTGGAGCAATAGTAAAGTCGTTTCCATGTTACCAATAGGTCACGGGTTCGATCCGTGGAACTAGCCACTAATGCTTGCATTAGGGTAGATTGTCTACATCGCACCCTAGGGGATACGACTCATACCCAGACCCTTTTAATGCGAAATGCTTTGTGCACCGGATTTCTCTTTTCTTTTTGCAATGATTTTGCTCAATTAAACCTTTTTATTGATGTCCCCAAGGGATAAGCCTGATGCCATTTTTGATCTTTCCTGCTCTGTCAGTAACTATTTGAAAAAAAAAAACATTCTTTGAGTCGAAGGATGTTATCTGCAGCCGGAAATCTGGAAGAGGGGATGGGGAAGGAGGTCAAATGAAATTATGGTCCTTTTTAAGTGGCTATATAGGTCATAGCTCATTTTTCCAAGCTGTTCGTCTTAACTATATTTCCAAACACATCTTTTTGAAGGATGATAATTTATTATTCAGGTCATTATTGTAGAAGAACCATCTGTTCACATTTTAATTCAACTCCTTTACTGTTTTTTGAGACTTTGAAAGGGATGTTCAAGAGCCTCACAACACCCCAACCCCTCTCATTTGTTTTCTTAGAAGGGTGACCTTCTCTAACCTTAGGTTGAGTGTAATGTGAACCAGTTGACAGTTACTAGTATGATGAGGAAAAACCGTAATAAAACAAGACACAAAGATTAACAGTGGAAGGTATATTTGAACACGTAGTGCAAAAAAAAAATTTCCTCCAAAATTTGCCCGTCCACTAGACTTTATACTTATACATTGCTTGAGCTTGTCTGAAGATGTGTCAATTGTTTCCTTGCTGCCATCACTCAATTGTTGTCACAAACTTGACTCCAGCTTCCAATGTTTGGGTGTTTTAAGTTGCAATATCTTGGAAGGCTAATTCTTCAACTTTCTTATATTGGGCTAGTTTATGGCTTTAAATGTTGATTTGTCCATGAATTTAGGGCGTAAAATCTGTCTAATATCTTTGGCTTGACTTCTATGTTTTGTGCTCTATTTATCATCTTAATGGCGTAAGCAACATGGAACTGTTCGTTTTATATTTCCCATGACAGTTTATGATTTTGGAAAATCTTATAGTTTTTCATAATCCTGACTTATGAATTCGATGAAAAGAACGCAACGTTGTTTCTCAGACAGAGCCTGGAATATCTTTTAGCCTAATTAGACTTCTGATCCTGGAATATCTACCTTACACAAGTAAAACAGATGTTCAAATACTTTTATGTTTTCTTTTAAAAGGATTTTTATGGTTTATTTAACATTTTATTTTCTTGCTCAACTTTCGGAAGAATAGATCAGGTCATCTGAAACTTCTTGGTGACATCTCAATCTTGAAGTTTTATTTTGCTCTCTCTTTCTCGCTTATTAAAACCTTGCAGAAAAGGAAAATCTTTGCCTCTATGGATTTCCAAGCGAGCAATGGGAAGTCAATTTGCCAGCTGAGGAGGTGCCTCCTGAGCTTCCAGAGCCAGCACTAGGTATAAACTTTGCCAGAGATGGGATGCAGGAAAAGGACTGGTTGGCCCTAGTTGCTGTTCACAGTGATGCATGGTTGCTCTCTGTTGCCTTTTATTTTGGTGCCAGATTTGGTTTTGACAAAGCTGATAGGTACCATACACTTTGTTTTTTCTTAATAGATTTCACAGAAACAGTTGCATTGCCTTTTGCCTTCCTTTTCTGTGTACTCAATCTTCCTTTGATGAATACCTTATCAAAATAAATAAATAAATAATCTTCGTTTGATGAATTTGTTATTGTAGTTCATCTTTTATATTTATTAATTGTGGACATATAGCCTACCAGGAGCTGGTTATTCTGTTAAATAGCTAAGCAGTGTAAGTTGTAACTCTGTAAAGCCCTTGAATGTGAATGGTAACAGGACTCAGGAGGTGCATGTGCATGTGCATGTTCTGTTCATGACAGAAAACAGTTACTTACTTTAGTTTACAGTTTACTAAATTGAAAAGCTTCATGTTTTACCTAAACATTTTTGGCCTCTATGATTCAGGAAACGCCTGTTCAATATGATAAATGAGCTGCCAACAATTTATGAAATCGTCACTGGAGCTGCCAAGAAGCAAGTAAAAGATCGATCATCATCAGTCTCTAATCATAGCAGCAACAAATCCAAGTCAAACTCTAAATTGGTACGACACTATCACTCTGAAACCTTTACCCAAATAAAATTTCTTTGATATCTATTGCTTTGCAGTATTCACTTAAAAGATAGATAGGCAAGCGGTAGTTTCTCACAAAATCCTTGGACTCTCGGACCATAGGGCACTAAATATTAACCTTGAAATTTAAGATTGTAGTATAAAAATAGATATCCCCAAAAAGGAAAAAGGAAGGGGGTTGTGGCCTGAAAGTATTGGTCCTGTTATCAGCTATGGGAGTTGGGATTTGACCCATAGATATTAGATCTATCTTTTACTTGCTATTGTTTGTTTATATGTTTGTGAATTATTTACTTCAGCTGAGGTAATTGGGGACTTGTATTGTGTATGATGGCTCAAATGCGTTGTAATTAGTCCGAAGAGAACAATTATAGTGTCTAGCACAATTTGTTGTATTAGATAGATAATATGGATGACTCAAGCATTATGCATTTTTCTCCTATAGTTGATATTGGTGAAATGGGGCCGAATCGAGTGGAACTGATATAGAGGATATAATATATGGCTCACCCCAACTAGTTTGAGAGTAAGGGTTAGATGACAGTGGCAGAACCACTCGGTAAAATATGGTGCACTGGAACCCATGCTCGACTAGATCTGTAGAATATGTATACATATTTTGGTTAGAAATGGCTACATGTTATAAGATGCACCGATGTATACAACAAATAACATTTGTGGTCTTTCTTTTAGATGATATTGTTTCTATTTTATCTTTTCCCTTATTACATATTATTCTCTTTTGTTTCATTTTCTATTATTCACGGGGTATGTTGTTGCTTCTTTTTCTTTTGTCTCTTTCTTTCTATTTTCCAATATGTGATTCCTTTTTCCTCTTTTCATCCTTTCTTTTCTCAAAAGTTTATTTATCATCTTTCCTATGTCATAATCATTGATATATAAATGACTTTTACGTAATTTGATAATTTTAGAAGTTCAAATATTTGACATATAAAAGTACTTTTTCTCGAAAAAGAAAATCAAATTTTCTTTGTCTTTTCTCTTCCGTCCAACTCCATTCTGATAGTGTTCAAATATTAATTAGTTTGTCATCTCTGAACTTGCAAGTATGATATCCAATTCCCAGATTTGTTCCTCTCCTATCGCTAGTAGAGGTGCACCCATCTTCAGCTTAGATCTGCTTTTGTTAGTTGATAGGTGAATTCAGGAAAAAGTACTAAATTTGTAAATTTTGTAATCAATCAATTGATCCTAATGGGACAAAATCTAGAAAAAACCTATTGGAATAAAAGATATCAGCAAAAAAGTACCTCAATGGTCACACGAATTAATCAACAAGTTGGAACAAAAATCAAGTGAATATCACGAGGGCATACCACTTAAAGTCATAGAAAGCCAATTTTTTAGTGATTTTTAGTAGTCAACATGCATAATAATGATCATAAGGATCGTGATGAAGTGATTATTAATTAGGTCTCTGCCTGTTATCATATGTTACATGGATATGAGTGCATATATTAGATGTGGGTGTGAATCTAGAATTTGAATTTTTTCATAACCTTTATCTTAGATTTTGGAGGGTATGAATAGGAGTATAAGTGCATTGTTGAGGTACGATAGCAAGTTGTTTTTTTTTTTTTTGATAAACAGTAATTTTGTATTATATCCAGAATAGTACTTAGGTAGTACTGAAACCATAATTACAAAATGGACTCTAGAATGCTTCTATCTCTGCCTATGATGAATCAAGTACATCAATAATAGACATAGAACCTAACTGGTTACACCAAGAGCAGTAAGATAAAGTTAAGCTTGATCTTCTGCACCTCCTTTTCTTCACCTTCATAGCATCTGGTTGCATTCTCGGTTGAGTTTCCACCCACCCCTAGTTTTAGCTATTACTCCTACTTCATCCCAGCTTCTCAGAACTTCAGAAACCTTGCTTGGTATGATGACCCATGTTAGGCTTTTAAGGTTAAAATAATGCTCCATAACCTGCCTGTGAACTTGCAAAAAGAAATAAGTGGCTGACTGGCTCGACAATCTCCTTACACAAAAAACACCTTGAAAATATGTGAATTCCCCTCTTCATTAGATTTTCCAGTGTAAGCACAACTCCCCTTGTTAGTAGCCATACAAAACAGGAGACTTTATATAGAATTTCGACTTTCCATTGCCAGTTGAGAATCTGGTAGTTGAACTGATTCAATTGATGATAAGCAACATTGACCTTGCATACCTCTTCAATATTACCTTTCCACCATAGAGTTTCCTCTCCAATTTGGAGACCTGAGAACTAGTTCGAAGTGTTGAGAAAATCAGTAACTCTGTTGATTTCCCATTCATTCATCTTTCTTCTAAAACTGATATTCCATCCTTGGCTGACCACATCTCTGCCAGTGTTTTGAGAGGATGATTAGTTCGGTTGTACATATCTGGAAAGACCACTTTCAAAATGCCAACTTCATGCCATTTATCATCCCAGAAGCTAGTCTTATTCCCATTAGACACGTTTATCTTGGAGTGTGCTTGCATTTCACTTTACACGACTCGGATAGATTTCCATAGGTTACCCCATAAGGAGTGGTGACCTTCTTGGTCATCCAGTTATCTTCCTGCTCATATTTAGATTTGATAACTCTGCCCCACAACTGATTTTGATCTCTGGAGTACTTCCATAACCATTTCATCTTCATGTTGAGGACTTCACTGTGAACTTTCAGATTCTTAATCTTCATACCTCCAGTCTTTTTTCCACACATAACTGATCTCCACTTGACCGAATAGTACTTCTTTCTTTTAGAGTTACCATCCCATCAAATTTCTCTTGATGCTATCCAACCTAGTGATGATACCTGCAGGAATAGGGAACAAGGACATGTATGTTGGAAGGGCATTAAGAGTTGAGTTTATGAGAGTAAGTCTGCCCATAAACAAATACTGTGACTTCCATCTAGCCAATTTCTTCACTTCTTTCTAAAACATTGTTCCATATATTTGTTGAATTTGAGTTGGTCCCAGGGGCATTTCCAGGTACACAATAGGAAGACCCCAGCTCTCCTCCCAATATAGCAGCAAGTATATCCAAACTAGTCACTTCGTTTATAAGATATAACATGCATTTCCTCCAATTGATGAGTAGTCCTGAGAGACCTTCAAAGAGGATTAGAATAACTCTAAGATGTCTTAACCGGTCTGCATCACAAAAGATTAGAGTGTCATCAACATATTGCAATTGGGACACCTCAAGACTCTCAAGATTTGACCTAGCTACTTCAAATTACCTTAACCATCCATTTGTCTTGGCTGTTTTAATCCTGCTGTTAAGTCCTTCCGTTGCAATCAAAAACAAGAAGGGGAACTAAGGATCTCCTTGCCTTAGACCTCTTTGAGCTTTGAAAAAACCTGTTGGTGCACCATTTATTAGGACAGAGAAACAGACTGTGGATATGCAAACCTTTATCCACTAAAGCCATTTGTGTCCAAAACCTCTCTTTTCGAGAAGGTTGAGTAGGAAACTCCAATTTACGTGTCTTCACTGTAGGATCACTAATAATTTGTGGAGCATTTTCATCAATTAGAAGGGCCTAGTTTGGGCGATGCCAAGAAATATTGTCCAGGCCCTGAAGATATGGAGTAGCTTTGCCTACATTTCTTGTCATAAAGAACGATGGAAGATCATCCCCACCTATATCTGGTGGTTGTGTGGAAAGAGAGGAACCTCAGATGCTTACGGAACAAAAGTAACAACATCTAGAAGATGAAGATGAATTGTTCGGCTTTATTTCATTTTTGGTGTGAACAGGAGTATATGGAAGATTTAGAATTCAGTAATGAATGCTTTAGGCACCTTGTAATTTTTTCTACTTAGGATTGAAGATCAACCTGATACTCTCCTTATTTTGTATTTGGTAAACCTGTAACAAGTTTGATTTTTTGGAATTTAATACAAGACTGTTACCTTCTCAAAATATATATATGCTTTTTCTATGTCCAATTTGCAAAGAATCCTAGGTTTCTTCTCTTTTTGAGAGAAGAGAAGAGCTAGACAATGTTGGGAATTTTTCTTCTGTATTTGCGGGATCTCTTTGATCATGCCTCAACATGTGAAGGAATTATTGGAGAGTTGGCAGCACCAGAGAACACACAAAGCTTTGAAGCAAATCTGGAGAACTATACCTTTGTGCATATTCTGGACTATCTGGCTAGGAAGAAATAAAGCTTGTTTTGATGGGCAAAAAGATCATATTTCTAGAGTTAAAAACAAGTGTTTACATAGTTTGTTTTGTTGGTGTAAAAGTAGTTTCCTTGATATAATCGATCAATATATAGAGTTCTTGGAACTGCTATGGAGATGTTGTAATTCACTGTATGGATATTCCCAGCAGTTTTTTGTAACTTTTGGTTTTGGTACCTTCTTGGTACTTAGTCAATAAACCTTTACCTTTCAAAGGAAAAGGTTTCTTCTCTTTTTGCCTGGAGTCCACTACTTCATTAACCACAAGCACACCATCTATGATTTGTCTACCCTTGAAAAATGCCATCTGTTGTGTTCATCTACTAGTTTCAAAATCACCACTATCAACCTTTCTGTGAGTACTTTGGAAAGCAATTCATATACGTTGCCAATTAAGCTGATGGTCCTAAAATCTCCAAGTTATATGACTCCTTTCTTCTTGGGAATGAGAACAATAAAAGAAGCATCAAAACTTTTTTCGAAGAATTTACGCTTGTGAAAATTGTGGAATGCCTCCATAAGGCTTAAGTTATGCAAGGCCCCTTCAAGGTTTCTGCTTAATTCACTTAGACACTTTATCTTGGGCTTGTTCCAATTGAACACCTTCATTAGTTAAAAAAAAAACAAAACTATTGAACATTTTGTGACAATGAATTAAAAATAGAGAGGGAGTGTCATACACTCGCAAATGATGTGACATAGTAAGAAATAAAAAAAAGACATGTTGCATTTCATAATTAATACCAAGTAAAAAATAAATAGAAAGAAAAATAATAGAAAAACTATGTTTTTAACAAGAAGAAAAAAAAACCTACCTTCCCTCATTCTTCTTTGCCAGAGCACCCAACCTACCCCACATCCAGCCTTCCGCTTTACTTCTTTACCGGAACACGCACAGAGACACCGCGACTAAAACCACAGATAATCATCTTCATTCCACTTTTTTTTATTTCAACCGATCTTTTTTCCACCCATACACCTACCCCTCTCGTTTATTTCGATATCCATCAATGTCATTTCTCTCAATCTCACTTTCTTTTTCAATCATTGATTCATATTTTTGTATTTTTTCTTCTATTTTGTGAGCTTTAAGATTTGAATATTTAACAATTTGAAAGAAAATAATTTTAGATTCGTATTAGTCTTGCCAGAAAAAATGGAGTTTCGCCGAGATTATTATTGACGAATTTGATTTTAGTTTTTGATAATATTGGTAATGGTGGAATGAAGCTAGAAAAAAAATTATGGAGTGTATGGGAAAGGGGTGTGGCGGGGGTCGTGGCAAAGAAATTCGCCGGAATTTTTTTTAGATAATATGACATAGAAAAGTTTGATTGGGGATGACACTACTGCCAATAATTTGACTAGCAAATTTAGTTTTTCATTTAAACAGAAGATGAAAAAAAAAAGTAGAAACAAAATGAAGTGCAAGAGATTCTTGAAATGGAATGAAGAAGATGACTGGTAAAGGGGTGGGGTTGTTTCTTTTTCTTTATTAATAGCTTTTTTTTTAATGTATGCCAGGTGTGAAAAAAAGTTTATCTTAACAAAATTAAAAAATGAAATAGGAACCTATTCACGCGCTAAACAATAGTGAGGTACACTTATTTTGCCATGTAAGCACTTTGTGTTTAATAGATATATGTTTTGAACAACTTATGTTTGCAAAGGTACAAGTCGTAGTTAAGGTGCCTGTGTATTATGCGGACAACTTTAAGGAGGGGCTGTCTATGACTCAAGTTGCCTCCAAAATGTCATGTTTCACTACATACCAATAACTGCTAAAAAAGCCCATTGTATACCCATCTGGCCTAGGAGCCTTATCGATAGCACATATTTTCAGGCACATGGGTATTTCCTCTTCATCAACCTCCTTTGTAAGTTCTCTTTCTCATCATTATTCAAAACTGGACAATCATGACACACGATGGTAGGCCTCCATTGAGAACTTTCAATGTATAGATTTTGATAGAACTCAATGATTCTTCAATTCTGACTGGACCTTCTGAGACTTCCCCTTGTATCATTAATTAATCAATATTATTGAATCTTTTATGGGCATTGGAAATCCTGTGGAAGAACCTAGTATTTTTGTCACCTTTTATCCGCCACAGAGCTCTAGACTTCTGTATGCATGATATATCTCCCATATGCATTATGTTTCCTCATACAAAAAGTACTCTTCTTTTCCGTCAGCAAACTTCCACCTCCTTATGCTCTTCTTTTGATCAATTGATGCTTCTCTTTTAAAGAAACATATCCAGTCCATCACATTGCTGCTAACAATTGATCTTCTCATAATCCTTCGCTTCAAATCCACCCATTCATACCAAACAGATCCATCTGATTTCTATTTGTAATGTCAACTAGTTTGAATCCCGAATTGAAATATATTTTGTTTCTCCCATATTTGTCGTATAGCAGGAATAGAAAAGGAAAGAAAGTAGACTATGGCAGAAGGAGATAGTTGTGAAAGAAGAAGAGAGATGATAGTAGTTCCTAGGCGACCTATCGGAAGCATGGTTCTCTCTCTCCCCTATGAAGGAGAGGTAATTTTTGGGAAATGTGCCAGAGAGCATATATCTGACTTGTATAGCTTTAAAGTATTGCAATAAATACACATCAAACTGTATTATATGTATATGTATTGTAAGCACCGGTGTTTATTGACCAAATTTGGTGTGTATCTGACCTTCACAAGTCACACCAAAATCGTGTCTGAACGACGTGAGTGGATAAGTGGTTTTGGATGATTCCTATAACATAGTGTTATCCAATGTAGTTGGGGAAATCTACACAAGCTTTTTAAGATGTTAAAACATTGATTTTCTTTCTATTTGAAGCATGGAGGATTATTTGATTTGCTATGTCTAGTACCATCTGTGTTTAGGCAGTGTTATTTTGTTTAAGGCCATCATTTTGTGGCTTAAAGCAATGTTAAACAAGGGGTTATGCTTAGGGTGAAGCCATGCATTTCATAAAAGTGTGCGTCAAACAATGGTGAGATGATCCCAACTTGAAACAGTTGGTGCTTTGAATCTCAACATTGAAGAGTTGGAGTAATCTTGATATTATTGTGTATTTGGGTACTAGGATTACTTATTTCAATTGTAATTTGATCATTACAAAGACAACAACATACCGAATGTAATCCCACAAGTGGGATCTGGGGAAGGTTGGATCTTACGGGACCTTTGTGAGGTATAGAGGTTGTTTCTCATAGACCCCCGACTCAGTAGAAGAATTATCAAAAATAATTGCAAGAACAATATGAAAACAAAATAGCAATAGCAAAGCCAAAGCAGTTAAAAATAGTTGCAGCAAAAGAGGCAAAATAGGTGCAAACAATGAACCAACTGTGACAATAAAATGAAATAAAAGACATTACTCACATACTAGGCTAGCGTTTGGCTATAGATTTCTAAATATTCTTGGCAAGTATTATTTGGGTGAAAATTTTGGGTTGATTTCACTGTCGGGAAATATATTTCACTTTTTTAGAAAAATATGATTTATACCCATAAGTTTTAATAACTATCAAAACTAACTATAAGTTTTTATTACAAGTCAATTGGATCTTCATTGCAACAATAACAAATAGTGTATATGACACTAGAGTAATGTGGTAGATTGGAGTGAGTGCAACAAGAATCATTCCTATACATCATGAAGTGGACAAAGCACATGATTATGTTACCTAAGCCGATAGTTCGTCATTTTCATCATTTATATTCACTCAAGATTTTATCACTACTTTGGTGTTCACGTAAAAAATTATGTAATAGAACGCAAACAACTACTATAGAAGGTGTTTTTGTAAAAGATAAAAGTTTGATGTAAAATTTCAATTTTCAAAAGATCTCAAATAGTGAGATTTGGCCCAAATATTTGAAAAAACTAGTATTAGGGAGTTTGGGATATTTGCCAAAAATATTTATCAAATAATGGTAAATTCTATAAACAAACACTATTTGTCAAAAAAATTCCCAAATATCATTTGGGAAATCTATGGCCAACGGGCCCTAAATAGTAATTCTACAAATAAAGAAAAAAGTAGTAGAGAAGACTAAGCCTCTGACTCTCCCCCTTTAAGATGCTACGATAGAGACTAACCTTTAAGTGTTGTCCTCGACCTCCAAACCTTACTCTCCGTGGTTTATGTCCTTAGACAGTTGGAGTTGAGCCATGTCTTGTTCAATCACCTCTCCCCAGTTCTTTTTTGGCGTACCTTTCCTAGCACCCATTATGACCAACATCTCACACCTCCTAGTTGGTGCATTTACGACTTCTCTACACATGCTCGAACCATCTCACCTAGCTTCCATCATCTTGTCCTCCACGGAGGCAACTCGGCCCCAAATATTTTCATTCATAGTCATATCCCTCCTAGTATGCCAGACATCCATTTATGCATCCTAATCTCTGTTACCTTCATCTTTTGAACATGATCATTCTTAACTAGTAGCACTCTGCCCCTAACACCAATGTAGGTCTAACCACCGTCTTGTAGAACTTACTTTTACGCCTTGGTGTCATATTCTTATCACACAAAACTCTGGAAGCGAGCCTCTATTTTACCTATCCGACTCCAATATGGTGCACTACATCCTCGTCAATCTCTCATGTACCTTGGACCCAAGATACTTTAAATTCCCTCTCCTAAGAAAGCTTGTGTATCAATTCTTTACCTCCACTTTCGCCTCGTGTGTTATGTCACTAAACTTGCACTCCAGGTACTCCGTCTTAGTCCTGCTTAATGCAAAACCTTTAGGTGTCATTTGGTAGGAAGTATTAGGAGAAATAATTCATGCATTATTTATGGTATTATTTAGTACTATATTTGGTAGAAATTTTGGACCTATGTATAACCAATTCATGGATTAGTTATACACCCTAGATGGTACTATGTGATGCATAACTAATACCTTACATTTGGTGGTATAAGTAATTTATATGATTTAATACCATGGAATTAACTATGTAAAGGCAAAAATATCCCTCAAATCCTTTTTATCACTTTATTAATTTTCTTAATTTTATGTTTTATATTTGTATTAGAAAATTTATTTAAATAAATCAGCTCACAAATTTTATTATTTAGTGAGAATTGTTTGTTGCTAAATAAATCTGAACACAAATTAATACAATTTTTGAAATGTAAGTTGTTTAACATTTACTAATTGAAAAGACAAATATATCACCACACGACATTTTATACATGCATATATATATATATATATATATATATATATATATATATATATATATATATATATATTATTTGTATTTTGAGTAATTTATATAATTGCATACATGTTAAAACTTCGCTAGGTCCAGATGATGAGCTCTCCTCTCTCTCGTCTTGACGAGCTTATACAAGTGTTCACATGCTGGCATTTTAGCTGCCGTAAGCGCTAACTTTGCTCCTTAGCCATCTTATATCTCTCCCTATTCTTGCTATAGTCCTCATTGTCTATGCTTCCCACGACACCTTATACGCATCCTTCTTGTCCTCTTCTTTCTCTTGGACCTCTCCATTTTACCACCATTCTCCTCTAAGACCACCTAACTTACTCCTCGAGACCCATCCCTAATGCAGCCGATTGTCCTAGTCCACATACTATTTGCAACCCTACTACTCTCCCAAGCCCTCATAGCCATCAACTTCTTCCCCAACTCTCGCACATTAGGAATGGTCAAGCCTTCCCATTTAAACCTTGGTTGGCCATAAACAATTGTCTTCTTCCTCTTCATCTTGAATGTAAATCCATAACTTGAGCTTATACGGAATAGTTAGGTTCTCACTCCGAATAACCTTGCACTCCTTGCATAAACCTTTACCACTCCCAGTGTTGTGAATGGCGAGCCATTCGCCCAAGGCGATATGGCGAGGCAAGCTCAAATAGGCGACCCAAGGCAACCTGATGGCGACGTAAATGGCGTCGCCATTTCGATTTTTTTTTTAAAAAAAAAAGATTTAACTTAATAATATTGTCAAAATTAGTTTTTTTTTCTATTTTCAAACTTTCATCAGCAAAAGTCGAGTTTTCTCTTCACCACGACTCTACCTTCAGTCGCTACTCATCTTAATCTCTTCCTCTCGAGTTGCTGCTCCTCTTCGTCTCTTTCTCTCGAGTTGCTGCGCTTCTTCATCTCTTCCTCTCGAGTTGCTGCTCCTCTTCGTCTCTTCCTCTTGAATTGTCGCCAGCCGCCAGGACCCAGGTTTACCTCTTTTTTTTCTTCTTCTTTTCAGTTCCTCTACTTCTCTTGAGTTCTCTACTTCTGTTCAACTTCAGGATCAGTACGCATTTTGTGAAGATTGTTGGTTGGTCAGTAACTCTGTATTGTTGAGAGGTTAAACTTGTCTTGAGTTTGGAAGTATTATTCAATTCAATAATCTATTAATTAGTATTTATATATGCAATTCAATAATATATTAATTGATATTTATATATGCAATATAATATTTTTAATCTTTGGTATTAATTGGTGCCTTAATTCAAAAAGGCAAGATCCTAGCCGCTCGCCTAGCCGCGTGGCCAGGCAGGCCCTTGTCGCCTTTTGTCACCTCTCGCCGTCCAAAACACTGACCACTCCTCCTAGGACCATCTCCAGTTTATATCTATTTTATGCCCTATTCTCTATATTTGGAGAATACAATAGAGATTGAGTTCTCCAAGCATTCTCTATTTCACTCCCTATTCTTCAATTATAGAGAGGTGAATAGTAGTTCTTCAAATTTAAAGAACTACTATTCACCTCTCTATTTTACTTTTTGATTATTTAAATATTATTTCTATTATATTACTTATTAAGTGTTTATTTGTTATTATTTTCTAAATGTAAAACATCTAAAAATATATTACTAACAAGCTACTACTTCCACCATAATTAATAATTTTTTATTTTTTAAAAAAAAATTATCACTTTAAATATGTAATTTAAAGTTATTTTAATATTATTTATATCATATAAGACTATTAATTAGGTCTCTAATATTTGTAATTATTTTCCAAGTAATATAACATCTAAGAAATATTATTGATAAGTATACTACTTCCTTCCCGAATTAACAATTTTTCTAATTTAATTTTGTAAATTCTTTTTTTATTTTTTAAATATGTAATTTAAATTATAATTATTTTTCATTATGAAGTATTTATATGATAATTCAAACAATCTACTTTTATGTTATAGTGGTAAATTATTAAACTATACTTTTTAATGAACATGAAAATATTTGATGCAATAGTTCAAAACGGAATAGGAGAAGTAAGTAGTACACAAAATAGTTGGATACAAGATAAAATTGTTAATTTAAACAATTTTTAGCTACACCTGAAAAATACGGACAAAAATTGCTCATTTTGAACTCCGTAATACATTAATAGAACATTTATGAGAGTAATAATAGTCTTGAAAGTTGAGTTTTTTTTCTTGAAACTAAGAAAGTTGAGTATTTATGTAAAATATAAAATAAATTTTACGACGATACAATATTTATGATGTAATTATATTTCATCAATGATTTTACTTATATTTGAATTGTTCGTTGATATATATATTATATATAATATTTATTGCAATGTGTTATTTAGAAATTTAGATTAAAATATAATTTGTACTAAATGAAGAATTTGAAAAAAATAAAATTTTGTATTACATAAAGATTATAGTGATTATCTGCATAAAGAAGAAATGCTTTATATTATAAAATAAGAAATAAAAATGAAATAGAAACAATAATAAAATATTGAGAAGAAAGAAAAAGATTCTTTTTCAGAGAGTGTAATAGAGAATTGGGTTTGGAGTTGATTGTCTGAAAAAAATAGAAAACTCTATATTTGGAGAGTAAATTAGAGGATGGGGTTGGAGATGCCCTAAAGAGTAGGTAATTTATACGAGTCTTAGTCACCCCACTATAGTAGGTAACCAAGTGCTCCACTCTCTTTTGGAAACTCAAGTTTGCAATGACCAAGTCAAAAGCTTTCATGAAATCCAAAATGCAACCCCCCCTCCCCCGTTCCCCTCTCCAATGCTAAACTACCATGAACATCTTCGTACTATCTTAAAGTGCTCCCTATGTGTCCATTGAAATAAGCTCCCACAAAAATCTCCTCACTGTGTGGGTTACCTCTCACCACCTAATCCATCTCTTCTTAGAAACGCTTTGTTATCACTCCTCAGTAATCCAATATTTACTGCAGTAATTTCTCTTTAGTAGCAATTATTTTCATTCCACTTAAGTTAGAAAGTCATGTCCTAGTTTCTAGGGGTAGTTATTTTGTAAATGTTGTATTTAAACTATCTGTTGTCTGAGAAAATATGAGCAGAAAGTTATTCAAGTCATTGAGTACTTCAAACTCAAGAGATCGCAGGTTCTCTCTTAAGGAATCAACACCATAGGTCGTTGGAAGAAAACATCATATTTAAAATTACAGCGCCCCATCACCAGATCCATATCAGGGGACCTTAACAACATGATATCATTCAACATAAATTGGCACAATTGGTGAACTTATTTCAAGAAGAAGGTGCAGCCAATATAGCGAGACAGGAAGCAATAAATGCTTGCTTAGATGCACTCACAAAGGATCTAGCGAATTCGAAGGTTGATATTGAATCAACTGAGATGCAGGAGGAAGTTCCTTCATTTGGTATACAAAGTTGGATTTTCCACGGTTTACTGGCCAAGGGAACATCACTTTTTTAGACACCAAAAAACTCCAGATGAAGAAAAAGTTAGTCTTGCTTCTTTTCATTTAGAGGGCAATGCACAACGTTGGTTTCTTCAACTAGAGACAGATCTGCTTGAACCGTCTTGGAATGAGTTCAAACGTTATTGTAACCTTCGTTTTGGGCCACCAACCAGAAGTTAGAAGTTAGTAGAATTGGCTAAGTTGCGCCAGATTGGGTCCGTGAAGATTAATTTTGCAGGCTAGTACACTCGCACAGTCACAAAAAATTGAACTTTATATCAGTGGTCTTGCTGATTATATAGCAATTGAGGTTGAGTTGCATAATCCTCCAGATTTGGCTACAACGATGAGTGTATCGCGGCTTCATGAACGCAAGGAACAATCTGTTTGTTTGCAATCGTTAGATGTTTGCATATCCAAGACAACAAATTTCTCACCTCTACAACATGCCAGATTTGTGAAGAAACTAACCGGACTTGAAATGGAGGAAAGGCGACTTAAGGGACGTTGTTTCAATTATGATGAACTATTCACCCGAGGTCATCAACGCAAGAAATTATTTTGGATTGACTTTATAGACGATGAGGAAGAGTTTACTGGAAAGGGGAAATACTAATTTCCACATTTAGCGCTTGAGGACAAGCGCGATTTGAAGGAGGAGAGTAATGTTATCACTCCTTAGTTATCCAATAGTTATTGCAATAATTTCTCTTTAGAAGCAGTTATATGTAATAGTGCAGTTATTTTCATTCCTGCTAAGTAAGAAAGTCATGTCCTAGTTTCTAGGGATAGTTACTTTATAAGTGTTGTATTTAAATTATCTGTTGTCTGACAAAATATAAGCAGAAAATTATTCAAGTCTGAATACTTCAAACTCAAGAGATTGCAGTTTCTCTCTTAACAAACCAGCACCATAGGCCGTAGGAGAAAACATCAGATTTAATATTACACAGCGCCCCATAACCAGATTCATATCAGGGGACCTTAACATGCTTCTTAACATCCTCGTTCAAATCCACTTCACTATGTTATAGTCGCCCCACCCACAACTAGCTTAAAAGTCATCATTTCTATCGTTCACTTTCCTAACCACAACCATGCTCCTGAGATCTACTGAAATGTTAACACCATTCATATCCTTTGAAACCTCTTGCGTACCACAACTTAGAACCGTCTACATCCCTCGCCTTGGTTCTCACCCATCTAGTTTCTGAACACAAGCTATGTTGATTTTCGTGTTCCTGAGAATCTTCACTAACTCTATCGAATTTTCCGTTAAAGTACTTATGTTTCAGGATCCAATTCTCAACCTAGGAGCTCCCTTGGTACCCTTTCCACCTCACACCCCCAACCCCAACCCCAACCCCAACCAAGGACAGGTCTACCATCAACTCCAGAAGCCACTAACATCGGTTATACACGAGGACAAGAATTGAAACTAGAATGCAAGAACCAAATGCTATCTAGTACTAAATTGAAGTGCTACAGCAGAATACTAAATCAAAAGTAATACACTGCAATGTAGGTAATCATGCAGTAAAACTGTGTTGTTCCAGGAGAACAAGAACTTTAAAGAAGCAAAGAACTGAAACTAAGGGCTAGAATCAACAATACAGCAGGAAATGAAATCAAATAATATAACAAAATAAAGCAACTAAGGTGGTTCACAAGCTATTCAAAAAATGAGGCAGTAAGCAATGACAATTGTGTTAAATATAAATATAGCTGAGAGTCGACACGGAACCTGTTTTGCGCTTGAAGGACACAGGAAACCTGGTTTTGGCAATCGCCAGAGTTTGCTGCTGGTGTTATCTGAAGGTTGCCGGTGATCTGTCCCGGACAGATCTGTTCCTTTATGGATAAATCTGGACTTAGGTGGAGGAGGATGGCCGTAAGATGGACGGAGGAAGCTGACCAGGGGTTCTTGTGGGAGTCAGTTAGGCTTAAGTTTCTATGTTGCTGTGTAAGTTGCAACTTGTGGGAGTGAGTTGGGCTTCTGGTTTTGGTGATGTAGTAGGAATAAGTAAATGATGAAGAGGGTGCACCGTGTGGGGTGTATGCTTATGCCCGTAATTTAAAGAGGGGGCACTGTGTTTAGATGCAAGACGGAAGTATTCAATATTTAAGCTATTTTAATACTTTCAGTTGGTTTGAATGTTGTGTTTTCACAATTATACTTGGTAGTATTCTTTTTAAATTTTAATTGAACTCTGATTTTCATTTTGCTGAATTTGGTCTTCACTAATTTTCGGGTCAAAGTGCCTTATAAATTGAAGTTCTACTTATTTCAAGTTTGCTTTTATTCTGTAAGTTTTACTATTTCCTTAGCTTTAGTCCTTATGTTGTGTTCCCATCACTTTATCTATGATTTGTTCACCACATGCACCAGGTTTTGTTCGTTTTATTTGATACTAGACTGTCTCCTGCCATACATTTTGCCAGATTATCATAGATAAATAAACCTTTAATGGCAGTTTCATGGTTTGAGTAGAGATCTTTATGCATGCATTGAACTTACAACTAGGTGTATTGACATAGTTTCGCATTGAAATCCAGGGTAAATACGCAAAGGTTGAAGTAAAAGATGAGGAAGATGGATTAGATGAAGAGGAGGAAGAGCATGGTGATACCCTCTGTGGGGCATGTGGTGAGAACTATGCTTCAGATGAATTCTGGATTTGTTGCGACTTATGTGAGAGGTGGTTCCATGGTAATTGTGTGAAGATCACACCTGCGAAGGCTGAGCATATAAAGCAGTACAAATGTCCATCATGCAGCAACAAGAGGCCACGCCCTTGACATCCTGTTGAATTCCACCGTTATATTTGTCTCATGTAGGACTCAGCATACTGTCACATTACGTACATCAACATATGGCATGTTCATCCAAATCTGGTTGTTGCTCTTTGTTTTTTGGATAATGTACTAGATAAAATTGCTAGGGTACTCCTCCATTTGACTCTAATTGGAGGAGGTAGGGATATTCTTGTAGCTAGGAAAGAATCTTTCTGTGATTAATGCTAACTTGTGTAAAATTTAGCTGTTGAACCCTGATGTTTGATTTTGAAAAATTGTGTTAATCTTGCTGGTATGAATCGATTGTGTGGTTACAGCTTGTGATGTAGTTGACTAGCATAGAATAATAGGTAACGTAAAATAAAGATGAGGAGGATGAGTTTGAGCGTGAGATGCGAAAGGTGCTAGTATTGGTTCCTTAGCATCATATATCTCTTTCTTTTATCTCTATCAACTACTTAATTATATTAAATGTATCGTCCATTTAAAATTGTTGTGTAATATAATAATCTACTTTGATTTGTTCAGAAGAATCTCTCTTGTTGGTATAGAGTCTTTTACATACCAACTAAACAGGAGCTATGGACCCCATAAGAATATGATAAAGCAAAAGGAGAGAGCTCTTTCTCCTGTAACAATCTGTTTGCTTTGAAAACTACTTATCACATGATATCTGTCTCAACAAAACTAACATACCAATAGATTTGAATAAAGATTAACAGTTAGTCAGTCCCTTATTTTGATTATAAAGTATGTGATAACTTAGAAAAGACAAGCTCAGTCGGTTGTTGTCCCAATTTTTTTAAAATACACTTTTAACTTAAGCAACCGTTTTATTATTTCACTAAACAATTTTGAACATATATTATTATATTATTTTTCGATCAAGACCAGGTTTTATAAAACAAGTGTATTCAGACACTAATCGTTGCACGACACGTGTTAATTTAATTAAATATATTTATTTATTCATTTTTAGTTTTTTCCTTATTTCTCTCTCTTTCTTATTTTTTTTGATTATATTTTAATTTAATTTTAATTTTAATTTCATTTTAAATTTCACTTCATATTCCACCTCCCACTTCATTCCGCTATTTTCTTTCTTTTTCTTCACCTCCCCACTCTCATCCAATCCCCCCATGTCAAGTTGAACTCCACTCCCATTTTCTTTTTTTTTTCTTCTTCTTTTTCTCCGGTCAAATTTTTTTTATAAAATTCTTACTATATTTTTAAACTTTATTGAAATATTGATAACAAAATTAATTATTTTTCTAAAATAATTTAAAATTATGAATGTATCATCAACTACTATTTTTCATATAACTTCAAAATTAAATATGACAATTTAAAAAGAATCAATGAATTTCTCAAAAATTGAAAGAACTTAATTGAAATCAAATAAAAAATTATATGATATTTTCTGATCTTCTTGAAATCTAATGGGTTTATTAAAATATTCAAAATGTAAGAAAATATTTAGATAAATTTTTAAAATTAAAGAGTGTAAAACTAATATAGTAAAAAAGAAAGGTGAAGTTATGGTAAAAATGATGACTTTGAAAGTGAGAAGCTTAAATGAAAATGAAAATGAATTTTTGAAGAAGGAAAAGAAAGAGAAAATAGAAGGAAAAAAAGTTAAAATAATAAGAAAATATAGTTTATAATAAAATATTTATAAAAATAAAACTATATTAGTTATTTTAGATTGTTTACTCTCTTTTGAGAGATTGCACAGTACTATCTATGTTGGGTGGACAAAAAATGATGTAAGAATATCTCTTGAAAATTATCTAATGGAGTAATAAAACGATTACAAAGTTAAAATGTCTTTTTGAACATTAGAGACAACTTCAATGGTGACTTTATGTTTATTCTCAACGATTAATTATTAGTACTGAAATAATTTATGTCTACTTTTGGGTGGAATTGTAAACATGACAAAATTATTCCTTTTAAAAAAAATTATACGTCAATTTCATTTCGATGTATATTCACATTATTTTAAGTACTGTAAATAATATCCACAATTTTTGCTACTTGTTATTTTTATAAAAATTCATGATATTTTTCTAATAATAAAATTACGCTAATGTAAATATAATCTTCATTTATGAATTTATTTGACTATTTCTTATGTTTGTTTACATACTGAATTACATATCTTACTATTAAGAGTGTCGTGTGCTTAAATGAAATGATACAAATAATAAATCATCTTTTACTTTGAACTATTTAAGTCGTAAGTTTTATTTTTAAAATACACAGTGTAATCATTAGAATGCGCGCACACAAAATATTGAAGCTAATATTATTATTTTTGTTTGAATAGAATAAAGCAAAAGAGTGAATAAAAAACAAGTCGTCTCTAGTATTTAAACCAAATGAGTAGCTCCCTGAACACAAATAACATAAAACATATGCTGAAATAGGTTATGACTCATTATGCTAATAGAAATATGATGCAAAGGAAAATCACAACAGCACGAACAGATCTTCTATTATTACCAGGAATCACACGATTCTCAGTACATGACAACAACTAACCATGTACAAAATCAAACACATTTACAGAAGAAAACAAAAACATAACAATATATTCCTTGACAACTGCTTGCACAAACATATACTGGTTCAGCACAATCGCTATGGACATACAGAGACATTTAGGCAGAGCACGTCACTCCTTTGTCTCCTGCACCACTCACAAGCTCTTTCATGTTCAATTTAAACTTGCACCTGCACTTGGGTGGTCACATTCAAAATCAGTCGTTCCCATAAATACCAAAGTTTCCACCACTACCTCAGTCTGATTGTTTCATTAGGTAGTATCACATTTGGATTCCGAATATGTGGATTTAGTGCTGCTATATCCTTCCATTTAGTGCCTGTACCATGTACCCTAGAAGATATGCTCCATAGTGTATCACCAGGCTGCACAGTGGTTGTTGCTGATGAAGCAGCTTCCTTTGAAGATTTGTTAGCAGCCTTTGACTTCATAAATGGATGTTTATTTTTCTTTCCCATTCCATTAGCAACCAACCAACGAGAGCCTGACTGTTCTTGAGTTGTGGAACCCCATAATTTCTTTTTACCTTGTTCACTCTTCAGACCTGCAACATGCACTTCGGTTATTTTGTACTGTGCGATTGGCTCATCCTGGGGTATTTTCTCTTCTTTGATGTCCACATTTGAGTCATTTTTGGGAGGTGCAGATTCATCGTCATCATCTTCATTGTTGTTTCTAACCTCAGAAACTGTGCTGTATATCTTAGGTTTAGGTGGTACAAACACTCTCTCTACCTGGACAAGAGCAAGCATAGGTGTACCAACTGGCTCATAATTCCGCAAGGGATCACGGAGCTGCACCATTAGTGCCACTGTAAAGTTGTTTCCCAGCAAACCACATTTCCTACCCTTTCCGCGTCTCTTCTCTCCCTTTGACCTGCCTTGAAACAAGTCTGTGCTGATAGCATGATGAGCTGCCAGCAGTTTGGAGGTTCGCTCGCTAATCTCATCTTCATCGTCAATCTCTCCCGAGTCCAACCTCATCCATTCATCAAGGGTCAGAGATAAGCCCATAAGCCCATCAACGTCATCACCATTGTCTTTAATGTCCAGAAGCTTCAATCCACCTGCCCCTTCCAGACCTACTGCTCCACCCAAATTGACCTTCTGTCCCTCAAAGGCCGAAAACTTGCCGATAGATTGAGCACTGATGTTTGAAGGTGCATCCTCATCTGACATGCCTGTCTGTATTCTCAAACCCTCAATTGAAAGGGCTTCAATTTTATCCATTGCCAAAGGAGCAAGATCTTCCAAGGATACATATTCGGTGCCCATGTGAGTGGTAGAACTTGTTTCCAACTTACTGGACATTGGTCCATGCGATTTTGCCTTTTTACTTTGAACGTTTTCCAAATTTTGCCCAAATTCAAACTCATGTTCGAATAAATTTTGTCTGCAGAGCAATTTCATAAAAGAAATAAGTAGGTGCAAGTATATGTATATTAGCAGTAAGGGAACAGCAACCCAACTCTAAAACGCAACATGTAAACAGAACAACAAACCTTTCAGGTCCTTCTAAACTCGGTGCATTTTCCCAGGCTATTTGTTCCACCGTCTTCCCAGTTATATCTTCCAAAGGCATTAATTTACTTGCCTGCATCGAGAGCTTTTCTATTCCAATGGAGGCCAAGTGCTGCAGTATGTCCATTATACCAGACCCCATTTCTGCAGGCACCACCAATGGACTGGATACCTGCATTATTAAACTCCCTCCACTCTTAGCATCATTGAAAATTGCAGGATTCATTGACCTTAAGAATCCTCCATTTTTAGTTTGTAGCAAATTTCCTAGGCCTTCTCCAAGAGGAGGCAATTGGTAAGGGTCTTCTAGAGGCATATCAATTGGGCTTCCAAAACCACAAGAGCTTTTTGGAGGAGAACATTCAAATGACTTCTCATTCAAGCCCCATTCACGCATCAAAGCCTCTGTCTCCAAGTCCTCCAACATGGAAGCTCCTGTTTTGTTACTTGTTTCCTCAATTGCTATCTTGGGTTTCTCCTCGTACAACTGTGCAGAAGATGAGTAACCGAAATTCTCAGAGATGTTCCTCCATTGAGATACACTTGGAGCATCAATAGCAAATTCTTCAATGTCCATATCAAGGTTAAACAAAGAACACCCACCAGCTAGAATGTCCTTCTCAAATTGCCTCAATAATCGTTCTCGTGGGGAATCAGGCTCGCTCTCAGAACTTGGGCCAAATTGACTATGCTCAATCCCTAGCATATCCAGGAAATCACTAGCCACGGATTCAGTAACGTAATCCATGCTGAGGGATTTTCCCTTCCTAAGCTCTTTATAGTTCTCTTTAGCGTCCAAGTAACCATCATTCTTTATAACTTCATTCTCATGTTCCCGAGAGTATAATCCCTCATTTTCCAAGTCAGAGGAACTGCTTAATGCAGACTCCAATTCTCTCATAATTAATTCTTTTGCTGACTCATCTGTCTCAAAATTGTTGGCACTCACTGCAAGGTCTTCATTCTCACTGTCAAGAACCTCGGCTAATAGTACAGGCTGGGCCGCCTCTTCAATGGGCATCTTCAAGGTACTATCAGGTACAAGTGTTTCTGTCACAGCATCATCAACAGATTCCACAAAATCGTCTTCTTTTCCCTCCAGTTCCTTCAAGGAATGTTCTATGCCTTGCTCTATAACAGAAAAATCACCAATTTCACACTCATTTTCAACATTTTCCTTCACAGGATCTAATAACAAGGCCAATTCTGGTTTGAGGTTATCAACAGTATAAGAGAACACATCAATCTCTGGTTTGAACTCAAATGGAGCTTCCAACTTCGCTTCCTCAAACTTCTGATACAGCACTTCTACAGATTTGTAGAGGTCAGAACTCGGCAGCGGTAAAATCTCATGAAGATCTTTTACAGCTTCTGCAGACTGCGGTGAATAAGAAGACCAAGCAGGAAGGCTTCCAGCTCGCCTTATTATGCTCAGCTCATCACTTCTCTCGGATTGTGCAAGAAGCTTTGCAGCACCACTGTTCTGCCCCCCAAGAACGTTCCTATTGCTAGGAAGTGTACCAGATGTGTTCCCATTTCCCACTATATGATACCCAAAACTAACATTCATGGTAGCCCCTTTAGCCTTACCTGACAATTTGAAACTAGTCGTCCACCTACCTGAGCTTCTCTCATCCTCCAATTCTTCTAGTGTAAGAGGAAGCAACCTGGTAAGGTCAACCCGATGCTTCCCCAAGTCAAGTTCAGGAGTAGCGTAAACTGAAGCATACAACAAACAATGTTTTGGCTCATACTTAGCTGAATGACGAGGACCATTCCTACTGCCATATATAGAACATGTATAGCTCAAATCTTCCTCAAAGTGAGCTACACCTTGAGAAACCAACACAGGACATGTCATCAACTCAGCATGTCGCCTCCTCCAATGCACGACAAGACTAAGGTCATTAAAAAATGCAGGTATCCCTTCAATGCAATGGACTTGAAGCGAAAAAGAGCAATTGAACCTTTGGTTTTTAACATGAGTTAATGACTTTAAGCTCTTCCAACTCCACATGGACTTGTTATTACTATCCTTGTCTAATAAATCTCTAGCACTGTCTTTATTCTTGGACTTGGGCTCCGGTAAACGTGCTTTCCCAATAGACTTAGAACGACTACTGGCCGTAGACATCAAAAGCCTAGGTTGGGTTTTATCCAAATATAGGGCTTTACTTATAGTTTCAATATCATTCAACAACTTGCCATTTCCAGGAATTTTTTTCCTAGAATCCATTCTTCTCTACGAAAAAAAAAATTAACACAATTCAAAAATTACCACAATCCAAAATCAAATCTTGAAAATACAATTAAACAATAGAGATTAGAAGAAAGTCTTTCGTTCACCGACCCGGATCAGATTAGTTCAATTGCGTCTGAATCAAAATTAGATAATAAAAAATACTAAAGCTAAGAAAAAAAGTTGGTCAAAATAATTGAGCAACTTCATACCAGAGGAGTAAGCGATGCTCAAGAGGACTCCTTCTTCCCCTCTCTCTCTCTCTCTCTTTCAAAATTATAAAATTATACGATACGACTGGAAGAGGAGAAGAGTATTTGTCACACTCACTCCTCTACCTATGAATATATATATTTACACTACCAATACTTTAGTTTCTATATTTCGTATTTAGCCCCATATGTTATACACTCAACACTACCTTTTTTTTTTTGGTCTACCATCAATCGACTCGATTTTTTATTTTTAAATATATTAATCCAATAATAAATTAATAAGATATTATTGATTTATCAATAAGAAAATATTCGTGAAGTATTATATGTCTTCTCACTCCTCTAAATATTTTGATATAGTGAAACAAAAAATATAATGAGAAGTTGCATCAATAAGACAAAATATAACACAAAGGCTATAATTATATGTTACCACCAAAATATAGAATGAAATTTTTTGTGTTTATCAAATTACAGACCTTTACAAACTTGCAAATGCTACGACCTACAATTACAAACTACAACTAAAATAAAATAGTTCAACGAGATGAAGACTAAAACTAAAACTAAAATCAAATAGCTACAATTGTGAACTCCTTACTTTAATCTTTAAGTTTTGAGTAAACTGTCTAAGCTAGTAAAGCGGTCTAGTGTGAAGTTGGTAGAATACTAACAATTTGATATAGTTATAGTGTCTAATTATATATTAAATCATTAATATTTAATAATTAGAAATGGTAAAATAACAAATTATTATTGTCTTACTGGGTTATCGATTTACCCAATAACCCAATAGTAAAAACTAATACCCAACCAATAATCCAATAATTTTTTATAAACCCATTAAAAACTCAATAACCGAATAACAATAACCTAATAGAGCTGTCAATATGGGCTACCCCACCCCATCCGGGCTAACAAATACAGGCTTCGACATTTTATGGGTCAGGCCGACTAGCCCATTTTTTGTGTGGGCCAGAAAATAGCCAGCCCAACCCACAAGTACGTGGACTACAGGCTTGTTGTGCCAGAACACTTTTTAAAAAATTATATTATTTTTATATTATAAATTATAATTTAAAAATATTATCACAAATATCGACAAAACAATATTACATGATGTTAATGTTACTACTTTTTAATCAAATCCACAAATAAAATTATTTTTATAGTATTTATTAAATTTTTTTCAAGTAAAAGTATAAATATCTAAATAAAAATAACATAATTATTTTTTTGAGTATGGACTCCTTTAATTTTAAATTTTAATATTATATTATATTTTAAAATTAATTTTCCTACCAATATATCATAAGCCCCACAAATCAGCAGATTTATTCAGGCTGGGCTAAAAAGCCTTTTTCTCAAATGGGCTCCAAAAATCGTAGTCCAACCCTATTAAATCTCGGGTTATGTTTGGCCGACCCAACATGCCTAGCCCATATTGACGGCTCTATAACCTAATAACTTTTTTTTCAATTCGATTTATCTATCAATTCAATTTTTGCATACCCCTACTTTTGCCCATAATGTATCCTAATTATACTTGCTTAAAATTATATTATACTTATTACATACATTTTAAACTTTATTAGTTAAATCATGGTTTCGCCTAACGCTCGAGTTAATTCCTCAAATGGTCACTCAAGTTAAGGAAATTGCCTTAAAATATCATTTATGTTTTATTTAGGACTAAAATATCACCCAACTATCACTATTTTCCTCCAAATATACTTGACAACTCAAAGCATCACTCTCTCCTAGTTGGCATGACATGTCATTAATTTTTTTTTAATAATAGACCAATTTAATTCATTAAACTCATTTAACTAAAAAAAGATCATATTGTTTTTAACTTTTTTAATTAACTTATTAAGAATAAATTTTCATACTTAAAATCTTTTATCATAATTAAACTTTTATTTTTTTTATGTTATGCAAAACGTACTATAATCTCATCAATTTTAAATACTAATAAAGACATAGATTCAAAAAATATTGATATACAAATCACTCATTAACGCTAATTTACTTCAATTAATTATAAATGGTATAATAAATCAATAATATTAAAGATCGATAAATTATTAAAAAATAATTACTTGGGTGCTTTGAAATCCATATATACTTACATGGGTCCCACTACTCCATTAATCCAAATTCGACAAAAATGTACCATTACCTTAGGGAAATTTATTGGTGGGTAAGTACGAAGAAGGACGTAGCGGAATTTGTCGCTAAGTGTGTGAATTTCCAACAAGTAAAAGCCAAACATCAAAAGAAAGATGTCTTGATACAAGAAATCCAAGTTCCTACTTGGAAGTGGGAAGACATCAATATGGATTTTGTAGTAGGTTTACCTCGGACTTAAAACCAATATGACTCTATATTGTGGATAGGTTGACCAAGTCCGCTCACTTTATTCCCATCAAGTCTACTTATTCGGCGGAAGATTATGCTAGGATCTTCGTAGATGAGATTGTATGTCACCATGGTATTCCATTATACACCATATCAGATCGAGGGGCACAATTCACATCTAGGTTTTGGAGGTCATTCCAAAAAGGGTTGGATACTAAGGTGAAGTTGAGTACCGCTTTTCTTCCTCAAATGGATGGTCAAGCGGAACTTTGTATTATTGATTTCCAAGGAAATTGGGTTAAGCATTACCTATAATAATTGTTTTAATTCATCCATTTCCACGGCTCCGTATGAAGCCTTGTATGGTAGGAGATGTAGGTATCCTATTGGATGGTTTGAAGTGGGAGATCCTTTGCTTCTTGGTCCCAATTTGGTTTATAAGACTTTGTAGATCGTTCATATCATAAGGAACCGGTTGCAAATGACCTATAGTCGGCAAAAGTCTTATGAGATCATAGAAAAAAGGGATTTGGAGTTTTTGAATAAGGTGATAAGGTGTATTTAAAAATTTCACCAATCAAAGGGGTGGTTAGATTTGGAAAGAAAGGGAAGTTGAGTCCTCTTTATGTGGGTCCCTATGAAATCTTGCAAAGAGTTGGTAAGGTTGCCTATGAATTGAAACTTCCTAGTGAATTGGCTTCGGTTCATCCGGTTTTCCATGTTTCCATGATTAAAAAGTGTATTGGTGATCCCGAGTCTACTCTTCCTATTGAGGGTATTGTTGTCAAGGATAACCTCTTCCATGATTAAAGTATGTTGAGGTCAAGTTGGTGTAAGGGTAGTTAATAGGTGTTTAGGACGATTTGTGGTCAAAAATTCCAGTTATAACTCCTGAAGGACCAACCAATGGCCCTTGAGGAGGATCCTAGCACGTAGGAGGCAACACTGCCTGCACAATGTGCAACCATGGAACGCAAATGGGACGTCGATGCCTACCTTTGTCCCACACTTAAAAAAAATGGTGAATCCCTCACCCGCACAAGTCTCTGACCAAAACGGCGAGTGTGCAGGACGGAGGGGGGACCAATCGTCGACTCACAGACAGCCCATCGATCGGGGTCTCGTATGTGAAAATCAATGTTTCCTGCACATTTTAAGTTAGTTTCATTTAATTATTTAATTGGTTAGGTGGTTAATTAGGGCATTAAGGGAGTACAATTAAGTTAATTAACCCCCATATAAAGACCCCAACCCTCATTAGTCTAAACAGAACTCACAAAATAAATTCTCTTCCTTCTCTTTTCTTTCTCTCTCTATTTGGAAGACACCATTGAAGAAAAGCTCTGGGGAGGTTTTGGGGGATGGAAAGGGGCGATTTCACCATCAAATATTCATAAAGAATTAATGTATGTGATCTAATTCACCTTTGAGACTTCTTTCTTCAAAAGGGCTTCGTCAAAGCATTTCTAAAAGCTGGGTTTTCAAGAGGGTTTCATTCAATTATGAATTTAATGTTATGAATTGAGTTTTTATGGGTTCTTTAGGATATAATGAATAGATTAACATGTATTTTAACTTGATTTATGATAATTTGTGATGGTTTGATCTAAATAGAAGAACATGAACCTTAATCCTTAACCCTAGGTTAGATATTGATGAGAATTAGGTTGTGATTGATTCAGTTGACTTGATTATTGGTTAAATCAGTATAAGATGATGTTGTTACACTAATCATGAAAAAATTAGGATTATTTGTAACCTTTCATGGTAGTTCTTGAGAAGTGATGTAGGTTATGAGAATTGACCTAAGTATCTTGTCTTAGTCTTTGATTTAGTATTGAATTATGGTGTAGTGACTCTTGTAGACTTGTTATCATGTTGATTGTTGAATTATATTGTTGTTCATATAAATGGGATTTAATTGAGGGTTTGTGGTAAGGTATTGATGATGAACTTTGAAGGAGACTTGGTAAGTCCTAAAACCTCTATTTTTTACTTCCAATTTTGGTTAATTCTGATTGAGCGATGATGTTATATTGGAGTAAGCCTTGTATTAGAATTGATAGGGTGATATGATGTTGAATTGAAATGTCTTGATTATGTTGTGAGGTTGATAATGTCTACATGGTATAAGGATTATGATGACTACCAATGTGCCTTCTTATGATATGAAATGCTAATGTGCTAACCTCACCTATATGAATTGTAATGAAATGATATACTTATGCAATCCTTATTGATCTATTGATGATGATGATTATAAAAGGTTTATACCCTATGAAGTAAAATAATCTAAGATTGATAATTAAAAGCTTAAAGACATTTCAAAGGGACTCTAGCTTAGCACCAAGTGAATTGAGGAGTGTCCCTTCCCACATTGGGAAGGTAGGAGCACTAAAGTACTCTTGATATTGGAGACTACAATTCATGGAGCGTAAAGAGGGTCCCAACTATATATCTAAGTTCTTGAACTATGTTTCCCCATAGGAATACTAGCTAGTGGATCCACGTAGTTGCTATGTTGTATGTTTTGGTACTACCTTGGCCAATAGTCCGCCTTCCTTCGGTGTAGTGGTTAAGTCAAGATGTTCCCAAAAGGTAAAATTAATTAAAGGATTGAACTCTAATTAGGATAACCTAAGAGGTCTAGCTTAGTTTAGGTAGGGGTATGGTACTCTACCTAAGCATTTCTCTAGTTATCCTTGAGGGGAGTCTTTGGAGAATATTCTTATATATGATTATGTTTATGATGATATATGATATGTGAAGGAATTTAGTATTGTTAATACTATATGATGGTTAGTTCACTTATGGATATGTATTGGTCTATATTGTTAAAGTAAAATGAAACATATATCTAAATGCCATGTTATGTGAAGTAGGGAGTCAGTCATGATTCTTGTTGGATTACTTGATTGAGTAAGGTTATGGGCTTTACTTGGTCATTGAACTTGTTGACTAGATAGGTGTTCATGGGTAATTGTCTTGCTTTGTTATAATGAAATGTACTCTTATTCATGCTTATTGTTTAATATGACTTGGATGTAGAGTGATTTGAATATGTATCAACTTGTATAGTGGGAATGTTTGATTGGACTAGATTCAATGTTGTGGTATTGTGATGAACATGCCTATGACTTAATAAATGTGAAATATTGTTTGGTCTGGTATTGTTGAATATGCATATATGTTTTAAAAGAAAAATGCATACTTATTGAAATGTCCTTTTCTTAGCATGTTTTATAAATATATGTGCATATGGCTCATACTTAGTACAAGTGGCGTACTAACCTCATTTCTTCCTTTTCCAACATTTTAAGTTTCGATCGTTGAAGGCTCATTTGAGATGACTTGAAGAAGACTTGAATATTCTCTACCATCCAAGTGGGTAGGTCCTCACTTTCCGAGGGCGATGTTAATATCTTGCTTATGGACTTGATCTGTTTTCTAAGACTCTTATATTGATTATATTTTCATTTGAGTACGATTTGTATAAGGCTATGTGGCTTTGTTATATTGATGTACGGCTGTGCCCAAATTGTTATGATCTTTAGATGGTATGAAATGAGACAATCCTTAAGACTATCTTTTATCTTATATATGTATGTGCAATAAAATTAGAAGGCTATGTAACCATCATGTACGAAGGGTCTATGTATACTCGATATATATATTATGTGTATGTAGAGGTCTATGTAAACCTCCTAGTATAAGTAATAAAAGTTTTAAATTTTCCGCTAAATTTGACTTATGAATGTGATGATATAAACTAAGAGGCTAGTCTAGGGGGTAAACCCGGATGTGACACAAGTCAAGCCCCTAACTCTATCATCTCAATTTCAAAATATATATGAGTCACACAACCGTTCGCTCAGGCCTCAACAATAATTACAACATCGCACAAACCTCCACATAGGATAAGCATCACAAATATGCATCATACGAACTAAATAAGGAGGTCAACACTTATCTACTTCTAAGATTCATACTACCACTTATTTCACAATTGACTTCCTAAGAAAGTTTAACTACTCATCTTAGTCTAAAAGAGGAATAGACAAAATTAGGCTCAAGGTCGAAACTTCACTCGAAAAACTCTATCGTAGCACTTCCTCAACCACACAATCACATTAATGATCCTCAACTATCAAGAATAGAAAAAAATCATCAAAGGAATCCAATGGTACCCATATTGATAGGATTTGAATCTAGAGAGGTAAATAGTTTAATAATCATTTCAGAAATTAAAAGGGTAAAATCAGATTTGTAGTTGAAAATTAAATTCTATAAGCCAGGAGGAGTTTGTTGTTGAAAACTCCTTTAAAAACAAGTAAGAACCAAGCTCCAAATAATGAAATTATGAATACACCAATTTTCAAACATAAGTAAAACCCCCCAAAATTTATATTGAAATCCTGATTTAAAAAAGGTTTCGAAAGATAAAATTTGAAGAAATTGGTAAAAAATTGATAAAGGCAGTTAGCCAAATGAATCTCTTTAAAAAAACCTAAAAAATATCCCCTGATGAGCAGCCCCCAAAATGTTGAAAATAGTGGAGATGCGGAAAGGAGAAGTCTCGATTATACAGTTTCAGGATATTGATTCTGGCTCCTTGAACGCAGAGCCTTCTCCAAATGCGGCTACCACACGAACCCAAATCTGTGATCGCGTTTCTATAGACCTTCAATTCTCTAAGTACGTGTTTGATCACCCACTTTCACGCCTCACATGCCCCCTTCTCTCAACAAATGTGTTAGGGCCTCGCAATCACGATCCCCTTTGCACCAGATAGCATAAATCAATAAAAGGCCTAAATTCAGGTCTTCAATCTGATCCTTAAGATCATTTCAAATTTGATAAAAATAAAATGGACATGCTAACTGTCACGACCCGGATTCTAGAATCTGAATCAGAACCGGCGTCGTTGACCTCTCAGAGGTCGCAGACAAGCCTCTTCTTGCATTCGTCATATTCATACTGTTAATTTTAGTGGAAAATTTAAAATTTTTTGTTTACAGTTAAAGTATAATAGACTTCATATAAAAACTTAGTTTTAAGGTGGTTCATTGCTCATATATCTACAATCTAGTTATAGAAACATACAACTTGAAAGAAATAGGATACCATGTCATAAGTAATACTTGCCAAAACGGCACTATTACAAGCGTCTGAATAAAATAGGAAAGATACACTAGTGGAACATACTCCACTAGTTCAAACCTACTACTAATCAAGAAATGTTAAGGCAGACATCCTCAAATGCCTGAGGACCTACCAAGTCCGGATGAAATTTCTGTGTTCGAACATCTACAATGATACCTTCAACGTGCACTTGAGCCTGCACCTAAAATAGTAATAATTTATGGAATTAGTACACACTTGTACTAAATATGGGTATATGCAGCAACAGATAACAATAATGCATGAACAAGAATGACTCTTAATAATTAACATGCTTCTTTAGGAAGTCAAGTCTCTTTACTTGCCTAATTCGTAATAGGAAGGTCATACCATGAATATGTCACACATCATACACATATAGGTTCACATAACATGCATTTCATGTTTCATATATTATACATTTCATATCCACGAGACCTTGGAATCATGGACGTAGCATTAAGATATCTCAAGTACGGGACCAACATATGAGACCTCAACCCGAGGACCTCATTTAGAAAACAAAGAGTCTGCTTCATTCATTCATTCGTACTCCACATTATTCATTTTATTCATTCATATACTGATGTTAACACCAACTATACCTAAGATGAAGTTTACGACTCTCATTGAGATAATGAAGTGCAATGACCAAGCATGACCTAATGTCATTACTTGAATCCGGTTTCACCTCTTGATTGTCTTGCACAAAAACCTTTAGTATTGCTCATTTCATTATCTTAAATACTTTGACGAACTTCAACCTTAACCGACATAGATCATGTGAGCATCATGAAATGCGGTGTCTTCCCCACACCGAAAAGAGGTGGAGTCACTGGCTAAAGTGAAACCAAAAACATGCTAGCTTTAGGGGTTCAAACAAAGCTGGTTCCTTATGTTGGCAACATAGTTCAAAGACTAGGAGATTTAGGGAGACCCATACCTACCTTGGTGCACAGTCTCATCTCATGAGATTTATGTGAGCCTCTGCCCTTCCCGGAAGAAGGCATCACCACTCATAGCTAGCCTATCGGTGCTTAGTTTAAAATTCCTATTTGCATTCAACTAATACATCATCGAACCTTGATTTTAGCATGAGGTAGTCATAGCTCATTAGATGATTTCTCATCTCTTCTTTACTTATCAAGTGTGAATTGTCCTTATACTTACATATAGAATGTGATTGAGACTTGTCTCTTAATATTCAACACTCTCTTAGGTGAGTACTTTTAGTGACTTTTACTTAGGATTGGTTGTCTCACCATTCATCTTAGCGTCTTATCAGGTTGTCACCATTTTCATTAGCATCATAGTTTAACTTAATTATTAACCTCATTACGTGAATGTTCATTTCTTCATCTTGCCCTTAACTTACATTATATGCCATGCTCATGGCTTTTAGTGTACTTTACACTCACCGTAGTACCCCTTTCGGATTACTCATATCTAATTAAGTGTTTCATGTTCATCTAAGTGTATATTGTGCAAGACTTATGCATCTTGTACATTCGTCCAAGGTGACCCAAGTTCGATCCCTAGTGGCTGCATTTTATTTCATTATATGTATGACTTATGAGCCTCACAATTTCGGTCAAGAGAACCCGTGTTCGAATACCTTGGGAAACATTTTATTTTCAATTATTTAGAGTATTAGGTACTTCATATATTCATCCAAGAGAATCCGGGATCGAATCCCAGTGGCCTCAATTTTATTATTTTATTTTGGTGTGAGATTTATGTGTCTCACACCCTTGGCCGATTAGCCGGGTTCCAATTCCCTTTCTCACACTATTTTCTTTTGATTTAAGGTATCGAGTTCCACCTCAATGGAAGCATCTATTTCTCTTCATTTTTACTAGTGATTAGCCGAAACTATACTCAATTAACATATGCCTTTAATTCACTTTCTTGCATTTAGCCTAGGCATTTATATTAGTGTTTTACATGTACTTTTAACCAATTCGTTAAGGACTTAATTTCATTTTCTTGTTCATGAACATCACGATTTCTTTTTACATGTTAAACACAAAACATTACATAAACACATAATTCTCAATTTCTTCAAGTAAACCGTAACAACACAATTACGGAAAAACAACATGCTTTGTGCACATATCACATTAAACATTGGGACGTACATAAAAAGTCATAAACAGTCCGAGAACACACACTGCACACAATCACAATCATTCCTAAAATCATCTACTAGAAGTCATACCATCGCATGCATCAATCGTTCATAGGATCTAATGACAGGGGCATGCAACGGGGACAATCTTAGTTTTAATATTGGAATAGAGCTGAGCCTTAGGGGACTCTTAGGAAAGGGATCAAGAGAGAAGAAAATACATACCTTTTTCAGACTTGACAACCAGCCACAACCACACGTCCTATCCCACACACAAACCTTTATTCCAAGCTTTGATTCTTGTTCCCAAGTGAGGTTCTTTACGTTATTTCTTAAAACACTTAAGAGTACGATTTTTTCTTTTTATTTCTTGATAGATGTAACTGAGAATTCCTTAGAACAGTAAGCTAGCATTTGGCCATAAATTTTCAAATATTCCTGACAAATATTAGTTGAGTGAAAATTTGGGTGAAACGTCACCATGTGTTTGGCCATAGGATTCGGGATATATATTTCACCTTTTTAGAAAAATATGATTTATACCCATAAGTTTTAAAAATTATTAAAACTAACTATAAGTTTGTATTACAAGTCAATCGGATGCTCGTTACAACAATAACAAATAGTTTCCATGACATTAGAGCAATGTGGTAATTTGGAGCGAGTGCAACAAGTATCATTCCATACATAGTGAAGTAAACGAAGCACATGGATTTACTACCTGGAGTTAATTTTTTTTATCATTTTCATTAACAATCATATCATTATTTAATATTCACTAAATATGTCATCACTATTTTGGTGTTCACGTAAAAAATTATGTAATACAACACAAACAACTACAATAGAGGGTGTTTTTGTAAAAAATTATGTGTAGTAATTTATCAACTTTAGGATAATGTAACCGTGAATTGAACTAGAACTTGTTGAATATGATTGATCTTGACTTGTAAATTTAAAATGGAACCTTTATGATCAATTAAGACTAAAATCACCTACTAATGTAAGATGTAAGCAAAATACTTTGAAATCTATGTATACAGAAGATATTAAGAAATAAACCTTGAGAGTATTGTTGTGATCCTAATATCTAGGGCTTCAGGGTGAAGTTAATATGATGAACTAGATGTGTTTAGGCTTTGAGAGTTAAGTCTAAAAGAGAATAGAAGTCTAATGAGTTGAATTGAGATAAACGAACTATACACACCTAATCTATCTGACGAATGCTTGCAAGATGAAAGTAAAAGAATCACTTGAACATGTATTGATTGTCAAGGACACTCTTCCATGAGACATGAGTGTTAAGCAAGGCTTACCACGTAAATCTTGGGGTGTTCTCTTGGATCTAAGTGGTTATTGATAGTGATATGAGGTGTCACATAAGATAGGGTTCGAACTCCAAGAATAAAGGAGAACCTCACCTATTTGATGTGAGGACTATCTAAGTTAAAAAGTAGGAACTCTTCCAAAGTAGAGTGTGGATTTTCCCAAAGTTAGGTCTCATGAGATGGAATTCGTCACATAGTTGAGTTAAGGTTTGTAGTAGCAATGTTCATATTTATTGAACTAATACATGCTAAAAGACTCATATCATAGTGTTGTACGACATAATTGAACCCTGACTCACTTAAGAAGTACCTCATAGTTTTCAAGAGTATAAGTGGACATAAATATGCTTAGGGTAGTATCTCATAGGATCCACATGATTAAGGAACTAGATATACTAAAAGAAGCATATCGTAGTATTCTACATATTATATACTTAGCTTGGATGGTAGCATGAGATTCTATCCTTACATTGTACAAGTATGATCGGAGGTGTCTTGTGAAGTAGTTCTACTGTAATATGAAAGATCTAAGGTTGATGTATGTAACCATGGAAGTCTAAGTAAAAAGTATTCCATGAACATGATGTATCACGTTACTCGTATGCTCATTAACTATGTCTTATGTGGACTTATGTTTATATGATTCTTATGTTGAAGATTATGCTATGACTATGATGATTATGCCATGACTATGCTACTATATCTTGTGATTATATCTTATGTTAACTAACCATTTTTATATGCTCTTACAATGTTGTGCTAGCTTTTATACTTGGTACGTTTTGTACTAAGGCATATTGCCTACGTTCTTACCAAATGTGGTGTTGGAGAATTGAGTTGCTTTGGAGGCTAGGTTTCAAAAATCTAAAAGATTTGAAGAATTGGTGAGTCCTCATTGCTTCAAGGACAAACCCTTATAATTTGTATGTCATTGCATTATGTTTTTAGTCTTTATATGGGTTGCATCCCAAAGACTTTTATTCTTGAGTAAATATAGATGGTCTAAGACAAAGGTTTAAGTAAGACTTTTGTTTTCTTTTTGAAATAAGACATTGATTGTAAAAGTTTCAAATTGTTCCGTATTTTCATTTCTATTACCTATTTTATCATTCAAATTGCTTCTATAAGACCCCATCGAGATCGTGTACGCCGTATCGCTTCCGGGGTCTAGTCTCGGTTAGCGACAAACTTGATATTAGAGCACAAGGTTTAGAATAGTCCCAAGATTATCTCAAACCATGTCTAAGTAGAGTCGTATTCATGAGTGTGAGTCGCGACAAAATTATGAGTAGGAGACTATTGGATTCTTAGAAAATGTCTCACTTCTTCATTCTCTTAGTTGTGCCATAGAATTTGGCTTTAGAAGGCCCTTTTCTAATTCGTAGCCTATTCTTTTTAGGGTATGGCTTATACAACATCTAATTCTAAGAGGATAAAAGAAGGTGATGAGGACCAAAAGGTTCGTATTTATGTTCCTAATGATAAGGGAACTATAACAAATGTGGAGATAAGGGCGATTCTACAAGCATTGACTCAAGCCATGAAGGCCTATGTCAATAAGGGAATAGTGTCTCTCGCTAATAATGTGAATTCGGATGCTTTAAGAGAGAGTGTTTTTGAGGATTAACCCTTCAGAGTTTTATGTCTCCAAGGTGGAGGAAGACATCAAGGTTTCATAGATGAGGTGTATAGGGTGCTTGCTATTATGGGTTTGACTACGATAGAGAAAGAGGAACTAGCACTTATCGATTGAGGGATATATCTCAAATTTGGTGTAAGCATTGAAAAGATAATAGGCCGTTAATAGAGGTCCCAAAAGAGTGGGAAGGGTTCAACAAAGAATTCCTTGATTGGTTCTTTCCCTTGGAGTTGAGGGAGAGAAAAATGCAAGAATTCATCAACCTTATACAAGGTAGTATGAGTGTGAAAGAGTACTCTTTGAAATTCACATCTTTGTGTAAGTATGCTTCTAATAGCAGACTCAAGGAATATAATGAATAAGTTTGTAATGGGAGTGCCTTAATTAGTAGAGAATGAGTGTTCAACCATGTTCATCCGTACTATGAATATTTCAAGCATTATGGTTCATGCCGAACAAATTGAGGAACAAAAGCTCAAGAAGATGAATAAGGAGGTAAAGAGGGCTAGGACCAATAAAGGGAACATTCCCAATGCTAAGTAGGATAGACAATATAGGTCTAGGAATTAACCAAGATATTCCAGCCAAGATCCTTCCAACATCTCTGGGTTTGAAAAAGAGAAGGGTAGTGGGTCTTGATATACCGCGGTTTCACGGTATTATTAATACTTTTTCCTTAAGTTTAGTGTGTCCAAAAGCCTTTTTGTGCAAATTTTTATATAAGTTTCTTTTTATTTTGCAGGAAATCTGTCCAAAGCTGAATGCGGAGATTTTGAACGAAGAAATGCAGAAGAGACCACCTACGGAGCTTATGACGGTCCGTCGTGCTTGTGACGGTCCGTAGGTGGCAGCGTACTGCAGCTGCTGAAGGAAGATGGGGAAGTCTAACCAAGTGTGGGGTTACGAAGTTTGTGACGTTCCGTCCTGCAGGTTCGTCATGAAGTTTAGAGAAGTAATCCCACTACCCATATTCCAAGAGTTGAAGTGTTTTGGAACGAAGGCCCTCGACGGACCGTTGTGCCTATGACGGTCCGTCATACTTGCCTCAAGGGTAATGAAGATAGCAATAGAAGAAATTGCATAAGTATGGGACGACGAAGTCCATGACGGTCCGTCGTGACCACGATGATCCGTCGACCCAGCTGCGTTTTGGCAGATTTCCAGCAAATAGAGTCCTTGTTTAATTAGGTTTTTATTTTCTATATATAGTTCGAAAAACCTCGTTTTTGAGGCTAGACTCCGTATTGTTAGACTCTGTGAGGTTAGACTCGGTATTATTAGTTAGATTATTAAATTCTGGATTATTGATCATTGATTACTTTGATTTTGTGAGATTATTGATTACTTTGAGATTCTTGCAAGTGATTTTTGGTGATTAATTAAGCAAACTTTCGGATTTTACTCTTTCTCATTGAAGTAAGTACATGAATTCTTATTTAATATATTTGAATATTGTGATTATGACTATGAGTAACTAAACTCCATAACTAGGGTTGTGGGAACCATAGGCAAATAATGAGATAAAACCTAACTAAAATAACAATTCTAGAATAGTGTCATGCATGTATTAATAATTCTTTCGCTTAGAAGTCTTTTTGACGGATGGCCAACGTTAGAACTCGCCTTAATGCTACTTGCCTGACCAAGGAGGTAGATAATAGGAAAAGAATTATTAACATAGATTTAGTGTATACTATCTAATAGGCTAGTATTGATTGGTACGAGGTAATAACTTAGTCAAATATCGAATACGATGCTTAATATGAGGTAAAGATAAGGGTTAGGATATCAACACACGTAGCGGGACCAAGGTGCGGAGTGAGATTTTCTAGATGTCGGACCAAGGATTTAGAAATACATAACTTATCACTTTGCATGCAAGATACTAGGAAATAATTGTTATAGTTAGAATTACCAAGTTATGAACCTGTGGGGAACACGTAAACCCTAGTTACTTTGATTAATTGATTAAAATCCAACTTTCAAAGCTGTTAAGTGTCTCTTTCAATTTTGTTAGTTATTTTCACTCATTTAGAAATAGAAACCCTCCTTTTATTGTTTTATATTCCAAGGAAGTCATTGACTAAACAATAGTAATAACAGGTTGAAGTTAAGTCTAGACTATTTTCCTCGTGGGAACTATCCCAACCTTACTAGTTGGGTTATTTACTTGACATGACCGCTTTACTTCTTATTTGAGAAGTAAGTTTGAGTGTATCAAATTTTGGCGCCGCTGCCGGGGATTATAGCTTTTAGATTAACTTGAACTTATTACTATAGTTTAGTTGATATTTTCTTGATTTTACTTTGTTTTATTGTTTTTGATTTTTTTCAGAACTATCCTCCTTGTATGCCAAATACACGGAGAGGAAGAGAACCGTTGTTTCTCTACGATCACGAGTTAGAGCGTACACTGCGCAATATGAATCGAAACTTGGGAATAAATGATGATGATCCAAACCAGAACATCCCAGTTCCGATTGATGTTCATGGTCAGATGTTACCCGATGCTCCGGGTGAACACCAACAGAGGGGACAAAATCCCTTTCCACGGCCCCAGGCATACTACAGAGGTTATGATAACATAGCGGACTCGGATGGGCCACTTGTCTTGCCTCCTCTACCCACAAGCCACACCTTTGTGGTAACTAGTACCCTGATGCAAATGCTCACTGCCAGAGGTTTTTTTTCAGGGCTACCTTCTGAGGATCCACATGCCCACATAGCTAAGGTAAGGGCAGTGTGTAAAAGCTGTGTAGGGAGGCCTAATTTGGATCTAGATGTAATAGGGCTCAGAGTGTTTCCTCTCTCACTAACGGGAGAGGCTGCTATGTGGTTCATTGAGCTCCCATACAACTCAATCTTCACTTGGAACCAACTAAGGGATGTCTTCTTAGCACGCTACTATCCGGTCTCCAAGAAACTAAACCACAAAGACAGTGAATAACTTTGTGGCAATTCCAGGAGAGTCAATTAGTAGTTCTTGGGATAGATTCACCTCATTCTTGAGAAGTGTTCCAAATCACCATGTAGATGATGAGTCAATGAAGGAATACTTCTATCGGGACTGGATGATAACAATAAAGCGGTGTGTGACACTATAGTAGGTGGATCTTATGGGGAGTGTCCTTATGCTGGGATCGCTGATAAATTAGAGAAAATCTCTCGGAATAAAAAAACTTATTATACTAGGAAGTCTGATACAGGGAGAAATACCTTCGCAGTGCACTCCACTCACAACCCAGCCACCGATGAGATTTGTGAAGAAATGGCTCAGATGAGAACCGAGCTTGGGTTGGTACTAAAACAAGTCACTGGGGTGCAAAAAAGATAAATGCAGTCAACTACTTGGATAAACCACCACCTCCTAATGATGAATGCTATTATACGGAGGACACTTATGCATTAAATGAGCAGACAGGGGGTTTTCGACTAAGCGCCCAAGGCTCAAATCAGGAAAAGTTGCGCCAAGGTCAAGGAAACCAAGGTGGGAACTATGGTAACTACAATCGTGAGGGTCATTATGTCCGAGATGGAAACTACAACCGCGACAACAACTTTAACAGGGGTAACTATGCTAATAGAAACGACTGGATTGGGCCCTATGTCGCTCCTCAAAATCGTGAAGTTACTCCTAGGGATGGTGGAGATAGTATGGCGCGAGTTGAGGATATGTTGCACAAAATGATGAGGAGGTTCGATATTAGTGATGAGCACATTAAAAAGTTAAGGGGTGATTTAGCTAGTATTGGGAAAAAAGTTGATACACATGCAATTTCGATTAAACATATCGAATTGCAAATGGCCCAATTATCTGCGACAGTGAACACACGGCAACCGGGCACTCTTCCTATAAACACTGTCCAAAATGATAAGAATGAGCGCACTGTATGGAAATCACTATTCGGGGTGGTAAGCAAACCATTGACCCACCTATGCCGTCTACTGAGGAAAATGTGAGAAAGGATAATGATAATGTGGTAAAGGGTAGTGGTGAAGCAGAGGGAAGTAATGGAAAAGATGCAGAAGTATCTATGAAGGTAATTCCCATGCCTAGGCCACCACCACATTTCCCTCAGAGATTATTGAAAAAGACCGAGGATGGTAAATACCGGCGTTTCATAACAATGTTGAAGCAGCTTTCTATCAATGTCCCTTTGGTAGAAGCTCTTAGAACAAATGCCCGGTTATGCCAATTTTATGAAAGATCTGGTCACCAAGAAAAGATCGGTCACTTTCGAGGATGATGATAGACTGCAGCATTGTAGTGCTATTGCTATAAGATCCCTCGTACAAAAGAAAGAAGATCCTGGTGCGTTCACTATTCCTTGTACAGTTGGGTCATTACATTTTGCGAAAGCATTATGTGATCTGGGGGCAAGCATAAATCTCATGCCCCTCTCGATTTACAAGAAGTTGGGTTTGGGGGATCCAAAACCCACTGCGATGCGGCTACTGATGGCTGATAGGATAGTGAAACGGCCTATAGGGATACTTCATGATGTGCTAGTAAAAGTGGAGTCATTCATCTTTCCGGCTGATTTTGTTATTCTTGATTGTGAGGTCGATTTTGAAGTGCCTATTATTCTTGGGAGGCCATTCCTTGCTACAGGTAGAGCCTTAGTTGATATGGAGAAGGGACAGATGACATTTTGGTTGAATAATGAAGAAGCGACCTTCAACATTTGTAGGACCATGAGGCAGAGTGGTGAGCTCCCATCGGTATCTTCCATATCCCACAAAGAAAAGATGAAGAAGGAGAATGAACAAAAAATTGCAAAACAAGAGTTTATGGTTGGGGATTTGGTGCTTGTAGATAGTTCTGGGTCGCCTTGTCTTCCGGGCAAGCTCAAGTCCAAATGGACTGGCCCTTACTTTATTACCCAAGTATTCCCTCATGGAGCAGTTGAGTTAAAAGCCAAGGAGGGAGTGCGGTTTAAGATGAATAGCGATAGAATAAAACTCTATTTTGGGCATAAAGCATCGGGGAATAAAGTAATAGAGGCAAACCATCTTGATGAAGGCTGAGTAATCAAGTGTCCCCAATCGTGCCGTGACATTAAATCAGGCGCTTGTTGGGAGGCAACCCAATACTTATAGTCTTTTTAGTAATGGTAGCATTTTTCTACTAATGGGTTTTTAAATTTGCAGGCACATCACATGGAAATTCTGCAGAAAATTACTCTGCAGCAGCCACTGACGGATACATCGATGGACCGTTGCGCCTGCGACGGACCGTCGTATTCCTCCGTCGTACCAGGTACGTTTTTCTGTTATTTTCAAACTAGGGTAGACACGACGGACTCGACGACAGATCGTCACAACTGAGATGGACCGTCGTCGGGGATTCGTTGCGTCATTAATGAGTCGTACCCGACCCGACCCGGCTGGAGTCTTTTTCAAAATCAGACCGTTTAAACCCCCCAACCCCTCATTTCACCCCATTCCTTCATTTTACCTCCCATTTCCCTCTCTTTTCAACTTCCACATTCTCTCCCTCGATTATTGTTCCCCCAAAATTCTCCGAAGCCCTAGAAGTTATCATCTACTAGTCGGAGTTGCTGTTGTGGGTGTCTTCTTGGTCATCGAGTACTTGCCCATCTTGTTTTTCTCCAATTCTAAGGTATGTGTCTCTAATTTCTACTCATTTATCTTGCATTTTTGTTTATTAATTAGTATTAGCTTAGTTCTTCGTCATATGTTCGTCTCTTTTATAAGATTCTGTCTAACCTAAGTTAAAAATGTTCGAAATTGCCGTGTTTACAACCCTAGACATAGGTGCTTTTGCATTTCTAGTTTCCTAGGTAGTTAGGTTAGACAAATGTAGGTCCAAAACACTACACATTTGATCAATATTCATCGGGGATGCATGGGGTACTCCCAGTTCTGTCGCTAATATACAGAACGAGACCCCGATGACGGACCGTCGTACCCACGACGGACGGTCGTAGGGTTCGTTCCACAAACCCTAGCACCCTATTCCAACGTACATATGTGACGGACCGTCTGCTCCTGCACAACCGTGCTGGTTGTCAGAGAACCTGTTTTTTTAAGGCTCTCTCATTTTTTTTCTAAGTGTCCCCCAAGGGACACATGTGACGGATCGTCGTCTTCATGACGGTCCGTCCTGTACAACCGTTCTGGTTGTCAGAGACCCTATTTCTAAGGGTCTCTCACTTTTTCTAAGTGTCCTTCAACGGACACATGTGACGGACCATCATACCCACGACGGTCCGTCCTGCATGACCGTCATGACGGTCAGAGACCCCTCTCCTAAGGGTTTCCACATTTTTTTCAAGTGTCCTACGACGGACCGTCGTACCTGTGACGGTCCATCCTGCACATACCGTCATACTAGTTAGAGACTCTCCTTCAGGTTTCTCCATATATACGTAGTTTAAGTAAAACACGACGGACCCCATGACGGTCTGTCATAGTCACGATGAGCCGTCACCAGGCCCGTTGTGTGTATACCTGTTACCATAGTAATGACATACTATTTTAATTGTTTTTGTGGTTTTGCTTGTCTTGTTTGCCACTTCCCATACTAATATTGATCCTTTACAGGTACTATCTACTATGGCACCCAAGCAAGACCGAATCTACGCACGCGGCCGATCGAAGTCTGTCGCCCCGTCTGCCCGCATGGTCATTGGCTCGGATGATGAGCATGACCCCGAGTATGTGCCCCCAGGCACTTCCACCCCTTCTCGTGCTGCACGTGCTCCAAGAGACACACCCAAAAAGGTTGCATCCGGCGTAGTCACTACCTCCCAGTCTAATGAGGAGCGCACACTGACCGGCACACCCTCTGGGTCAGCCACAAATGAAGAAGGAGCGTTTGGATCCTTAGGAGTATCGTGGTCTGAGGAAGCCTCCGGCTCTGCTGAGGTTCCCGCACCCGTCACCGCTGCAGCGTCGGCCTCGTCTGATGAGGCTGACAATTCGGAATCCACATCAGGTTCACTAGCTCACGACCCCACCCCAGCCACTGACCAGCCCTGCCGGTGGTGTGTCGACGGGCAATTTCAAGTCTACTCCGACGCCAAGTTCCTGACTGATAAAGGAGTGATGACTCAAACACTCACCTTGGAGCGGCGGGTCCTTACAGGGAGTCTCCCGATGATGCCTGAGATCCACAATCTCTTCACCAGGCATCGCTTGGAGTGGACAGCACGTCCGTTGGGACGTTACAGTGAAGAAATGGTTTGAGAGTTCTACGCATCCTACATAGCGACTCTCCGATCACAGATAGATAGGTGGGCTGCCCCCGCTAAACAGGCCCCACTGGAGCAGGTCCGAGTTCGGGGCGTACAGGCTGACATTTCCCTTCCTGCCATCCGCCGGTTTCTATACGGCGAGGGTGTTGATGCTACTCGGACCCCTCTCACTGCCGAGTTTGACTACCGCTGGCAGATAGTTAAAGATGGCCAGTTCCTGCGCGAGCCATCACTGAAAGAGACCACCAAGAGGTAAATGGCCCTGCACCTGTCAGTTGATGGAGAGGGTACCGACTGGGTGACTGAGCCAAAGGGGGCCATCAAGAAGGCCAACTCACTTTCACGGAGAAGTTCTTGTGGTTGCTTGTCCGTCACTGTCTTTCCCCCATAGCTGCTGCTAATATCGTTACATGGGATCGAGCAGTGTTTATGGCGGCGATGATAGCCGAGTTTGAGGTGGACTTCGCGTGGCTTCTACAGGCAGTCATGCACGAGAGGGCATTCAAGGTCACTACTACTTACCCTTTCCCGTGCATGATCTTTGCTCTCTGCAGGTCCGCAGGTGTGCCTATATGGAACTTAGATCAGCTCAAGACCCCACAGGGCACTGTTGACGTCGGCCTCATCAGAGATGAGGCCAATGAGTTGGCTCCACGCAGAGGGCCCCGTCCAGAGCTGCCCCCACTTGCTAATGATCTTGCTGATACGGTAGCCCAGGCCCGCACGGCTACACAGGTGGCGTCCACTGACACTACCCCGATCGAGTCTATGCCGGGTAGTAGCACTGCCCCGAGCTCCTCTCGCACAGCCCCTCTACCGGCACTGGTCCCGCAGAGGCACAAATGGCTACACTTCTGCATCATATCCAGCCGTGGATCCAAAAGTCTATTACTGAGTCAGAAGAGCGCCTAGAGCGGAAAATGGTCCAGTATACAGAGCGGAAGATTGCTGAGGTTCACCAGCGCTTGGACGCATTAAAATCCAACTTTCAAAGCTGTTAAGTGTGTCTTTCAATTTTGTTAGTTATTTTCACTCATTTAGAAATAGAAACCCCCCTTTTTATTGTTTTACTTTCCAAGGAAGTCATTGACCAAACAATAGTAATAACAGGTTGAAGTTAAGTCTAGACTATTTTCCTCGTGGGAACGATCCCAACCTCACTAGTTGGGTTATTTACTTGACATGAGCGCTTTACTTCTTATTTGAGAAGTAAGTTTGAGCGTATCAGGTCTCTATTTCTCAAGCCTGCTTGATCCAAGTGTGGGAGGAGTTATTTTGGTAAGTGCCTAGATAACATATATGGTTTCTACGGGAGTGGGAAGGATGGTCACAAAATGAGAGACTGCCCGATTCTTAAGGCTAAAGGAAGAGAAGATAAGAAAGTTGCCTTTAGTGGTTTGGATGATAGTGCTCAAAAGAAGAATATGTTTTATGCTCTCTAATCATGAGAAGATCAATAGTGATCTCCTCATGTCCTTTCCAGTATGTGCTTCATTCTTTAGTAAATTTCCATATTTCTTGTCTTTTGTGACTTGTTATGTAGGACTTTAGAATTATTTTTAGTATGAATGATGGTTAGAAAGGTTTGTGTAGTCTTACTCCCAAGTGGGGGATAATGTGAATATCTATTAGGATCATTCTGTGATTTATGTGTTGTATGATTCCCTTATATGCATGTTATTAAAAATGCTTAGGTCTTATTAGAAATGAATTATATGGATTGTCGTGTATCTCATATTATAGTGCTTTTTAGACTTGCACATAGACTTCTTGAGTTAAGTATGAGCATACCCTAGTTGGAGTTGAAACATTTCTTCATTGAATAGATGCTTTATGAGAAGTAAATTTTATTTAGAATCTATGTGTATATGTTGAGCATGTTTTAGTTAAGAAATTAGTTTCTCCTTTAAAAGTAGTTGATATAGGATTTGACACATTTTTGGGTTGGTAGAAGTAGTTCCTACTAACATGTGTTGCATTGAGTGCATTTAATTTGGAATTTAAGTTCCTCCTTGATTGTTTGCATTTAGATGTAGTGAATTCATAATGGGTCCTAAGTTAGATTTTAGAATTTATGGAGTGCTTAAGGTATCACTAGAGGGAGAATGTTCCCAAGTGGGGATAATGGAACACCTCGTAATTTAGTGAGTTGAACTAGTGAGTTCTAGATCATTTGGTAAGAGTTTTGGAGTGTTGTATAAGGATTAAAATCAGAAGAAATGATTCTCGTACGTAGAATTAAGGTTACGTGATTCAAAAATCTGGGTACGACCCCCCAAGGAGGGGGTCCTTGAGGAGGACCCAAAAAGAGTCCCCAAAAACATATCTTTCGTTACCTACGGATGACCATTCACGGACGATAGATCACCCCATGCCACATAGGTCATAGGTGCAGGTCAAGTCCTGATTTTAATGCAACATTTAGGCCTTATACCCAAACCACGAGACCAAACCATGGTTAGTAGTCCTATGCACGATCGTTGGATGGGGTGGGCGTGAGTCATGACAGTTTTCAGCTTTTAGATTTTAGTTGAGTGTTTCAGGGTTAAGTTAGTTATTAATTAGGGGTTAATGTAGGTCTGTTAACAAATTATTTAACAAACTATATAAGCTTAAGAGAAAAGAAGAGGGCAACACCTAGGTCGAGTTTTCTAAATATATTCAAGATTTGATTAGGGCTTTGATTAAAGTTATGTGAAGCTTAATAATCATTAGTTCTTCCACCCATAGAGCCCCCATAGTTTCCCCCTCCCCCAATTGTAACTCAAAAATCCAATTCTAGCTAGGGTTGTGATTACATTGTGCCTAGGGTTTGGTTATGATTCCAATCTAGTGGATACTATCCAATTATGATTGATTTAGATTTTTTTATGATATTATGATAATTTCATGTGATTTCTATGATAAATCCTAATCCAAATTGATGAATGTGATATTTGTGGGTTAATGCCATTAGAGGTGAAATTGAAGGTTCATGAGTCTTCTTCGTAAATCAAGGTTATGTGTTGTAAGTGATCAAATTTAGGATAGTGTAATAAGGAATTGAACTAGAACTTGTTGAATATGATAGATCTTGACTTGTAATGTTAGATTTGAACCTTTATGATCAATTAAGACTAGAATCACCTAATAATGCAAGACGTGATAAAAATACCTTGAGATCTATGTATAACAAAGAGATTAAGAAATAAACCATGGGATTATGGTTGTGATCCTAATACAGGTATTTAGGGTGAATTTAATATGATTAACTAGACGTGTTAAATCTTTGAGAGTAAAGTCTAAAAGATCTAATGGATTGAATTGAGGTGAAAGGCCTATACTCTCCTAACCTATCTTATGAGTGCTTGCAAGATGAAAGTGAGAGAATCACTTAAACATGGATTCATTTTCAAGGATACTCTTCCATGAGACATTAGTGTTAAGCCCATATACTCACCTAACCTATCTTATGAATGCTAGGAAGATGAAAGTGAGAGAATCACTTGAACATGGATTGATTGTCCTGGACACTCTTCCATGAGACATGAGTGTTAAGCAAGTCTTAATAAATATACCTTGGGTTGTATGCTCGGCTCCAATTAGATATTGGCAATGAGATGAAGTGTCACACAAGATAGGGTCCGGACTCAAAGAAGAAAAGAGAGTCACACCTAGTTGGTATGAGTACTATCCAAGTTAAAAAGGGGGAAATCTTATGAATTTAAGTGTGGGGTTTACCAAAGTCAGGTCTTATTAAATGAAATCCTTTACTTAGTTGAGTTAAGGTTGTAGTAGAAATCTCCATATCTAATGAAATAAGACATGCTTAAATAAGCATATCATAGTGTTCTAAAGCATACTTGAACTAAGACTTACTTAAGACGTACCTCATAGTGTTCAAGAGTATAAGTGGACGTTCACATTCTTAGTGTAGTATCTCATTGGGTACATATGAGTAAAGAACTTATACATACTAAAATAAATATCTCCTAGGGTTCAACTTAATAATGAACTAATATGTTCTTAAGAAAAAGTACCTCATAGGGCTGAAAGTTAAAGAGAGGAACTAGGTTCCAAACCAAGAAGAAAGAGTAAGAGGACCTAAAAGTGGTACTTAGCTTTATTAGTATTATGATATGCTATGATATGCATTGCACGAATTATGACTTGGGGTTACTAAAAAGAAGTTATGAGATAAGATTGTTCTATAGTTGCCTTCCTATTTATAATTAACTAAAGGTGAGAGATTCCCTTATTTAAGAGAGGTTAAGTTTATAATGAGGCCAAATGAGGGTTAATATGACTAAGATGACATTAAGGTTATGTTTAGTGTGAAGAGTAGTATGGGGTGCCTTTTATGCATTGCACAAGTGTGATTTGAGGTTACTTAGGAATATGGTGAACTTATGGAATAAGAAATATTATGGTTTTAACCATGTATATAGACTATAATTAATATGGCATAAAGATATAATTATTGACTATGCCCTAGAATGACCAAAGAAAAGTACTTAACTTGGATGGTAGTATGAGATGCTCTCCTTGGATTGCGAAAGTATGCTTAGAGGTGGCTTATGAAGTAGTTATCTTGTAATATGAAAGACCTAAGGTTGATGTATGTAACCATGGAAGTCTAAGTAAATACTATGCCATGAACATGACGATCTCCTATGCTCATTAACTATGTCTTATGTTGACTTATGTTTATATGATGCTTATGTTGGAGATTATGATATGAGCATGATATGATGATTATGCCATGACTATTTTATATCTCTTATGCTTATGTCTTATGTTAGCTAACCCTTTTGATATGCTCTTTTGATGTGCATCTTTCATACTTGGTACATTTTGTACTAACAAATATTACCTACTTTCTAACCAAGTGTTGGATTGGACGATTGAGTTTATTTGGAGGCTAGGTTTCAAGGATCTAGAATAGGTAAAGAATTGGTAAGTTCTCATAACTTTGAGGAAAAACCCTTATTTCCTTTATGTCATTTCATTATGTTATTAGACATTGTATGGTGTGCGTCCCAAAGACTTTTATTCATGATTATTATATAGATGGTATGATACAGGTTTAGTAAGACTTATTTTTCCTTTATAAAATAAGACATTGATAGTAAAGTTTCAAATTGTTCCGTATTTTCATTTCTATTAGCTACGTTAGGGTGCAGAGGGTTTGTATTAGACCCCTTTGTGGTCGAGTACGCCGTGTCGCCTCCGGGATCTAGTCCTGGGCCGTGACAGAATATGTATTTTATATCAAATATATTTATTATATTATCTTGTATTTATCTTATTTAGTGTGTAAAAAACATTTTGGCTTTCCTTTTTCGTGCAAGACAACTTGAAAAGTTAATATAATTTATCTTATTACATTTTAGTAAACTGTAGAGAAAACATTTTAATTTTTCAAAAAAAATGAAAAGACAAGAAACTCATAATTCTCTCTCCACATTCTTCTCCAAAAAATTAGGTATTCCTCCCCATATCTCTCGATTTGTACGAATTTTCTCTTTCAATAGTTATTATAATATTTCACGTGAAGTTCCTTACTTCATGATGCACAATTAATATTTCTTTTGTTTTTATTTAAAAAATACTATATTTCGTGTGTTCTATGTTTCAATATGAAAACAATTCAAGAAAATTCAAGATTAATATATGCCTAATTTGCACTATATATTTTTGAGTTATCAAAGTTTTAATTTTTAGTAATGTATACAAACTGTTTTAAATTATGATTTCATTAGCTTTAGTTTAATATAGTGTTTTGAAATCAATTTATTACACATCACATATATTAAGATTCATATATGTTTGGTTGTTGATATATGAACTAGACATTAAAATAGGTCTAACTTTCTGCTAAGTTTAGTAAATTTGCATTTTGGTTGTGATTGTTTGATTTTCTTGGTCACATTGTTTGAAGTGAGGGTAGAGAGGTCGATCTGAAGAAGACAAAAGCAATTAAAAATTTACCTAGATCTTTAAGTCCTACCGACGTTTGAAATTCTTGGGTTTAGTCGAGTATTATCGGAGGTTCATAGATGGTTAATCCATCGATTCTCCATTGAATACACTAACCCAAAAGAAAGTTAAGTTTGAATGGACGGAAGATTGTAAAAAGGGCTTCCAAAAGTTGAAAGATAAGCTTACCTCCGCTCTGGTGTTGACCTTACCGGAGGGTACCGAAGGGTTTGTTGTGTATTGTGACGCTTCTTGAGTAGGTTTGGGTTGTGTCCTCAAGAAACATGGTAAGGTGATAGCAATATCCCTTTAGGCAACTAAAGGTGCATGAGAAGAACTTCCAGATTCATGACCTTGAACTATCGGTCGTAGTATTTGCTTTGAAATATGGATACTCTATCTATATGGAGTGCATGTAGATGTATTCATCGATCATAAGAGTCTCCAATATGTGTTCAGTAAAAAAGAATTAAACCCCTCAAAAAAAGTGATTAGATATTTTAAAATATTATGACATAAGTGTCCTTTACCACCCCGAGAAGCCAATGAGGTTGCAGAGATGTCTATGGGTAGTGTGGCCCATGTTGCCGATGATAATAATGAGTTAGTAAAAGATGTACATATATTGTCCTAGTTGGGTGTTCGGCTTGCAGATTCTTTACAAGGGGGTTTCATGGTTCATAATAACTTTGAGTCGTCTTTACTGGTTGAGGTGAAATCTAAGCAACATCTTGATCCTCTATTGATGGAGTTGAAGTAATCGTTTCTTAGTAATCTAATGAGTCCTTCTCCCAATGGGGTATGGGTTACTTAGGTATCAAGGTAGATTGTCCGTGCCGGATGTGGATGACTTTAGAAGGAAAATTTTGGAAGAGGCTCATGGTTCCTGATATTCCAATCATCCAACTGCCACCAAAATTTACCGTGATCTACAAGAGATCGATTGGTTCAATGGTTTGAAGAAGGATATAACAGAATTTGTGGAAAAATGTCCAAATTGTCAACCTGTCAAAGCCGAAAATCAAAGAATGGAAGGGTTTACTCAAGATATATCTATCCCCACTTGGAAGTGGGAAGATTTCAATGTGGAATTCGTTGTGGGTTTGCCTCGTACTGGAAGGCAAAATGATTCAATTTGGGTTATTGTTGATAGGTTGGCCAAATCAACCAATTTGATTCCCGTCAAATCTACTTATTCGGCGGAAGAATATACTAAATTGTATCTTAAGGAGATTATGAGAATACATGGAGTAGGGTACTCAATTTACTTCTCATTTTTTGGAAAGCATTCCAAAGATGGCTTGGTACCAAGGTGAAACTTAGTATCACATTTCATCCACAAATCGATGGTTTGGAGGAACGAACCATCCGAAACTTAGAGGATATGTTAAGGACATGTGTCATTGACTTCAAGGGTAATTGGTATGACCATCTACCATTGATTTATTTTTCCTATAATAATAGGTATCACACAAGTATCGCCATGTCACTATTTGAGGCTCTTTATGGGAGGAGATGTAGATCTCTGATTGGGTGGTTTGAGTTAGGTGAGTTTGCTCTAATAGGTTCCAATGCAATTTATAAGGTTGTTGAGAATGTACGACTCTCAAGGGATACATTGAATACGTCCCAAAGTTTGCAAAAATTTTATGCCGATAATAGAAAGAGGGACTTTGAGTTTATGGTAGGTGACTTGGTCTATTTGAAGATATCACCCATGATAGGGGTCATGAGGTTTGGGAAAAAAGGGAAACTAGTCCCAGGTATGTGGGGCCATATGATGTTTTAAAACACTGTAGGAATGTTGCCAATGAGTGGAAATTACCTATTGAGTTGGATCCGATGCATCCGGTGTTCGATGTATCAATGCTCAAAAAATGCATAGGCGATCCGGTGTCTATCCTTCCTCTATAAGGTTTAGAAGTTGACCCTCACCTTTCCTATGAATAGGTCCTAGTTGATATTTTAGATAGGAAAGTTAAGAAGTTGAGGAATAATGAATTATCTTTCGTAAAGGTTCTTTGGAATAATCATTTTGTGGAAAATGCTACTTGGAAGGCTGAGGCTGATATGATGTCCCGAATAACCTCATGTTTTCCCTTCCTCTTCTTGTGAAGGTTGAGGTTTGTAACCCCTATTAGTTTTTGTGTATGAGGGGTCATAAGTGTATTTGAACTTCCATGATTTCCCTAATTATGCATGTTCTTGTGAGAATTCATGTTTCATATGTGTCTTGAATTATATGTTCTTCATACTAGATGGCACTTGATTATATGGTTTGTATAGTTGAGTCATGTGATATTTCTTGTTGTTAAATCGCTCAAGTGTGAAGTGATGAAATAATATATTGACTCCCTGTGAATATGTTGAGCCATATGAGAAGGAGAAGGAAATTCCTTCTTGCATAATGTGAAATGATGAAATGTGTGCATAATTTGTAATTGATATAGTTTCTACCCCATAATGATGCATTTTTATGTTTTAAAATGTAGTTGATGTTTCCACCATTTTTATTTAATTATCATTATATACATGTGTTGGTTGGGCTTCTAGTCTTGAGTCGTAAATTCCAAAAAGATGTTTAAAGTGTCATTCAAGGACCAATATTCCCCAAGGGGGGATATTGTTATACCTCAGAGATCCAATAACCTAGTCTAGAGCCTAACCTAATGAATAATGAATAAAATTGTGTTTCCATATCTAAAATAATGCAATTAACTTGATTTGGAAGTATAACAGCCAGAAAATCAAGAAACTAGTGAAATTGAACTAGTAGGTGTTCTTAGGTCTTGTAAAGGCTTGGGAGTGCCATATGAAGGATAAATATTGTAAAAATACTTTAAATAATTAAAATAATTATTTTAGGATAAAACATCTGGGTAGACACCCCCATGTACCACCCTAGGGGTCCTTGAGGAGGTCCCAAACATTTGACCAACAAGCTGCCTACGGCAGCGAGTATAGAGAGTGGAGGGAGAATGTCCGCGTCGCCGACTGGCTCCACCAAATTTTTTTTTATGCGCATCACGAAAATTGTCGGAAACTTTTCTGTCCCAAAATTTATTTCCAGAAACTTCAGGGAACACCTCCTAGACGCGGACTTGTTCCGTGACGATAATTTTGTAAATAGAAGTAAAGTTTGACTTAATTAAAAGGTCCATCCATGTGAGAGGTGTTTTGGGGTTTTTAGGGGCTTAGTATATGTTGAATTTAAGTCATTTTAAACCCATAACCACACCAAAACAAATCTCCAACTTAAAAACCCAATTGGTCTCACCTTTCTCTAAATTCTCTCTTTAGACAAAACCTCCATTAAAGGACCTTAAAGCTCCAAGAAGCGGATCAATTCTCAAATATTTCAACTCAATTTTGTGTCTAGGTATTCAATACAGTATTGTTTATTTCATTATGGGAATTCCTTTTCCTAATAGGTCCCTTCAAATATGTTTTAAAAATTCCCTAAAATCTAAGGTTTTTGTCTACAGATGGGTCTTCTTTGAAAAATGAACTTATGAATCAATTTTGATGAATTATGATTAATTAAGGCTGTTTAGGTGTGTAATGATGGATTATTTTGTTTTTCACATGCTATTCCCTTTGACCCATGTTCTTCCCCAATTTCGTGAATCTAGGATTTGATATGGTGAATTGGTTGAAGATGATGAATATATCAATTGTTTATATCGATGATAGTTATGTTGTTACTTTATGAATTACCTTATTTTATGTATTAATTGTGCATGGTTTGGTGATTATATTATGAAGTTCCAAGAAGGCAATAAGGCATGAATGTTGGTTCTAAATTAAACTCATATATGAAAGATGAATTACTTAGATAGTAATGGTACTATATCTATTGTTTTGTTGTGGTGTTGATGACAAGGTTTCCTCTTCCTTAACCCTATACACTTAAATTAGATATGAAGTATGTATGTATGTTACGGTATGATTATTATATGATTGAAAGGTAGTTCTCATGATTATAGGTAATTGTTTAAGTGAGAGGTTTACTCAGTAACTAGTGTTTCTAAAGTGAAAGGATTATTCTAACTTATGAACATAATGATAATGTTAACTAATGTGATGATCAAAGAGGATTATTAAAGAGAATAGATTCTTAGTACCGAAAGGTCATGTAAATGAGATGAAGGGTCTCATATTTAGTAAGTGTGGCTCCCCACATAGGTTTCCTCACATTTAGCATGTCCAAATGAGATGGAAACCCCCACGTTTATCAAGTTAGGGTTTCTACTAACAATCTCCTTGACCCTAAAATATGGGCCCACATATGACTCTAGCTTAGTGGATCCACCTAGATAGCTATGTACGAAAGGTTACACCTTAGGAAAGTATTGACCCTCTCTTTTCGGTGTGGGAGTAGAACACCGGATTGCATGTATCTCACATGATATAATATCAATTATTGAAACTTCTTTCACTAATATAAAAGTATATGAATAAAGTAAATGTATGAAATCCCACTAGGACTTTTCTTAAGGGGTTTCTACATAGTGTTAGGGAGGGCATAGAATTTCTCGTATGCGTCGCACTGTGGGATCTTAAGAGATGGTTCTAGTAGTGTTTTTTAGTGATAATGTTAATTACAACTTATATATGTAATTAGATGTAATATCTTTATGAATATGGCAAGTCATGACGAAATATGGGATTTACAAATGTATGTATGAAGTAGGTTGCTTAATGTGATACTTAGCTCGAAATAGGGTTATGAGATTCTATTCTTTGCATTGCACAAGTATTGTTTGGGTTGTCTACATATTGGGATAATATTATGTTGGGTTGGCTTATGATGATTAAACTTATGTTCATACTGGGTTACTTGATAAAAAACATGTTTTGATTAAAATGTCCTTTTATGCATGTTCCAATGGTTTTTATGCATAGTAGCCATACTTAGTACGTGTGATGTACTAACCCATATTTTCTTCCCTGTCCCAAAACAATGCAGTTTTGGGACGTTGAGGATTCAACGCCAATTCTCAAGGATACTTTGAATTGCTTCTCCAATTTGATAAGTCCTCAAGTCCGAGGGCAAGACCCTTATGTTCTAGCTTTTAGTTCTTTGCTTATGTTGGAAGACATTGTTGTATTTACTTTTTCTAGACTCCTTATTGATGTAAGGGCTAAGTCCCAAATTTCTATACGTCTATGTTTAGATGATATGTTGTGACGAAGTTAGTTTTATTTTTATATATGAAGCGAAGTTGAACTTCCAAAGTAAAAGTTTTTAACTTTCTGCATTTTTATTATATGATACATGTTATGATGAATTCTAATGGATTGTCTAAGATCTCTCTAAGGACGAAAATGTCGGTTACGACTAGGTGGTTCTCTCCGTTCGTTACAGCTCTGACCTAGATCGCTTAATTTTCCAGTAGATAGTTCAAGGGGAGGCTTCCAATAGGTGAGGGAGGTCCGTTTGGCTAATCGCCAATGGACTTGGGCAATGTTTCTTCCCTAATGCCGTTTCCCAGGTAAAAATCAAGTTTCCCTCACTCTTGTTGTGATAGTTTAGTCCATTGCCCTCTTTCTAGACTTTTACTCCTTTATTTTTAGTTCTACTTAAATCTTACATTTATAAAGTGTTACATTATCTTTTCCTTGGAAATATCGTCCTCGAATGATGATCTAGGAACATTATAAAGTAAAGACTCAATACTGGCAATCCATCACGCATGTAATATACAACAATGCATAATTTGTAGAAGGAAACATCAACTCCATCTTATGAAACAAGCAATGCAATACAAAGAGGAACTGCTTACCTCAAGATTGGATAAGAGTAGAAGGAAAGATGTGAGGATAACATGACCACATATAGGCCTCGGCCTCTATGTAGAACCCTAAACTAAGCGATTCCTCTATAAAACCTTCACAGAAACTAGCTCCTTGTTTCTCGACCTCTTAACTTGTTAGCCTAAGATCTCCACTGGGGTGTCTTCGTAAGAAAGAATCTCATCATCTCCCAAGCCTTTCAAAGAAATGATGGATACCGGATCTCCAATGCAATACTTAAGAGTGGAAACATGAAATACCAGGTGAGCCAGAGCCAACTCATTTAGTATGTCTAACTCATATGTAACAAACCAACATGTTTCAAGATTTAGTACGGTCCGACATATCGGGGACTAAACTTCCACTATTTACCAAACTGCATCACACCTTTCATAACTTAGATTTTCAAGTAGACTCAATCACCCATTTCAATTCTAGATCCCTTCTTCTAACATCAACATAAGACTTTTTCCGACTTTGGGCCATGTTCAACCTCACTCTAATGAGTCAAACTTTCTCAATATCCTGATAACTAATTCCAGACCAATTAGACCAATTTCACCTACTTTTAACCAACCAACCGGAGATCTACACCTCTGACCATAAAATATTTCAAAAAGATCCATGTCAATACTAGAGTGGTAATTATTACCCTTGAAGTCTATATCACACGCCCTCAACAAGTCCTCTAGGGTTTGAATGGTATGTTCTGCCTGACCATCCATTTGAGGGTGGAATGTGGTGCTAAGCTTCACCAAGGACCACACCCTTCTTGGAATGCCTTCAAAAGTGCAAAGTAAATTGAGGAACTCAATCCAAAAATAATGGACGGGAGCACTCCATGGAGAGATTCTTAATTAAATAAACCCTTCTCTAGTAAATCCTTTAGTTTCTCTTTCAAATCTTTCAATTAAGGTGGAACATTCCGTAAAGAGGAATGGAGATAGGTTGTGTATCCGGAAAAAGATCAATGAAAAAATCTATATCCCTTTCGGGAGGAACGCCGGGCAAATTGTCGGGACAAACTTCTGGAAATTCATTCGACATTGAGACTAACTCTAGGGAAGGGGTTTCAAACTTCACATCTATCACCCTAAAAATATTGTAACTGCAGCCTTTGGAGATCATTGTAGCTTTGAGAAAAGAAGCATGCATGCAACCAATCCATACCTAAAATAAAATTAAAATCTATCATGTCCAACACCACCAAATCCACCAAGGTAACCTTGTGGAATAAAAAAATAGGACAACTCCTATAAACTCTCTTTGCCACTGCACATTCACAAACCGGGGTAAAAACCAAAAAAGGCTCTACTAATACTTTGGGGAGTATTTCAAATTTCGTAGCTACCAAAGGTGTAACAAATGAAAAAGTGTCACCAAGGTATAACACTGCATATACATCAATGCATATGACTTGTTATATACCCGTCACCACATTCGGAAGATCTCATGGTCACCTCGGGATTGAAGAGCGTAGAAGTTGTTCTTCTTGGGAGCATCAAAATTCTAACCTTTAGAAGGGACTTGCTTACCCTCTTTTCCTTCATTTCTAAGCACGACGCAATCTCTAATCATATTACAACTTTTCCCACAATTATAGCAACCATCTTTGCCATTTACGCGCTTATATTCATATTTTTACTGCACTTGGAACAAGTAGGCCTTACCATAGAATATCAACCACTATTATCCCATTGAGTCTTAGGGTTAGTCACCTTATCCCAAGATCGGTATGTCCTCATATGTTTGAGGATATAAATTATGTTTCTTTTAGTTTCTTTCTTTATGTCAAAGACTTGTATAAGAGTTAGTATTTTTTCTTTCATTGTAAAGGGCATGACCCTATGATTTTTAGACTTGTGTAAGTTGGCTTGTGATGATGAGACTTGTTCCTTAGTTTTATAAAAGAGTTTCTCACTAATTATGTTTTGATATAATATTTTTTTATATAGCTGAGTAGCTGCTGGTAGTAGGACATAATTCTGTATTTGTAAGATTGGAAGCATGTCATTGATGTTGACCCTTAAATCACTAGAGGACCCTTGGTTGGAGAATCTTCTCTTGAACCTTTGTCTCTCTTGACTCTAACTTATCTTTGGATGAATTCCCCTCACTGGTCCATGCTCTTTTCACTTTCCTATTAACTTGCCACTATTAGAGAAAAGGCATTTGCCAACAATTTTTTTTTGTTGCCATATATTGGATGTTGTTCCCAAAAATGCTTTTCGCAATAATAAATAAGTTGTTTCATGTTGTTAAAATAAACTCCGATGCGAAAAGTTTACACTAGAACAAGTCATGTTGTTTCCAAAAGCTAAGTTAACGCAACAATACTTTTTGTTGCCATAGATAATATTTTATTGTTAAAAAGGGATCTAACTTTTACAGATGAAAACATTTAGCAACAACATTTTGTGTTATCATATATTTCTAAAATTGCAACAACATTTTCGTTTCCAAAATTTAATAGTAGATTTAGTACCATGTGTTTTTTTGCAACACATATTTATTATATATATATATATATATATATATATATATATATATATATATATATATATATATATATATATATATATATATATATATATATATATTATTGAATCTTATTCAAAGAATATCCAATAATTCTATAAATTGAGAAACCACAATTATTGAATGTATATAAACAAATAAAGTATATACATGTAAAGGTTCATACATAACTTTTTCTACTTTCAAGTGAACTTCAACTTTATCAATATGTTTTTGCTTACAAAAAATGAACAAAACATCATATCTATCATCACTAATGCTAATCCAATAACTTAGAGACTTGAATTTTTTTTCTTCAAATTGTTTGTGCATTTTTTTTTATCAATTGTCGATAATGTTGATTTTCACACATTTTTCCTACAAAACAAGACAAGTATAATTAGTTGATTGCACTTTGTTGAAGAAAACTAGAAAATACATAAGCAGATGAGTACTGTATAATAACTAGAAAGACACAAGTCTATAAGAAACAGAAATACATATATAGGCCAGTTTTACTTTTCAGAAATGTACAGAAAGTAACTCAATAGAAAAATATTATGAATGAAAGCAATTAGCCTTTTTAGTGAACATCTTTTAATTTCTGAAAAGAAACACTCAAAGATGAAAACACAGAGATCCCCTTCAATAAAAAAAATCAAACAACGAACATATCAACAACTATATTGATACAAATATATTAATATTATTTGGTTTTAAGTGGATATGTACCAAAAATTACTAGCTACATAGATTTGTTAGTATCATAGGACATCTATATTAGTTGTGGAGCTTCTAAATTGATCAATCTTGTTAATTAATACATAATTGCATAATTACTAATGTTTATGACAATATTATTTCAATAACAATTATGAAAAAAATCATGTATACGCCAATAATAAACAGTGAGATATATTAGATTGATTGGGAACAAGTTATCATTTCATAAGTTTTCTCACCATGTTTATGAGATAACTAATCTAATCACTATGTTATAGTCCATCCGTCCGAAATTGTTTGTCATGTTACGCTTATCAAAAGTCAATTTGACTAATTTTCAAAGGTAAATTAGTTCACAATAATTCGATATTTTAAACAAAAAAATTAGATATTCTAAAACTATATAAAAAGTAGTATAAATTACAACTTTTTACATATTAATATGATACAAAAATACATCTTAAAATTTTAGTCAAAGATTTTATAGTTTGACTCTAAAAGTAGAAATAATGACAAACAATACCGGACGGAAGGACTAATTTATTAGATTAATAATCACATTACTTCTTAAAACATCTAACCAAACACAAGATACAATAATCTTATATTTTATAAAATTATTATACTTTATGACGCACACCAAAATCTCCAGCTTAAAGATAACTTTTATATAAAATATTTAAATAATTGTGTAATATTGTCTCAACTCTTGAAGCTTCTAGATATTTTAGCCACTATTAGCAACTATAAATAATTTCATTATGTTGGTAGGGAAGTTGTTAGCAATATTATACTAATAGTTCTTGGCATGACATGAAACTAATTAATAAAAAGGATATAGAATTATATCATAAATACTAACAAACAATATATGTATTTGAAAAGACATTCCAGTGATGCTGCGGTAAACTTCAAAAACGAAGAAAATATATTAACAACAAAAAAATGGATATTGAATAATTATTGATCAACTAAATACAATAGTCAAATTGTTTTAGTGAAAACAAAGAAAAATTAATTTACAACTAACCTCTCAATACAGTTGCATCAATACCGAAACTCAAACTTGAAAATTTCTATCAAACTTACCATCCAATCTTATTAGACTTCTCTCCAATTGTGATCTAAAATGATGAAATTAAACACTTGCTCTTTTTATAATTTTTACCAAAGTGTAGAACTACAAAGGAATCACCTCTTAATGGATTTAGGATTCAGACAGAGGGAGCAAATAGTTATAGAAGACCACAGTAAAAATACAGAGCAGACGACCTTTAACATTACGGCGACTCTCAGATCTAGACGACCTTTAACATTACGGCGGCCATTGAAGCATCACTAGATCTACGGTCACATATAGTTATAAAAGACCATGGTAAAAATTGAAGTTACAATTTAAAAAAAAAGAGAGTCAAGTCACAAGTTAAATTAGAATATGGGGAAGTTAAAGTATGAAAACTGAAAAAAAAAAATAAAAGAGGGAAAATTTGCCGCCACACTATTTCAGCACTAAACCTATTTTTGATTAGTAGACTAATAGTTTTCCCACAATATATATTTTTAGCCACGAGGAAAATACATTGTTGCTAATTTATTTAAGTTTAAAATTTATAATAATTCCACGAGATATGGCAACAACATTGATATGTTTTCCAACAAGAAAAGTATCATGGGTAAAAGTTTTACTATACGTCAACAACAAAACTAAGTTGTTGCCATATATTGCCATTAACCAACAATACTATAGTTGTTGGAAAAATTTTATTGCTAATTCAATATTTTGTTGTAGTGTGGTTGAGCTTTTGTTCCTCAGTCTGTTCGGCATGGACTATAACACGTTAAATATTCATACTTGGGATGAACATTTCCGAACGACATTCATTGACTACCAAGTCGGACACCCTCATAACAAATTTTTTCATCTTGGCCTTCGAATCCACTACTAAGGTTTGATCATACATAGATAACTGAGTGAACTTAAGGACATAATCTTTCAAGCTCAAACCCCCTTGCATAGGATTTTATGAAATCTTGCATTTTTCGTTCCCTCAACTCTAAAGGAAAGAATCTATCAAGGAATAACGATTTGAATGATTCCCAATCTACTGGGCCTACTCCTATGGGTCTCGCACCTTTCCTTTGCTCATACAAACCTTGATACACATCCTTCATTTGGTAGATAGCTAGTTCTGCCTTCTCTTGTGGAGACACTCCCATAGCATGAAACACTTTTAAGGTCTAATCAATAAACCCTTGCGGCTCCTCCACATTGGAGCCATAGAACATAGGAGTATTCATTCTTGTGAAATCTCTCAACCCTAAAGCCACGGTGTTCATATTAGGGTTCACATATGCTTTAGTATCACAATTGACTTGGTCCATCACAACTCACTCAATATTTGGAGAGCAAACCTTATTTCCACATTTGTTCTAGCCCTTGCATCAATAAGAGCTTGAGGATCTAGGGGAGGAACTCCCTCATTCACAATCGTCTCTTCCATCTTCTTGTGTTCTCCCTTCTTGTATTCATATCCTATAGACACAAGAAAAGGGTCAGGAAAAGGACTTTATAGAGTTACAACTTAAGGCACGACTAAAGATTAATGAAAGAAGTGAAATTTCCTAATCATCTTATACCCTCTCATTTATAAGTGTGGGTGGGCTTCACACTCATGAACAAGACACTATTACACGTGGATAATGATACATCATCCTAGAATCATTCTAAACCTTGAGCTCTTATTACCAAGTTTGTCACAGCTCCCCCTAGATGTAACACAATGAACTCGACCTCGAAAGGTTTTCGTATAAGCTCTTAAATATTTATAAACTCAAGTAATAGAAATGATGCAAAATTTTAGAAAATTATAATCGAAGTCATTTTATAAATCCAAATGGATGTTTAGACCTTTTCTCAACAAAACCATCAAATACAGTTGAATTTTTAATAAGGGTCACAACCCTTTAAAAATAGTCTCAAAGGAAAAAGAAGAAGAAACTAGAAATGAAAAACTCCTGTTCTTGAACCGCGAGGACACACACAAAACGTGGAAATAATCAATCCCATCTTAATTCAAATGGATAACTATCACAACTCGAAACCATACTCTAGAATCTAGGGTACAATCTTGGATTGTAATCGGCGTCATCGACCTATCGGAGGTCTAAGACAAGACCTTTCATATCATTCGTTGCATATACATAGTGAAAAGTAGTGAGAAATTAAGACTTTTCACAAAATATAATATAGTCTTCAAAATCTCTTTCATATAAAAGTAATAGGACATACTAAGTCTCAATCTCATCATCTTAAGATACAAAAGTACTTGGGACATGGTCAATACTTTAAAATACGAATACAAAAATACTTACTCTATTACAATACATTGAATTAAAATGTAAAAGACATATATGCCCTCGAGTCATGTGAGGACATACTTCAATTTCTCTTGAACGATCTTCTAAGTCCAAGTATTCGCTTCTCAAAGCTATTCACCAACCAAGAACTATATAGGTAGATAAAATCATGGAGTTAGTACAACCATATGTACTAAGTATGGCTTTCTGCAAAAAATCATGAAAACGAATATTTATTGGAAATACGCATCTTTACATATAAATATCATATTATAATCATAAGAACATCATTTAGAAATTATGGAATACATAAGAAAACACTTAACCAAAAATAGCATTTTCAGAAGTCACTTTACAGTCACCTCATTCACTGTACATGATATACCGTGGTTTCATGATATTTTTAATTCTTTTTCCTTACGTTTAGTGTGTGTCAAAAAGCCTTTGTGTATTGATTTTTATGTTATTTTCTCTTTATTTACAGGAAATCTGTCTAAAGATGAACGCTTTTGAGCAAAAAATGCAGAAAAGTTAACACCTGTGGGGCCTGTGACTGTCCGTCGAGCTTGTGATTGCCCATAGGTGGTATCGTAGTGAAGCTGTTGAAGGAAGATGGGGAAGTCTAACCCAAGTGTGGGATTACGAAGTTCATGACGGACCGTCATAGCCACGATGGTCCGTCCTGCTGGTTCATCGTGATGATCATAGAAGTAGTCCCAGTACCCCAATTCCAAGAAGTTTAAGTGTTATGGAACAGAGACCCTCGACGGACCATCATGATTGAAATGGTCCGTCATACCTGTTCGTCGAGGGTAATGAATAAAGCAGCAGAAGGATCTGTAAAGTATAGGATGCCGGAGGCCATGACAGCCCGTCACGAGGTCCGTTGACCCAGCCGCGTTTTGACAGATTTTCAACAATTAGAGTCCTTCTTTTATTAGGATTTTGTTTATTTAAAAATAGTTCAAAAAATCTAATTTTTGGGGTTAGACTCTCTTATAGTTAGAATCTCTTATGTTAGACTCGTTGTTAGTAGACTTAGTGGTTGTGATATACTTTAGAAGAATATGTAGTCCTTGATTAATATCAGTAATTGATGCATTTTTTTTGGAATTGATTGTTGGTGCGTTTGTTGATTAATCAAGTGAACTTCTGGATTTTATTCTTTCTCATTGAAGCAAGTGCATGAATTCTTATATTACATATATGAATATTGTGACTATGACTATGGGTAACTAAACTCAATAACTAGGGTTGTGGGAACCATGGGTGAATAATAAGGTAAAATCTAACTAAAATAACAATTCTAGAATAGTGTCTTGCATGTATTGATAATTCTTTCGTTTAGAAGTCTTTTTAACGGATGACCAATGTTAGAACTCGCCTTAATGCTACTTGTCGAACCAAGGTATATAATAGGAAAAGAATTATCAACATAGATTTAGTGTATAATATCTAATAGGCTAGTATTGATTGGTACGAGGCAATAACTTAGTCAAATATCGAATACAATGCTTAATATGAGGTAAAGGTAATGGTTAGTATAGCAACACATGCAAGCGGACCAAGGTGCAGAGTGAAATTTTCTAGATGGCGGACCAAGGATTTAGAAATACATAACTTATCACTTTGCATGCAAGATACTAGGAAAGAATTGTTTTAGTTAGAATTATCAAGTTAGGAACCTGTGAAGAACACTTAAACCCTAGTTACTTTTATTAATGGGATAATGCACAAGTACCCCTCAACCTATGCCCGAAATTCCAGAGACACACTTATACTATACTAAGGTCCTATTACCCTCCTGAACTTATTTTACAAGTAATTTTCTACCCCTTTTTAGCCTACGTGGCACTAGTTTGAAAAAAAAAGTCAACCATCATTGGACCCACAAGATAGTGCCACGTAGGTCGAAAAGGGGTAAAAAATTATTAATAAAATAAGTTCAGGGGGGTAATAGGACCTTAGTATAGTATAAGTGTGTCTCTGAGATTTCGGGCATAGGTTGAGGGGGTACTTGGGCATTATCCCTTTATTAATTGATTAAACTCCAAGGTTTGATTCCGTTAGTTGGTTACTTTAATTTAGTTATCTTTATTAATTTAGAAATAAAACCCCTCTTTTATTGTCTTTTGTTTTCTAAGGAAATAATTGACTAAATAATAGTAATAATGAATTGAAGTTATGTCTGAAATATTTTCCTCATGGGAATGATCCCAACCTCATTAGTTAGGTTGTTTACTTGATACGACCGCTTTACTTCTTATTTGAGAAGTAAGTTTGAGCGTATCAAATTTTGGCGCCGTTGCCGGGGAAAGTAGCTTTTAGATTAACTTAAACTTAGTACTAAAGTTTAGTCAATATTTTCTTAATTTTGATTTTCTATTGTTTTTTATTCTTGCAGAACTATCTTCCTTGTATGCCAAATACACAGAGAGGAACAAAACCTTGTTTCCCTATGATCACGAATTAGAGCGTACACTACGCAATATGAATTGAAACTTTGGTATTAATGATTATGATCCAAACCAGAACATCCCAGCTCCGGTTGATGTTCATGGTCAGTTATTACCCGATGATCCAGATGAAAATCAACAAAGGGACAGAATCCCACTCCGAGCCCTCAAGAACACTACAGAGGCTATGATAATATAGAAGACTCTGATGGCTACTTGTCTTGACCCCTCTACCACCAGGCCATACCTTTGTGGTAACTAGTAGTCTGATGCAAATGCTCACTTCCAGAGGTTTGTTTTCAGGGTTACCTTCTAAGGACCCACATGCCCATATAGCTAAGATAAGGGCAGTGTGTAAAAGTTGTGTAGGGAGGCCTGATTTGGATTTGGATGTAATAGGGCTAAGAGTATTTCCTCTCTCACTAACGAGAGAGGCTGATATATGGTTCAATGAGCTCCCTTTAACTCAATTTTACTTGGAACCAACTAAGGGACGTTTTATTAGCACGCTACTACCCGGTCTCCAAGAAACTAAACCACAAAGACAGAGTGAACAACTTTGTGGCACTAGTAGGAGAGTCAGTTAGTAGTTCTAGGGATAGATTCACCTCATTTTTTAGAAGCGTCCCCAATCACCGCATAGATGACGAGTCACTGAAGGAATACTTCTATCGGGGATAAGATGATAACAATAATTGGTGTTGGATACTATAGTAGGTGGTTCTTATGGGGAGTGTCCTTATGCTGAGATTGTCGAAATGTTAGAGAAAATCTCCCGGAACAATAAAGCTTGGAGTACTAGGAAGTCAGATACTGGGAGAAATACCTTCGCAGTGCAATCCACTCACAACCCAGCCACAGATGAGATTCGTGAAGACATGGCTCAGATGAGAACTGAGCTTGGGTTGGTATTAAAACATATCATTGGGGTGCACAAATAATAAATCCAGTTAACTACTTGTCTAAACCACCAGCACCAAAGGATGAATGCTATTATGAGGAGAATTTGTCTGCGGTAAATAAACAACCGGGGGGTTTTCGACCGAGTACCCAAGGCGCAAATCAGGAGAATTGGCGCAAAGGTCAAGGAAACAAAGGTCGGATCTATGGTAACTATAACCGGGAGGGTAATTATGTCTAAGATGGAAACTACAACCGCGACAACAACTTCAACAAGGGTAACTATGGTAACAAAAATGATAGAATGGGCCCTATGTCCCTTTCAAAATTGTGAAGTTACTCCTAGGGATGGTAAAGATAGTATGGTGCGATTTGAGGATATGTTGCACAAAATGATGATGAGGTTTGATGCTAATGATGAGCACATTAAAGAGTTAAGGAGTGATTTAGCGGGTATTGGGCAGAAATTCGATACACATGCAACATCGATTAAGCAGATTGAGTTGCAAAATGACCCAATTATCTGCGACTGTGAACACACGGCAATCGCTCACTCTTCCTAGCAACACTGTCCAAAATCCGAAATATGACGGACACTGTATGGCAATCACTTCTTGGGGTGGTAAGCACCATTAACCCACCTATGCCGTCTAAGTAGGAAAAGGTGATAAAAGATAATGATAAGGTGGTAGAGGGTAGTGGTGAAGTAGAACATAAAGCTGGAAAAGATGCTGAAGTGCCTAAAAAGGTAATTCCCATGCCTAGCCCCACCTTTCCTCAATGATTAGTGAAAAAGACTGAGGATGGTAAATATAGACATTTTATAACAATGTTGAAGCAGCTTTCTATCAATGTCCTTTGGTAGAAGCTCTAGAACAAATGACCGGCTATGCCAAGTATATGAAAGATCTGGTTACAAAGAGAAGATCAGTCACTTTCGAGGATTATGATAGAACGCAGCATTGTAATACTATTGCTACAAGATCTCTCGTACAAAATAAAGAAGATCCAGGTGCGTTCACTATTCCTTCTACAGTCGGGTCATTACATTTTGCGAAAACATTATGTGATCTGGGGGCAAGCATAAATATCATGCCCCTCTCGATTTACAAGAAGTTGGGTTTGGGTGACCCAAAGCCCACTGCGATGCGGCTACTGATGGCCAATCGAACAGTTAAAAGGCCTATAAGGATACTCCATGATGTGCTAGTAAAATTGCAGTCCTTCATTTTTTCGGCTGATTTTGATATTCTTGATTGTGAAATCGATTTTGAAGTGCCTATTAATCTTGGGAGGACATTGCTTGCTATGGGTAGAGCCTTAGTTGATATGGAAAAGGGGTAGATGAAATTTCGGTTGAACAACGAAGAAGCGACCTTCAACATTTATAGTTCCATGAGGCAGAGTGGTGAGCTCCAATCGGTATCTGCTATATCCTACAAAGAAAAGATGAAGAAGCACCATGACCTAAAAAGTGAAAAACGAGAGTTTATGGTTGGCGATTTTGTGCTTTTATACATTTCTAGGTTGCGTTGGTTTCCGGGCAAGCTCAAGTCAAAATGGACTGGCCCTTACTTGATTATTCAACTATTCCCTCATGGAGCAGTTGAGTTAAAAACCAAGGAGGGTGTGCGGTTTAAGGTAAATGGACAACAAATAAAACCCTATTTTGGGCATGCTGAATCGACGAATGAAGTGATCGAGGCGTACCATCTTGATGAAGGTTGAGTAATCAAGTGTCCTTAGTCGTGGCGCGATGTTAAATTAGGTTTATGGTTGGGAGGCAACCCAATACTTATAGTTTTTGTTTCTAGTAATGGTAGCATTTTCTACTAAGGGTTTTAAATATGCAGTCACCTCACGCAGGAAATTCAGTAGAAAATCACACTACAACAGTCACTGACGGATACATCGACGGACCATAATGCACGCGACGGACTGTTGCATGAATCCGTCATGCCAGGTACGTCTTTCAATTATTTTCAAAACTAGGGCACACGTGACGGAACCAATGACGGACCATCGCATCTGCAATGGACCGTCGTCGGGGACTCGTTGTGTCATTAATGAGCCTACCCGATTCGACCCGGTTGGGGGTAATTTGAAATATTGGTAACATTTAAAAACCCCACCCCTTTATTTCACCCATTTCCTTCCCTCTTTCTCCCATTTCCCTCCCTTTTAAACTTCTAACTTCCTACCTCCCTTCTCTATCAACGGATTGCTTCCCCAAATTCCCTAATTCGGATATCTCCTTTCAACTGGTCGTAGTCGGTTGCTGTGGTTTTGTTCTTGATCACCAAGTAACTCCCTTGCTTGTTTTTCTCAAATTCAAGTTATGTGTCTCTAATCTCTACCCACTTACATTGCTTTTTTTTTAATTCGTATTAGCCTATTTTTTTTGGTGGGTCTTCATGCTTTAAACCAATTTTGTCAGAGCTAGGTTGAGAATCCTCAAATTGCCTTGTTAAAACTCAAGAAATAGATGCTTTAAGATTGCTAGTATACTAGGTATTGGGTACAAACATATAGGTTAACACTAAGTACTCTATGTGAGTCACGGAGGATGAATGTGGAATCATCAGTTCTGTCACTGAATAACAGAACGAGACCCCAATGAGGGATTGTTGTACCCATGACGGACCGTCATAGGGTACGTTCCAACACCCCCAACTCCCCACTATCCAATTTTTTCCAAGTATCCACCAACGGACGCATGCGACGGACCGTCGTTCCCTTAATGGTCCATCCTGCACAATCGTTCTGGTTGTCAGAGACCCTATTCCTCAGGGTTTCCAACTTTTTCTAAGTGTCCTCTAACGAACATCTACAACAGACCGTAATATTTGTGACGGTCCGTCCTGCACAACCGTTCAAGTTTTCAGAGACCCTATTCCTAAGGATCTCCCACTTTTTCCAAGTGTCCTCTAATGGAGATCTACGATGGACCGTCATACCCTCGACGGTCCGTCCTGCACAACCGTTGTGACGGTCAGAGACCCATATCCTAAGGGTCTCCATACTTTTTTCTAAGTACCCTACGACGGACATCAATGACGGACCGTTAATTGTCACGACAATCGGTCCTTCTTAGCCATCACACTTGTCAGAGACATTCTTCATGGGTCTCCACATCAACATAGTTGAAGTAAGACATGAAGGACCCCATGACGGTCCGTCGTACTCACGACGAGTCGTCACCTGGTCCGCCGTGTTTCACTGTTACTGTAAAAAAGTCATTACAACTTCGCTCTTATATTTATTTGATATCGTTTGTGCTCTTCTTGTTTGCTCCCTTTTGTTTAATATATTGATTATTTACAGGTACTATCGCTAATGGCACCAAAACAAGATTGACTTTACGCACATGGGCGTTCAAAGTCTGTCTCCCCGTCTGCCCCCTGGTCATAGGCTCTGATGATGAGCATGACCCCGAGTACCTGCCCCCAGGCACTACCACTCCATTACAAGCTGCACGTGCTACCAGAGCTACGCCCAAGAAGGTGGTGTCCAACGTAGTCACTGCCTCCCAATTTGATGAGGAGCGCACACTGACCGGTACACCTTCTGGGTTAGCTACACATGAAGAAGGATATTATGGATCCTTAGGAGTTTCGTCCCAGCACTCGCCTACAGGCTAGGTGCCTGAGTCTGAGGCCCCTTCTGCAGAGCCTGTTGAGGACACAGTGATACGGCCTTATTTGCCACTTTTGAGATTCCACCACCTCCACCTCGAGAGCATGCCAAAAGGTGCAAGGGTCGAGAGGAGGATAAGGCTAGAGCACGGCAGAAGAAGCGCCGTGAGATAGAGGCTGCGAGGAGAGCCTCGCTTGCTGATGAGGGGCGCGTTAGATCAGGGTTGTAGAGTCAACTGCTGGGGCATCTAGCTCTAGAGATGTGGCGATAGCGGGAGGAACGGCTGATAGTGTTGTTGCTAATAAGGACACTACTGAGGGTGTCCAGACTACAGAGGTAGTGGGTTCCGGGGAACAAGACCCACAAGCTTGCTGATCGTCGGCGCTTTGCGCCCCAGGTTTGCTTCACCTACCACTCTCGTATTTCAAATTATTTTATGCATTGGGGGCAATTGCATATCTTTTTGTTGGAGTGGGTAAATTTAAAGTGAGTGCTAGGGTGAAGTCTGAGTAGCCCAACTCACTATCCTCTTTTGGGGGTTTCTTTCCTGTTTTCTTTTTCCCCAAAAGAATAAATATTTTTATTGTTGAACCGGCATGTCTATATGTTGTGTACATTGTATAAAATCTGAAGCATGATGGCTAAAATGATATCATGATGAAATGAAAATGATGCATGACCAGGCATAGTAATTGATAAATGTGTGGCTCTAAGCATGACATAGAGATACGCCAATGCAAGACCCTATGTCTGAAATTCGAACTAGGTGTCTGATAATCTGGTAGAGTAATGAGATGTCAAGTGAATGTGAGGAAGATTTGAATACTCCACTATTTGTACTGAGCTAGAACTTTCCTGGCTAGTCGTGCTAAAAGTAAGCTGTAATAGGCAATCAGGAAAGGATCATAGGCCCTTGTTAAATATAGCAAATTTTTAGCCTAAATTAAAAAAAACCCGAATGAAATTAATCCCTGTTTGATCCAAATGATTTGAGCTTAAAATGACCTTTCTTTTTCACCCCAACTGATCTTTTCTGGGAATAATGTGTTGGCCCTGGTCTCTCCTTGGACATGTGCACCTCAGCTTATGCCAAAAGCATAAGTTGAGGGTGGCTAATGCAGTAAACAACCTTTTCATGGCCATGATCCAACTTTGGGGTTGAAAGAACAAAGAGAGAGAAAGAACAAATGTAAAGTGACTCAAGAACCACTTGAAAGAAAAGTGAAATAAAAAAATATACAATAAATACAAGCAAGAAAAGAAGAGAGTCACTTACACAAATGAAGAAAGAAGGGAAAATAGCAAGGTGAAAGAATATGAGAAATTGGGTGAAATAAAATGATAAAAAGTGGTATGTTGAGCCGATATGTCAAGGAGGGAAAAAAGTCACTAAAATTATACCTAAATATACCCTACATGACCCTGTGCCTATGTTACGAGCTAAGAAAGTCCTATCGTGATCCTAAGAGTTGTATAGAGATCTTAAAGCAGTGAAAATAAGGGCAAGCTTATGGCAATATGTATGAATGAGTTGTTAATTTTTTCTAAGAGTGAGTTTTGAAAAGTAATCCTTATATGAGGATGTTTTTTTTAAGTGAGTACACTAGTTGCAATGCCGAAAATATTAGCACGTCGGTGAGAAATTGAAGAGGATCGGTGTCAGTTCGTGGTGAGTCTGTGTCATGGTCTGATTCCACATAATTCAAGCCTAATAGTGATAAGATGCATAAACATGATGAGACTGATCGGGACTGATAGCCAAATGATTGCGAAAGCTAAAATATGGATGCTATTGTACAAAGATTTTGTAGTGAGTCCTAGTGCGTCGCTTGAGAACAAACAACGAATTTATGTTGAGGGTGTTGATATACCGTGGTTTCACGGTATTTAAACTCTTTTTCCTTAAGTTTAGTGTGTCTCCAAAAGACTTTTTGTATTAATTTTTATGTAAGTTTCTCTTTATTTGCAGGAAATCTGTCTAGAGATGAACGCGGGAGTTTTGGAGTAAGGAATGCAGAAAAGTTAACACCTACGGGGGCTGTGACGGTCCATCGAGCTTGTGACGGCCCGTAGGTGGAATCGTAGTGAAGCTGCTAAAGGAAGATGGGGAAGTGTGACCCAAGTGTGGGATTACGAAGTTCATGACAGACCGTCATAGCCACGACGGTCAGCCACGACGGTCCGTCTTGCTGGTTCGTCGTGATGATCAGAGAAGTAGTCCCAATACCCAAATTTCAAGAAGTTTAAGTGTTATGGAACGGAGACCCTTGACGGACCGTCGTACTTGAAATGGTCCGTCATATATGTTCGTCGAGCGTAATAAAGAAAGCAGCAGAAGGATATGTAAAGTATAGGATCACAGAGGCAATGACGGCCCATCGTGACCACGACGGCCCGTCACGAGGTCCGTCGACCAAGCCGCGTTTTAAAACATTTTCTGTAATCAGAGTCCTTCTTTTATTAGGATTTTGTTTTTTTATAAATAGTTGGAAAGACCTCGTTTTTGGGGTTAGACTCTCTTACAGTTTGATTCTCTTATGTTAGACTCCTTGTTAGTAGACTTTGTGATTGTGATATACCATTGAAGAATGTTTAGTCCTCGATTAATTTTAGTAATTGATGCATTTTTTTTGGAATTGATTGTTGGTGCGTTTGTTGATTAATCAAGTGAACTTATGGAATTTATTCTTTCTCATTGAAGTAAGTGCATGAATTCTTATATTACATATACGAATATTGTGATTATAACTATGGGTAACTAAACTCAATAACTAGGGTTGTGGGAACCATGGGTGAATAATAAGGTAAAATCTAACTAAAATAACAATTCTAGAATAGTGTCTTGCATCTATTGATAATTCTTTTGTTTAGATGTCTTTATAACAGATGGTCAACGTTAGAACTTGCCTTAATGCTACTTGCCGGACCAAGGAGGTAGATAATTGAAAAAGAATTATCACATAGATTTAGTGGATACTATATAATAGGCTAGTATTGATTGGTAAGAGGTAATAACTTAGTCAAATATCGAATACAATGCTTAATATGAGGTAAAGGTAAGGGTTAGTATAGCAACACACGCAGCCCGACCAAGGTACGGAGTGAAATTTTCTAGATACCAGACCAAGAATTTAGAAATACATAACTTATCACTTTGCATGCAAGATATGAGGAAATAATTGTTATAGTTAGAATTATCAAGTTAGGAACCTGTGGGGAACACTTTAAACCTAGTTACTTTTATTAATTGATTTAACTCCAAGGTTTGATTCTGTTAGTTGGTTACTTTAATTTTGTTAGTTGTCTTTATTAATTTAGAAATAAACCCCCCCTATTATTGTCTTTTAATTATTAAGGAAATAATTGACTAAATAATAATAATAATACTAATAATAATAGATTGAAGTTAAGTCTAAACTATTTTCCTCATGGAATGATCCAAACCTCATTAGTTGGGTTCTTAACTTGATACAACCGCTTTACTTTTTATTTTAGGAGTAAGTTTGAGTGTATCATTACAGTGAATTAATTGACTGTACAATGAATCACTTTGTTCATCAATTTAGACACCCTTTAGCATGTAATCTTCTCACTCAAGGCTATCCTAAGATTCACTTAAGTCACACAAAGAGATACCGCCCATACACCCTCTCTAGATGTGCCTAAACGACCATTAAGATCACTTATAATGAGTCACATACATACTTAGGAAGTATCATAAACATCAAGGTAATATTCCTCTACGAAAGGTGACTTATAAGTTTCACTTGATTGAGTTGTGAAGCTAGTGCCCATATAATCCCATACACACACACTCAAGAGAGACTATAGTCTCCCTAGGAGAGAATCATTCTCACTAAATCACTAACACATAGATGATATGACATTCTGTTCCCAAAGGCTATCAAAAGGCCTAATTAAGTAAATCAACAAGATAACGTGCATAGTGACTCTTCAAGATTACCTAAATAATCCTGAAGACTACCTAAGGCTTTGATCATGTCTACAAAATCAACCAACTTCCCTAACTAGAGTCATCAGCAAGACTTACAAAGATAATACATGAAGAGATCATCCCTTATACCCTCTTCACACTTTAGCTAAGGAATCCTTAAGTCACTTTAGATTAGGTACTCATTTATTTACATAGTCCTTTACATAAGTCATTAGTTTATTAAGACTCATACATCACATAAAGTACATTCAAATAATGGTCTTGGACAAGACCTAGGAACTCCACATAACACCTTCAAAGTCTATTGTGCAATGTCTAGATAGCGTCCCATACCACTATCTAAACTCCATAAACTCCTCTAATGCTAATAGGTATTCCATATAATGAGAATAGGCAATAACGGACATAGACCATGATAGCTAGACATGGAAGCCAGAGGTCTATCCTAAACCAATGAGGTTGTTCTACTTGCCAATGGTCGAACTTGGACACATCCCATGTAGGCACATTGTTAAGGAATATGAAGTGCTTCTTTGTATTCTAGTCTCATACTTAACTAGAACTACTTTCCCTTACCATACTCACTCGATGCCAGCCTTCGTTCTCGTAGAGTAATTCATACATTAGGTTCACATAAAAGGGTTTCATAACAAGTTCATAACCCCACTATATTTACCCTACCAAGGAAGGTCCACTAGGGCTACCTCACAATGGTGACAAGAAGCTGATAATGACTTTCCTAAGGATTAATATGATGCCGTTCTATCCAACTAACCTTAAGTTCAACATTTCTTTACTTTGAAGGATACCATTATGGCTTACGCTTCAACAATCTTAACCTTACCCTTAAGTCAAGGTTTTCACATAATAGACTCTCATATAATCATTTAAAGTAACATGTAATTCATAAATTCAAGACTAAGAGTTCTAACACCCTAAATCGAGACATCACATATTTATTATCATAAATACATAGCAAGTGACACAAGTCAACCAAGACAAGATACCACATACTTCACTTTTAACTCATAATGCAAGTCATTCTTCAAACACCTAGAAACAATCTAATATCTTCAAGTGATCCTATATATATTCATAACATCATTAATGTACTCCACATAGACTCAAAAAGCCAAGTAGGAATAACCAAGACTTAACCCTAACACTATACTCATAATGTAAAAGTCATAGTGTAACATGATCACTTAAGGTAACATAAGTAGACAAAACATATATTACTTAACATGTAGATAGATAATTTCATGCTTCACATAATCAACTACACAAATATCCACATTACTTCAAGTAGTTGCCAATAAGGCCATGCTCATCATATTGCATAAAATAACCCCGACAAGGCCACATCAATTGCAAGTAAAACACATAAAAACGCCACCATAAGTGGAACATGCCAATAACAATAGAACCGAAGTATAACTAATATAAAATTAAAGAAAATGTGGCATTATACCTTCATCCCCTCATCAAAAGTTCAATTCAATGTCAAATCAACCAATTCAACATCACAAGGTCCTTACCTATGGCCATGAACAGTAATTCAAAGCAATAACCATAAAAAACAATGAATCTACATCAATTCAATCTAGTTTTAAAAATCTAAGATCAATTAGATACCATTGAATACAATTACTATATCATTAGAAAGCCCATCTGAAACTACACAATAGATCAATAATATTAGATTAATATCGATTAACCCAATAAGTAGTCAAAACTAGGGTTCATCAATTTACATGGGTTCATAGGTAATTTAGGTTGAAATAATAAATATCATATCTATTATATCATAATTAAATTTTTAGAAATCATTTATGCAAGAACCCTAGTAGAATCTCAAAATTGGACAATTCACATCAGAAAACTTTGAAAAACATCTTGAGAGTTGGGATCCTTGATGAAAAAAGTTCCAAGGAACAAAAGCCATACCTCAAGAATGATAATTATTCACTTTTATGAAGAATTTCCACTATAAATTCCACACCAAGATGTTTCTTCAATTTCGACTTCAATGGAGTCTTTGGGATTTTTCTAAGAGTTTTGGGTTTTCAATTTGGAAGAATGAAGTCTTTAAGGTGTTTACACTTTATATACTTAATTAAAATAACAAAAATACCCTTAATAAACCGCCAGTGACTTAATTTACAAGTAGGTTGAATTTACCAATTCACCCCTTACTTGGCAGCAACCTGCGCAGGAAGACAGGTCGCTCGACGCCTGCCCTTGACGGGACGTCACCACCACGACGGGCCGTCACTGGACACCGTAGGTGGTTAAATTATCTTGAAAAGGCTTACCTCTTAACCCATGGACAAGTTCCCCACGACGAAACCCTTTGAAGGGGCGATAACAGGCCTACGATCTGTCGACTGCTCCGTGACTGGGGCCTGCCTCAGACGTTTTAGCTACAGTTTTGTGTCCTTCCTCAAGGACCCTTAGATGGTCCTTGGGGATAATTTCCTGGGAGTTTCCAACCTAATTACGATTTTCTATAAGTTTAACACGTCTCACATGAATATCATACGAAACGAATACATAAAACTTGACGAAACATGCCTCGACGTACACGACACTTAAAGGCATATCTTTCGAACTTCATGGACGTTCATGGTCGTTTGACCTTCAAACTTCTCAAAACTCAACAAACATATTGTACATGCTATAATAACTCATTTAAGGACCTTAAAGCATCATGAAACACACATAATCACATAGAACCATATATGAGACACATAGGTGACTTAGTCCATCTAATGTCTTGGTCGTCCCTCGACGTTTAACTTCCAACACCCCTAATACTGTAGCTACTGACTCTATAACATATATTAGATATATTTAGGACCTTATACCATAAAGACCAACATGTTAGTCTCAATTTAAACTAGGTGATCTTTGGGTTCTTACAATTTCCCGCACTTGGACAACATTCGTCCTCGAATGACACTTGCCACTCTCCGAACACTTCCAAGATTAGAGACTCATCTAGAAGCTAATAAACATGCCATAAAACACATAATCACAATAAAAAATCGATTTCACATAATCAAGAGATTCACAACACAACAAGAAACTAGAAAACAATTCTATAACTCATTATGCTACCAAACTGACATGCTTTATTCCAAATAGTAAAAACTCATTTTGTATTCGATATTATAATTATATACATCAGTTCTAACCATATAACAACAATTTTAGATCAAAGAATCAAATAGTCATTTTTCAAAAAATACTATAGTGAACTGTTTTTTCAATGTTACACTGATTTTTATCAAATTTCTCAAAAATCCATTTTTTAGGCAATTCATAATATAAACATGCTAATATGAAAACTAACATCATATAAACACTTATTACAACATAATCATAACTCAATAAAACACACAATGCAAGAAGTTAATGAAATACAATTTCAACCAAACTCCTAAACATCATGCACAAGCAACAATTTCAAAGACTTGTATCCCATCTACAAACCATACTCTCCTACGTAGAAGGAACTCATATCTTAACAAAAGAAAGAGAACTTACCAACATGATCATCACTCTCCTTCTCATCTGGCTTCTCCACCCTAGAACAGAGTGCATAGTAACGCCTCTTTGTTGAAGCATCATCTTTTGGAACACTAGGAGCAACTTGCTTACCCTCTCTACCACTAGAAGCAATCATAGGACAATTTCTCACTTTGAGCCCATTTTTACCACAGCCAAAGCAACTCCCGGTACCTAATAGACACTCCCCATAATTTTTCTTGCCACAATTTGCACAAGTAGGCTTGCCATCCTTTGAACCACCTCCTTTCTCAACCTTGAACTTAGCACTCCTAGATTCTCCTTGAGATTGAACCTTCTTCTTAAACCTAGTTTTCTCTTGATCACTAGCACCACTACTTTTCAAACTTCTAGCACCTCTCCTTTTCAAACTTCTAGCAATCCTCCTAAGTTTAGAATCTTCAATTGATTGTGAATACACCATTAGTGTAGCTAGGGTCATACCATCATGCAACATAGCGGTACGACATTCTTCCATCACTAAGTAGGCTACCCCCGTCACAAAACGACTCATTTCATCTCTTGGATTGGATACAAGAGAAAGGGCATACCTATACAAAGTTGAGAATTTCAAAGTGTACTCCTCAACATTCATATTGCCTTGCTTGAGATTGATAAACTCCTCCACCTTAATTTCTCTCCTCTCTCGGGAAAAGTACATACAAAGAAAAGCTTCCTTAAGCTCTTCCCACTCAATAGGACCCTATCCTTTCAGCCTATTATCCTTCCATTGAGTGTACAAAATTTGAGAAACATCCCTCAATTGGTACGAAGCCAACTCCGCCTTCTCCCTAGATGCACCCCCCATAGCACTCAAAACTTTGTACACTCAATCAAGAAACTCATGGGAATCCTCATTTACCTTAGATCCAAAAAGATAGAATGATTCATCCTCACAAAATCTCTCAACCTAGATGTCATAATGTTATCTACAACCCTAGGCATCATATTCAAATTAGCTTGCGAAGTCACGGCTAGGGCTATAGCAATGAGAGCCTCTCTAATCTCCCTATTAGATATCTCCAAAATCTGAATACCTCCTTCCACATTAAGGATAGGATCACCTTTGGGAGGCACTTGGGCATTTTAAGCACCTTGAACTCCTTGCCCACTTTGAGGAACTTGCTCAATTTGAGGGGGAACCTTCTCATTAAACCTCTCCACTTTAAACTTTCTAGCGGCCATCCATTTAGTATTCATCTCCCATAAAACACAAGGAAACTCATAAGAAGGATAATCATAACATTTACTCTACCGCACGACATAGGAGTAGAAATGAAGGGAAACTCTATCGTCCTATAGACTCTCGCCCATAGATGTGTTGCGACTCACACCGATGGTCAAGACTCTACTAGACGTGACTTGATGAGACTTCTTGATTCCTTATACTACTTTCACCAATCTATGCTCTGATACCAAGCTTTTCACAACCCGAAACTATGCCCTAGAAGTTAGGGTAAAATCTTGGATTGTAACCGGCATTGTTGACCTCTCGAAGGTCTAAGACAAGCCCTTTCATATCATTCATTGCATATACATAGTGAAGTAGTGCGCAATTAAAAAATTTCACAAAACATAATATAGTCTTCAAAATCTCTTTCATATAAAAGTAATAGGAAATACTTATTCTCAATCTCACCATCTTAAGACACAAGAATACTTGGGACACGACCCATACTTCAAAATAAGAATGTAGAAATACTTAGTCTATTACATTACTTTGAATGAAAACATAAAAGACAGATATGTCCTCGAGTCATGTGAGGACACACTTCAACTTCTCTTGAACGATCTTCTAAGTCCAAGTCTTCACTTCTTAAATCTCCTAACCTACCAAGAACTATATAGATAGATAATCATAAGAACCTTATTTCGCAATTAAGTAACACATAAGAAACACAACCAAAAATAGCATTTTTAGAAGTCACTTTACAATTACCTCATTCACTGTTACAATGAATTAATTCCTATACAGTTAAGCACTTTGTTCATCATTTTAGATACCCTTTAGCATGTAATCTTCTAACTCAAGGCTATCCTAATATTCACTTAAGTCACACAAACAGATACCTCCCATACACCCTCTCTATATGTGCCTAAACGAACCTTAAGATTACTTATAATGAGTCACATACATACTTATAAAGTATCATAAACATCAAGGTACGATTACTCTACCAAAGGTGACTTCTATGTTTCACATGAGTGAGTTGTGAAGCAACGCCCATATAATCCCTTACACACACACTCAAGAGAGCCTATAGTAACCCTAGAATAAAATCATTCTCACTAAATCACCTACACATAGATGATATGACATTCTCTTCCCAAAGGTTATCAAAAGACCTACTTTAGTAAATCAAGAAGATAACGTCCATAGTGACCTCTTCAACATTACCTAAATAATCCTTAAGAATACCTAAGGATTAGATCATGTCCACAAAATAAACAAACTTTCCTAACTAGAGTCATCCTCAAGACTTCCAAAGATAATACATGAAGAGATCATCCCTTATGCCCTCTTCACACTTTAGCTAAGGAATCTTTATGTCACTTTAGATTAAGTACTGATTTATTTACATACTCCTTAACATAAGTCATTAGTTCATTAAGACTCATACATCACATAAAGGACATTTAGGTAATGGGGCAGCATACCTTTATCCCCTTATTAGAACTTCATTCAATGCCAAATCAACCAATTCAACATCACAAGGCCCTTACCCATGGCCATGAACAATAATTCAAAGCAATAACCATAAAAGTCAATGAATCTACATCAATTCAATCTAGGTTTAATGATTTATTATATATCAATTGAATACAATTATTATATCATTAGAAATCCCATAAGAAACTACATAGCTATTCAACAATATTAGTTTAATATCAAGTAACCCAATACGTAATCAAAACTAGGGTTCATCAATTTACATGGGTTCATAGGTAAATTAAGTTAAAATCATCAATACAATATCAATTAGATCATAATTCGATGTTTAGAAATCATTTATGCAAGAACCCATGGTAGAATCCCGAAATTGGACAATTCACTTTAGAAAACTTTGAAAAACATCTTGAGAGTTGGGCTCCTTGATGAAACAAGTTTCAAGGATCAAAAGCAATACCTCAAGGATGATAATTATTCACTTTGATGAAGAATTTCCACTAAAAACTCCACGAATTTGTTTCATCAATTTGGACTTTAATGGAGTCTTTGATATTTTTCTAAGAGTGTTGGATTATCAATTTTGAAGAATGAAGTCTTTAAGGTTTTTACCCTTTATCTAATTTATTAAAATACCCAAAAGACCCTTAATAAATATCCAATGAATTTATTTAGAAGTTGGGTAAATTTACCAATTCACCCCTAACTTGGCAGTAGACTGTGTAGGAAGACAAGTCGCTCGACGCCTGCCCTTGACGGGGCGTCACCACCACGACAGACAATCACTTGCCACCGTAGGTGGTTACAATAGCCTTCCAAGGCTTACCTATTCACCGATGGCCAAGTCCCCTACGATGACACCCTTTGATGGGGCGCAAAGATGCCTACGAGCCGTCGACTGCTCTGTCGTGTAGGGCCTGCGTGGGACTGCTTTGGCAACATTTTTGGGTCCTTCTTCAAGGACCCTTAGATGGTCCTTGGGGATAATTTCCTGGACTTTTAAAACCCAATTACGATTTTCTATAAGTTTTAACACCTCATACATGGATTTGATACAAAACAAACACATAAAACTTGACGAAACACGCCTAGACGTACAAGCTCACTTCAAGGCATATCTTTCAAATGTCATGGAGGTTCTTGGTTATTTTACCTCCAAACTTCTACAAAATCCACACACTTCTTATAAATGCTATATTAACTCATTTAAGGACCTTTAAACATCATGAAACACACATAAGAACATAGAATGACATACGATACACATAGGTGACTTAGTCGTCAAACATCTTGGTTGTCCCTTGACGTTTGACTTCCAACACCCCTAATACTTTAGATACTTCCTCGATACCATATATCATACATATTTAGGACCTTAGACCATTAATACCAACATTTTAGGCTCTAGTTAACCTAGGTCATCTTCGGGGTCTTACAATAACATACCTCAATGACCGGAACCTAAACTTATCCAAAAATGTAGAAAATATGGGTAAGCACAAAAATGTACTAACTAGAAAGTTATGCATAAAAATCCTTAAAACATGCTTAAAAAGGTAATTTAGTCTACACCGTGCATTTATCAAGGTTAAAAGTCATTATGCACCTTTGTGAACAAACATGAGTCAAATCATCTTATAGCAACCCAAAGCTATACTTGTTCAATACATAGGTACGATCTCATAATCCTACCTAGTACTGTGTACACCCTAAGAACATCATAATCATGCATATCATACCTTGGTTTAATCCATAGCTAATACTCATAGACAGAAAAATCTTCATATTTATAACTCGTAGCAAGTAAAGTCACTCTTAACAACAATACATGTCATACATATATAATTCCCACGTCTTAATAGCATAAGATAAACTTATCACAACAAATCTTAAAACCTAGTTTTGCAATGCATTAATGGAGTACCATCCCTCACTCATACTATGTTGTACCTCTTAAGAAGCCATAGTTATAGTTCATGTTCATGTTCTTGTCATAATTTATATTCTTTTCATGTATGGAAATATAGCTTCAACCGACATAGACCATTTGAGCTACATGGAATCCGGTGTATTGCCCCACACCAAAAAGAGGGGTACTACTTTCCCAAGATAGAAATCATGTATTAGGTTCTAGGTGGATCCACTAACTAAGGACCTATGTGGGAACATGATAACGGTAAAGGGAGATTGCTACTAGAAACTCAGATTAATTGACGTGAAGGTTCAAGCTCATGAGATAACTATCTTGGAAACCCAAACTAACTAGCGCGAAGGAACCCCTCTCATACTCATATCCCCTTGGTGCTAAGAACAATTCCCGTTAAATTCATTTTCAGTCTTTTCTTGAGTTCATGTAAATGAAAGAATACCCTAGGTCCTAAAACCGACATGGCATCATCATAGCTCATAGATTCGCTAGGTGAGAATGACCTGTCAACATTAGAATCATTAATATGCAAGTAATCCTTTCATATCATGTTCAAATTGTGTTCGTGAGAATAGCCTTTCATTCAATACAACAAGATCATCATAGCCATAGAAGTTCATGCATAATAATGTGAAAGGTTATGGGAAGACTGATTTATCAACAATACAATATTTACACAACAGTAATATGATCTTCACTTTATATGTGAATCCTAAGCTTATACATGATTCTTATAAACATGTACAAACCTTCATAATTTGCCCTTCAAGCATATAAATAAAACTCAACCTTAACTTCTAGAATTACTACATTGGATAGGGGCATATCATGACTCAATAACTCTATCTGTATAAATATAATCAGTTGACATGCATCTATAATCAATCAACCCACATAAAAAATTTACAATTTAGGAATATGGGGGATTCATGGGTTCATGGGGGTATTGAATCATAAATCAATCATTGAGAACGTTTTAAAAGATAAACCATACATAGATTGAAACCTTAGCTTTTAGGGGGGGGGGAATTGGAAGCTTTGAAGTCATGTTTTGAAGGTAGACCTTAGATGTAAAATTAACCAAGGATGAAAACTTACATATGGTAAAACTTCGTTTGAAACGATGTGGTAGAAAACAACGTGCAACTTGAAGGACACGATCCGTTGTGGATTTGTACATCCACCATTTTTTGTAGGAATGAAGGTGCTCTTAACTCGACATCATTGGTTCTGTTTCACTAGAACCCCTCGTTTTTTTGTTGTCTTGGAATGTAAATAGTCCATGATGGAGCTCGAGTAGAAAGTATTAATTTCTTTCTCGGGGCAAGGGTCTAGGGTTAATGCCAATCAATAAAACAATTGAAACAACTTTGTAAATATATCTAATATATATTAGGATTGGAAATAAAAAGAATCCAATTCGAGCAAGTTTCAAATTAAAAAAATTATTGGAATTGATCAAACTTTTTCAATCGAAAGTGTTTCACGAGGGAATCCATCATCTTGTAGGATTCTTTCATAAAAATCACAAAAAGGGTATGTTGCTGACATTTTCAATGGATTAAAAAGCACCGATTTCAACCTCGAATTTTCAATTACGAAAAAAATTAGAGAGTACATTAGTTCATGAATCATGACAAAAATTTTATCTCTCTAAATAGAAATAAAAATTGAATTATAGGAAAGAAAGAATAAAAACAAAAAAAGACATCCCTCCTTTTTCCTTTTGCAATTAGCTTCTTTTCTTTCTATTTCTATTTTTTTATTTCATTCCTATTCTCCTTTCTCAGAAAAAGGGTCTTTAACCAAAGTAAAAGATTACTTCGTTCTTGATAGTTAGTTACTTACTCAGTGGATAGGAACATACTCTGGATCAGAATCATGGGGAGTACTTCTTGATCATTTCTACGAACGTAAAGCCCCAATTTGAATTCCTTTTATGTACAGAAATATCCTCTTGGATAACTTACATAATCCTTGATAATGAGTTTTTCAAAGATTTTACCTGAAATCCTTTTGAATCTTCAAGCCCTAGTTCAAATTCTACTTTTTTTTTCGAGTTTTAGAGAGAGAAATATTGTGAGGAAAATGAAGTTCTTGGGTTTTATTATTGATTGTATAAGAAGAAATTATTGGGTAAATCTGAGTCTAAAAATCTTATATACTTACTAGGAGAAGAGTAAAATAATGTGGGTTAAAGTTTTGACAGAATTATTAAAAACTTGAAGGCTTGATTATAAATTCATCCAATACCACGCTTTAGCTCGCCTTAAGGAACTGCTTGTCTCGCCAAGGGCACTAGGTGACACGCCTAACGGACCCTTGGGTTGCCTAAATTTCCAGAATTCTCCCTAATGGAGACATTCAATTGGGCGATAAGGGGGGACTTTGGGCGATGCACTAAGTGGGTTGGTGAGCCCCGACTTATCTCACCTAATTTTCCAGTAGGTACATCAAGGGGAGGCTGCCCACTAGGCGAGGGTTGTCCATTTTACTAATCGCCAATCGATTTGGGTGATGTTGCTGCCCCAATGCCGAGTGGTCCAAGGTAAAAATCAATTTTTCCCTCACTCATTCTTTGATAGTTTAGGCCCTTTCCCTCTTTCTAGACTCTTACCCCTTTCATTTTAGCTTTGGTGAAGTCTATACATTTCAAGAGTGTTATAGTAAAATCTAGATATTGAAGAATTTTTAATAAACTAAACATTCATTCCTTGGATTTGTGACCTACAAAGTTGATGGAGTGGGTTCCTTGATTCTTCAAACGTATTTCCATCTAAACCAACATTCTGTGCAATCCATATATGTTATTGGTAGTGTTGTATTTCATTTTGAAAGGACCATACTAAGACGATTATTATTTGATGATGAATTGTACAAGGTATTTTTCTTTTTCCACTTCTATTCACAAATACTTAAGTCTTGCTACTATGTTTTCATTTCAATGACATGTTCATGCATGGTACGAGAACCATCAAATTTCATGGTGGTAAAAGTGCTCATTACTACGCCAGCAAGAGACTTATCATTACTTTCAGAGGACTGTTCTACAAATTTCAGAAATTATTTTGCATTCACAGACATTAGAAAAGCAACCTCAATGTGATACACAATATTTATTCGCTTGTAAATTATGACTAACCTGTTAGACTGGTCCCTATGATTATAATGGGGTATTTCTTTAATTCTAGTTATCTTATTAAGAGCTGTTGGCTTCTTGTCACGATCTGACTCCCTAAGTCATGACGACACCTACTAAAATCCACCACCAGGTAAGTCGGCCCATACCTAGAATAGAAAGTAGTGGGTGCAATGATGGAACCATACTAGAAAAATTATATTAACAATAAGCCAAGATAGAAATGAAAATCAAAACAACTACTATATACAAAGGAAAACCTCCCAGAATCTCGGAGACATGAGTACACAGTTGTCTAACAAGAGAAATACAAATCATAAAAGTGGACAACAAAGAGTTGTCTCAAATTTAAAAGACAAGATAACATATATATAGAGGTAGACAGGGTGATCCAGGACGCCAATGGATGTCCTCATCGAGATATCCAGAAGTTGTAAAAGACAACACAAACGACTATTGGTGGTAGTTTATACTAGGACCTACATCACAAAAAGATGCAGAATGTGTCATAAGTACAAAAACAAGGTACTCAAAAGGCATCATAGTCCAAAAAAGAAACAAAGGTAAAACAATCAGAAAATATACAAATAATTCTCAAAGAGGATATTAAAGGAAGGCACACAGGCATAATAAAAGTAAATCTAAGTACAAATACACTAAATCATATGGAACCCATAATCATATAAAGTATACTTTTGCATATGTTAAATAAAACCCGAATGGACCACCATAAGCATGATAAGTAAAAAGTAGCACAATTTGTAAGATAGAAGAGTAAACCATATTTAAATCCAACAACATTACCTGGCTCCCCTATCAACTAGAAAGTAAGCAGTCAACTCCAAGCCTAGCTAGCTAGAGTGACACTCAACCCAACCAATCAACTCCTATCCGAGCTAGTTAGAGTGACAATAAACCCAGGCTACCCAAACATACAATACACTCCCATGGGCGTGAAACTCCCAGCTATAAACAATGTCTAAGGTCTTGTCAACCCATATAGGATCCTAGATATCAATGAGGCCCAACCATCCAGTCCACCCAAGGGGCATAAGACTTCTGCTAACAAAGGTTACACGAGGGCGTATCAACTCCAAAGTTGATCTTAAGTTGGCTACCAGTCACCATCTATCAGCGTACTCTATAAAAGATATCACAAAAGGCTCCAACCTCGAAGTGCTCCAATCATGAAAAACCACATAACCATTAGTAACACAATTAAGTCACTAAAGTATAGAGATAATATATAAGGGACAACATGCTATGCAAATACCTCAACTAAGTCTTATACTATTAGACCCAAGTCTTCTATAGCCGTGTACAAGAATTTAGTTCATCCAAACGACTTTCACTAGTCAAAAGGTGCGTGGGTCAAAGGGAGCACTAGTCTATCCTAGAATAAGTCCAAAAATGTTTTAAAAACAAGTTATGAAATAAATAAATGACAAAGAATGTTACAACACACATACATCCCTCTACCAACACGGTACAATCCTCGAAACAATATAATCAACCTTAAATGATGGTTTTTAATTATGCAAGAATAAATACATATGTACCCACTCATAATTTACAATAATCATAAAGAATTTGCACATTCATGCTCAACCTATGTAAAAAGAAAGTTACAGCCTACTTGTATGTCACATCCGGAAGTACCTACTAGATGTAACCGGGGTTGTCGTCCTCGGAGAGGACTAGGACTAGCCTCTTAGCATTCATCATTATATTCATAGATTAAAAGTGTGGAAAATATAAAACTTTTCGTTTACAATTACTTCATGAAGCTTGATATACCGTGGTTTCACGGTATTATTAATAGTTTTTCCTTTAGTTTAGTGTGTCCAAAAGCCTTTTTATGCTAATTTTTATATAAGTTTCTCCTTATTTGCAGGAAATCTGTCCAAATATGAATGCGGAGGTTTTTGAGCGAAGAAATGCAGAAGAGACCACCTACGGAGCTTGTGACGGTCCGTCATGCTTGTGACGGTCCGTAGGTGGCAGTGTAGTGCAGCTGCTGAAGGATGACGGGGAAGTCTGACCAAGTGTGGGGTTACAGAAAGCATGATGGACTGTCATAGCCATGGCGGTATGTCCTTCAGGTTCATCATGAAGATCAGAGAAGTAGCCCCAGTACCCATATTCTAAGAGTTCAAGTAATTTGGAACGGAGACCCTCGACGGACCGTTGTGCTCGTAACGATCTGTCATACCTGCCGTCGAGGGTAATGAAGAAATCAGGAGAAAAAAATTGCACAAGTATGGGACGACGGAATCCATGACGGCCCGTCGTGACCACGACGATCCGCCGCGAGGTCCATTGACCCAGCCGCATTTTGAGAGATTTCCAGCAAATAGAGTCCTTGTTTAATTAGGTTTTTATTTTCTCTAAATAGTTCGAAAAACCTCATTTTTGAGGTTAGACTCTGAAATATTTGGTTAGGCCCTTGATTGTTGTTAGATTTTTGATTATCTTGAGACTTTTATCATCGAGTGTGGGTGATTTTTGTTAATTAATCAAGCGAACTTTTGGATTTTACTTTTTCTCATTGAAGTAAGTACATGAATCCTTATATCATATATTTGAATATTGTGATTATGACTATGGGTAACTAAACTCCATAACTAGGGTTGTGGGAACCATAGGCAAACAATGAGGTAAAACCTAACTAAAATAACAATTCTAGAATAGTGTCTTGCATGTATTGATAATTCTTTCGCATAGAAGTCTTTTAAACGGATGGCCAACGTTAGAACTCGCCTTAATGCTACTTGCCGGACCAAGGAGGTAGATAATAGGAAAAGAATTATCAATATAGATTTAGAGTATACTATCTAATAGGCTAGTATTGATTGGTACGAGGTAATAACTTAGTCAAATATCGAATATGATGCTTAATATGAGGTAGACATAAGGGTTAGGATAGCAACACACGTAGCTGGACGAAGGTTTGGAGTGAAATTTTCTAGATGCCGGACCAAGGATTTAGAAATACATAACTTATCACTTTACATGCAAGATACTAGGAAAGAATTGTTATGGTTAGACTTATCAAGTTATGAACGTGTAGGGAACACGTAAACCCTAGTTACTTTGATTAATTGATTAAACTCCAACATTCGAAGCTGTTAGTTGTCTCCTTTTATTTTGCTAGTTATTTTAATTTACTTAGAAATAGAAAACCCCCCTTATCATGTTTGCTTTCCGAGGAAGTAATTGGCTGAACAATAGTAGTAATAGATAGAAGTTAAGTCTAAACTATTTTCCTCGTGGGAACGATCCCAACCTCACTAATTGGGTTATTTAATTGAGACGTCTGCTTTACTTTTTATTTGAGAAGTAAGTTTGAGCGTATAAAATTTTGGCGCCGCTGCCGGGGAAAGTAACTTTTAGATTAACTTAAACTTATTACTATAGTTTAGTTGATATTTTCTTGAAGGTTTTTTGAATGTTTTTGATTCGTGTTGAACCACCCTCCTTGTATGCCAAATACACGGAGAGGAAGAGAACCCTTGTTTCCCTACGATCACGAATTAGAGCGTACACTACGCAACATGAAAAGAAACTTGGGAATCAATGATGATGATCCAAACCAGAACATCCCAGCTCCAGTTGATGTTCATGGTCAGTTGTTACATGATGCTCCGGGCAAACTCCAACAGAGGGGACAAAATCCCGCTCCACGGCCCCAAGCATACAACATAGGCTATGACAACATAACAGACTTTGATGGGCCACTTGTTTTGCCTCCTCTACCACCAGGCCACACCTTCGTGGTAACTAGTAGCCTGATGCAAATGCTCACTGCCAAAGGTTTTTTTTCAGGGCTACCTTCTGAGGATCCACATGCCCATATAGCTAAGGTAAGGGCACTGTGTAAAAGCTGTAGGGAGGCCTGACTTGGACTTGGATGTAATAGGGCTTAGAGTGTTTCCTCTCTCACTGACGGGAGAGGCTGCTATATGGTTCACTGAGCTCCCTTACAACTCAATTTTCACTTGGAACCAACTAAGGGATGTTTTATTAGCACACTACTATCCGGTCTCCAAGAAACTAAACCACAAATACAGAGTGAACAACTTTGTTGCACTACCGGGAGAGTCAATTAGTAGTTCTTGGGATAGATTCACGTCATTCTTGAGAAGTGTCCCAAATCACCGCATAGATGATGAGTAACTGAAGGAATACTTCTATCGGGGACAAGATGATAATAATAAAGCGGTGTTGGACACTATAGCAGGTGGATCTTATGGGGAGTGTCCTTATGCTGAGATTGCTGAAAATTTAGAGAAAATCTCCCGGAATAATAAAGCTTGGAGTACTAGGAAGTCAGATACCGGGAGAAATACCTTCGCAGTACAGTCCACTCACAAACCAGCCACATATGAGATTTGTGAAGAAATGGCTCAGATCAAAACTGAGCTTGGGTTGGTACTAAAACATGTCACTGGGGTGCAGAAAAGATAAATGCAGTCAACTACTTGTCGAAACCACCGCCACAAAATGATGAGTAATATTATAAGGAGGATTCCTATGTGGTATATGATCAGACGGGGGGTTTCCGACCAAGTGCTCAAGGCTTTAATTAGGATAATTGGCGCCAAGGTCAACGGAACCAAGGTCGGATTTATGGAAACTATAACCGTGAGGGTCATTATGTCCGAGATGGAAACAACAACTGCGACAACAAATTCAACAAGGGTAACTACGGTAATAGAAATGATAGGAATGGGCCCTATGTCCCCCATCAAAATCGTGAATTTACTCCTAGGGATGGTGGATATAGTACGGCGCGAGTTGAAGATATGTTGCACAAAATGATGAGGAGGTTCGATGCTAGTGATGAGCACATTAAAGAGTTAAGGTGTGATTTAGTAGGTATTGGGCAAAAAGTCGATACACCTGCAATATCGATTAAGCAGATCGAGTTGCAAATGGCCCAATTATCTTTGACTGTGAACACACGGCAACCGGGCACTCTTCCTAGCAACAAATCCGAAAAATGATGCACACTGTATGGCAATCACTACTTGTGGTGGTAAGCAAACCATTGACCAACCTATGCCGTCTAATGAGGAAAAGGTGAGAAAGGATGATGATAAGGTGGTAAAGGGTAGTGGTGAAGCAGAATAGAGCACTAGAAAAGATGCAGAAGTCCCTATAAAGGTAATTCCCATGCCTAGACCACCACCACCCTTCCCTCAGAAAATAGTGAAAAAGACCGAGGATGGTAAATATCGGCGTTTTATAATAATGCTGAAGCATCTTTCTATCAATGTCCCTTTGGTGTTATCTCATCAACAAATGCCCGGTTATGCCAAGATTATGAAAGATCTTGTTACAAAGAAAAGATCGGTCACTTTCAAGGATGATGATAGACTGCAGCATTGTAGTGCTATTGCTACAAGATCTCTCATACAAAAGAAAGAAGATCCGGGTGCATTCAGTATTCCTTGTACAGTCAGGTAATTACATTTTGCGAAAACATTATGTGATCTGGGGGCAAGCATAAATCTCATGCGCGTCTCGATTTACAAGAAGTTGGGTTTGGGTGACCCAAAACCCACTGCGATGCGGCTACTGATGGCTGATCGAACAGTGAAAAGGCCTATAGGGATACTCCATGATGTGCTAGTAAAAGTGGAGTCGTTCATATTTCCGGCAGATTTTGTTATTCTTGATTGTGAAGTCGATTTTGAAGTGCCTATTATTCTTTGGAGGCCATTCCTTGCTACAGGTAGAGCCTTAGTTGATATGGAAAAGGGGCAGATTAAATTTGGTTGAATAATGAAGAAGCGACCTTCAACGTTTGTAGGACCATGAGGCAGAGTGGTGAGCTCCAATCGGTATCCGCCAATCCACAAGAAAAGATGAAGAAGAAGGAGAATGAAGAAAAAGTGCAAAACAAAATTTATGGTTGGGGATTTGTGCTTTTAGACAGATCTGGGTTGCCTTGTCTTCTGGGCAAGCTCAAGTCCAAACGGACTGGCCCTTACTGATCACCAAGTATTCCCTCATGGAGCAGTTGAGTTAAAACCAAGGAGGGAGTGCGGTTTAAGGTGAATAGAGAACGAATAATAAAACTCTATTTTGGGCATACTACACCGGTGAATGAAGTGATAGAGGCATACCATCTTGATGAAGGCTGAGTAATCAAGTGTCCTCAATCGTGCCGCGACGTTAAATCAGGCGCTTGTTGGGAGGCAACTCAATACATATAGTTTTTATTTCTAGTAATGGTAGCATTTTCTACTAATGGGTTTTAAATTTGCAGGAACATCACATGGAAATTCTGTAGAAAATTATTCTCCAACAGTCAATGTCGGGTACAGCGACAGACCATGTCAACTGTGACGGACCGTCGCAGGAATCCATCGTGCCAGGTACGTCTTTTTGTTATTTTCAAACTAGGGCGCACACGACTGAACCAACGACGGACCGTCACAAATGAGATGGACCGTCGTCGGGGACTCATTGCGTCATTAATGAGACGTTCCCGACCCGACCCGCCTGGGGTTTTTAAAAAAAATTCAACATATAAAACCCCCAACCCTTCATTTCACCCCATTCCTTCACTCTTCCTCCTATTTCCCTCCCTTTTCAACTTCCAAAATCATCTCCCTCTTCAACCGATCATTTTCACCCAAATTCTCCAAAGTCCTAAAAGTCCTTATCTACTAGTCGGAGCTGCTGCTGTGGGTGCCTTCTTTATCACCAAGTACCTTTTCCCTCTTGTTTTCTCAAATTCTCAGGTATGTGTCTCTAATTTCTACTCATTTATATTGCATTTTTGTTTATCAATTAGTAGTAGTCTAGTTCTTCTTGATACGTTCATTCTTTATCAAATGTTGTCTTACCTAGGTTAAAAAACAAAAATCCCAAAATTATCGTGTTAAAACCCTAGAAATAAGTGCCTTAGCATTGCTAGTTTACTAGGTAATTGGGTTAGACAAATGTAGGTCAAAACACTACCAAATCGATTTGGGTCATAGGGGATGTATGGGGCATCTCCAGTTCTGTCACTGAGTTACAGAACGAGACCCCGATGATGGACCGTCGTATTCAAGAAGGAGCGTCACTGGGTCCGTTCCAACCGCCCTAACACTCCACTGTCCAATTTTCTCTAAGTGTCCTTCAATGGACACAAGCCACGGACCGTCATACCTACTACGGTCCATCTTGCACAACCGTTCTGGTTGTCAGTGACCCTTTTCGTAAGGGTATCTCTCTATTTTTCTAAGTGTCCTCAAACGGACACTTACGAAGGATCTTCATACCCTCGACGATCCGTCCTGCATGACCATCTTGACGGTCAGATACCCCTATCCTAGGGTCTCCATGTTTCTTTCAAGTGCCCTCTGACGGACACCTACGACGGACCATCGTACCTGTGACGATCTGTCCTGCATGACCGTTTCGATGGTCAGAGGCCCCTCTCCTAAGGGTCTCCATTTTTTTTTCAAGTGTCATCTGACAGACACCTACGACAGACCATCTTACCTGTGACGGTCCATCCTGCACATACCGTCATACTTGTCAGAGACTCTCCTTACGGTTCTCCATATAAACGTAGTCTAAGCAAGACACGACGGACACCATGACGGTCCGTCGTACTCACGACGAACCGTCACCTGGTCCGTTATGTTTCACTGTTACTATAGAAATGTCATTTTATTTTAATTTTTTTTATTTTGTGTGGTTTTGCTTGTCTTGTTTGCTCATTCTAGTACTAATATTGATCCTTTACAGGTACTATCTACTCTGGAAGCAAAACAAGGTCGAGTCTATGCACGCGGGCGATCGAAGTTTGTCGCGCCATCTGTTGGCCTGGTCATTGGCTCTGATGATGAGCGTTACCCCGAGTATGTGCCCCCAGGCACTTCAACCCCATCCCGTGCTGCACGTGCTGCCAGAGCCACACCCAAAAAGGTGGCGTCCGGCGTAGTCACTGCCTCCAGTCTGATGAGGAGTGCACACTGACCGGCACACCTTCTGGGTCAGCCACTAATGAAGAAGCAGCGTCTGGCTCCTTAGGAGTTTCGTGGTCGGAGTAAGCCTCCGGATCTGCTGAGGTTCCCGCACCCGCCACCGCTGCAGCGTTGGCCTCGTCCGATGAAGTTGATAGTTCGGAATCTACACCCTGTTCACCAGCTCATGCTCTCACCCCGGTTACTGACCAGCCCAACCGATGGTGTGTCGATGCGCAGTTTCAAGTCTATTCCGATGCCAAGTTCCTGAATGACAACGGAGTTATGACTCGGACACTTACATTGGAGCGGTGGGTCCTTACGGGAAGTCTCCCGACGATGCCTGAGATCTACAATCTCTTCACTAGACATCGACTGGAGTGGACAGCACGTCCGTTGGGATGCTATAGTGAAGAGTTGGTCCGAGAGTTCTACGCATCCTACGTAGCGACTCTCTGATCATAGATTGATAGGCAGGCTGCACCCGTTAAACAGGCCCCACTAGAGTAGGTCCGAGTACATGGCGTTCCAGTTGATATCTCATTGCCTGCTATCCGCCGGTTCTATACGGCGAGAATGTTGATGCTAATCGGATCCCTCTCACTGCCGAGTTTGACTACCGATGCCAGATTGTCAAAGATGGATAAGTTTTTCGTGAGCCATCGCTGAGAGAGACCACCAAGAGGTGCATGACCCTGCACTTGTCCGTAGATGAAGAGGGTGCCGACTGGGTGACTGAGCCGAAGGGGTCCATCAAGAAGGCCAACCTGACTTTCACGATGAAGTTTTTGTGGTTGATTGTCCGCCACTGCCTTTCCCCCACAGTCGCTGATAATATCACCTCATGGGATCGAATAGTACTGATGGTGGCGATGATAGCCGGGTTCGAGGTGGATGTTGCGTGGCTTCTACAGGAGTTCATGCACGAGAGGGCTTTTAAAGTCACAACTACTTACCCTTTCCCATGCATGATATTTTCACTATGCAAATCTGCCGGTGTGCCTATATGGCACGTTGATCAACTCTAGACCCCGCTGGGAACATTTTATATCAGCCTCATCAGGGATGAGGACAATGAGTTGGCTCAAGGCAGAGGGCCCCGTCCAGAGATGCCTACTGTTGGTGACAATCTGGCTGAGACGGTAGCACAGACCCGCACGGCTACGCATGCGGCTTCCACTGACACTACCCCGGTTGAGTCTATCCCGAGTAGTAGAACCGCCTCGAGCTCCTCTCTCTCAACCCCTTTACCCACTCTGGTCCCGCTTGCTAGGGTCCAGAAATTAGAGGCACAGATGGCCACACTTCTGCATCACATCAAGCCTTGGATGCAGAAGTCTATTGCTGAGGCAGAAGAGCGCTTGGAGTGGAGAATGGTCCAGCACACAGAGCGGAAGATCGTTGAGATTCATCTGCGCTTGGACTCTTTTAAGTTGCGAGTGCTAGCCCGACCAGCCCCTTTGGTGGATGTGTCGACCCTTCAGGGTGCGGTCGACAGTCTTATAGCATATATTATTACGATCTTAGAGACTAGGGTTCCTGAGTCTGAGGCCCATTTTGCAGAGCCTGCTCAAGACACAGTGATGGCGGACCTATTCTCCACTTCAGACATTTCACCACCTCCCCCTCGAGAGCATGCCAAGAGGCGTAGGGGTCGAGAGGAGGATGAGGCACGAGCACGGAAGAAGGAGAGCTGTGAGATGGAGGCTGCAAGGAGAGCCTCGCTTGCTGAGGAGGAGGCGCGTCAGATGAGACCAGAAGAGTTAGCTGCTGGGGCGTCTAGCTCCAGAACTGTGGAGATCGCGGGAGGCACTGCTGATAGTGTTGTTGATGCTGAGGACACCACTGAGGGTTTCCAGATTACAGAGGTAGTGGTTCCGGGGAACCGGACCCACCAGCTTGCTGATCGTCGGCGCTTTGCGCCCAGGTTTGCTTCACCTACCACTCTAGTATTTAAATTTTTTTATGCATTGAGGACAATTGCATGTCTTATTGTTGGGGGTTGGGTAAATGTAAAGTGAGTTCTAGGGTAAGTCTGAGTAGAGCAAATCACTATCCTCTTTTGGGGTTTTCTTGCCTGTGTTCTTTTTCCCCGAAAGACTGATTACTTTTTCCGTTGAACCGGCATGTCTATATCTTGTGTACATAGTTTAATTCTGGAGCATGATGGCTAAAATGATATCTGATAAAATGGAAATGATGCATGACTAGGCATAGTAATTGATAAATGTGTGGCTCTAAGCATGACATAGAGGTACACCACTGCATGACCCTAAGTCTAAAATTCGAACTAGGTGTTTGATAATATGGTAGAATGATGAGATGTCAAGTGAGTGTGAGGAAGACTTGAATAGTCCACTATTTGTACTGAGCTAGAACATGCATGGTTAGTCCTGCTAAAAGTAAGCTGTAATAGACAATTAGGAAAGAATCATAGGCCATTATTCAATATAGCCCTTTTTTAGCCTAAATAAAAGAAAACCAAATGAAATTTATCCTTCTTTGATCCAAATGATTTGAGCTTAAATAAGACCTTTCTTTCTCACCCTAACTGATCTTTTCTTGGAAAAATGTGTTGGCCCTGGTCCCTCCTTGGACATGTGCACCTCAGCTTATGCCAAAAGAATAAGTTGAGGGTGGCTAATGCAGTAAACAACCTTTTTATGGCCCTGACCCAACTTTGGGTATTGTGTACTTTGACTCATGGCAAAGCCATGAGTTGAGGGTGACTATTATGAGGAATGCTCTGGAAAATGGGGTTGAAAGAATAAAGAGAGAGAAAGAACAAAAGTAAAGTGACTCAAAATTAATTGAAAGAAAAGTAAAAATGAAAAAAAATATACAAGCGAGAAAAGAACAGAGTCACTTACACAAATAAAAAAAAAGGCAAAATAGCAAGGTGAAAGAATGTGGGAAACTGCAAAATAAAATGATAGAAAATGGTATGTTGAGCCGATATGTCAAGGAGCGAAAAAAGTCACTAAAGTATACCTCAATATACCCTACCTGACCCTGAGCCTGTGTTACAAGCTAAGAAAGTCCTATTGTGATCCTAAGGGTTGTATAGCGAACGTAAAGTAGTGAAAATAAGGGCAAGCTTATGGCATTAGGTATGAATGAGTGTGAATTTGTTCCGAGAGTGAGTGTTGAAAAGTAATCCTTATACTCAAAGTGAAATCATTGTGTGAAAAATGAGGATTTTGTTTTGAAGTGAGGACACTAGTTGCATTACCGGAAATATTAGCACCTCGGTGAGAAATTGAAGAGGATTGGTGTTAGTGCATGGTGAGTCTGTGTCATGGTGTGATTACACATAATTCAAGACTAATAGTGAAAGCATGCATAAATATGATGATATTAATCGGGATTGATAGCCAAATGATTGCAAAGGCTAAAACATGGATACTATTGTACAAAGATTGTGTATTGAGTCATAGTGTGTTGCTTGAGGACAAACAACAAATTTAAGTTGAGGGTGTTGATATACCGTGGTTTCACGGTATTATTAATACTTTTTCCTTAAGTTTAGTGTGTCCAAAAGACTTTTTGTGCTAATTTTTATATAAGTTTCTTCTTATTTGCAGGAAATGTGTCCAATGATGAATGCGGAGGTTTTTGAGCGAAGAAATGCATAAGATACCACCTACGGAGCTTGTGACGGTCCGTCATGCTTGTGACGGTCGGTAGGTGGCAGCATAGTGCAGCTGCTGAAGGAATATGGGGAAGTCTGACCAAGTGTGGGGTTACGGAAAGCGTGACGGAACGTCGTAGTCATGATGGTCCGTTCTGCAGGTTCGTCATGAAGATCAGAGAAGTAGCCCCAGTACCCATATTCCAAGAGTTCAAGTGTTTTGGAACGGAGACCCTCGACGGACCGTTGTGCTCGTAACGATCCGTCATACCTGCCATCGAGTGTAATGAAGAAAGCATCAGAAGAAAATTGTACAAGTATGGGACGACGGAATCCATGACGGCCCGTCGTGACCACGACGATCCATCGCGGGGTCCGTTGACCCAGCCTCGTTTTGAGAGATTTCCAGCAAATAGAGTCCTTATTTAATTAGGTTTTTATTTTATATAAATAGTTCGAAAAACCTCGTTTTTGAGGTTAGACTCAGGATTATTTGGTTAGGCCCTTGATTGTTGTTAGATTTTTGATTATCTTGAGACTTTTATCATTGAGTGTGGGTGATTTTTGTTTATTAATCAAGTGAACTTTCGGATTTTACTCTTTCTCATTGAAGTAAGTACATGAATTCTTATATTATATATTTGAATATTGTGATTATGACTATGGGTAACTAAACTTCAGAACTAGGGTTGTGGGAACCATAGGCAAATAATGAGGTAAAACCTAACTAAAATAACAATTCTAAAATAGTGTCTTGCATGTATTGATAATTCTTTCGCATAGATGTCTTTTTAACGAATGGCCAACGTTAGAACTTGCCTTAATGCTACTTGCCGGACCAAGGAGGTAGATAATAGGAAAAAAATTATCAACATAGATTTAGAGTATACTATCTTATAGGCTAGTATTTGTTGGAACGAAATAATAACTTAGTCAAATATCGAATACGATATAATATGAGGTAAAGATAAGGGCAAGGATAGCAACACACGTAGCCGGACCAAGGTGCGGAGTGCCATTTTCTAGATGCCGGACCAAGGATTTAGAGATACATAACTTATCACTTTGCATGCAAGATACTAGGAAAGAATTGTGATAGTTAGACTTATCAAGTTATGAACCTTTGGGGAACACGTAAACCCTAGTTACTTTGATTAATGGATTAAACTCCAACATTCGAAGCTGTTAGTTGTCTCCTTTTATTTTGCTAGTTATTATCATTTACTTAGAAATAGAAAAACCCCCTTTTATCATGTTTTCTTTCCAAGGAAGTAATTGACTGAACAATAGTAGTAATAGGTTGAAGTTAAGTCTAAACTATTTTCCTCGTGGGAACGATCCCAACCTCACTAGTTGGGTTATTTAGTTGACACGACCGCTTTACTTCTTATTTGAGAAGTAAGTTTGAGCGTATCAAGGTTTACATAAACCTCTCACTTACACATAATATATATTCATAGCGAGTATACATAAACCCTTCGTATAAGAAGATTACATAATCTTCTTATTTTATGGCACATCTATATATAAGATACGTAACATAGGCTTAAAAGGGATGTCTCATATTAAACCATCTAAATAGAGTCAACCATATGGGCACAAGCCCTTACACAATGTACAAATGCCACTTAGGGCTTACAATAATATCTTGAAACAAGTAGAATGAAATGAGAGTCTTTAGAATATAACAAAGAACCATAGCTAGAGTAATAACAAGGCATCATACTCGGACTCTAGGACATACCCACTTGGATAACGATTCCAAGTCTTCCTTCAAAAAGTCGTCACAAACCCTTCAACGACCGGAACCTAAAATGTTGAAGAACAAGGGAGAAATGGGGTTAGCACATTACTTGTACTAAGTATAGGATCATATATACAACATAGAAATCATGCAAAGAGGGACATTTATTAAAAATCGTGCAAAGTAAGTTTGGAAAACATTATGCACATTCAAGAACAATTACAAGTCAATAAGCACATATTACTTAAGTCAAGACCATCCGTAACACAAAACTAACAATACCAAGTCTAGTCAAGTCAACATGCATATAAACATAATTGAGCAAAGAATCAAGATAACTCTAGAAGCAAGTTATAATATCAACAAGCATACATAAGCGTTCATAATATAATACTCTAAGGAAGACCATCACTCGTACACGCCCATTAATTTCACTAGTGCAATGACTAAGTAAGGCACTATAATCTCACCCAACCAAGTAAACCAAATAAGGATTATAATCAATTCCTAACTTTACATATCATATCTTTAAGAGTATATGTCACCATACTTTAGCAATACAGACCAACAACACATTATAACTGAAACCAATATAACATAGTGTCATTAACAAGAAAGATTAACATATACATATCAATTACATTTGTTAAGTACATAAGAACATCCTTCTAAGACTTCCTTCAAGGCTAACTAGTGCAATGTATAGGTAGAGTCCCATACCCTTACCTAGACTAATTCAAATCCCTTAGGTCATCCTAGTTAGAGTTCACTTTATTACTTCATTTTACTTATGGGAAAATCATTCCTTAACTGACATAGACAACATGAGTTAATGTTCAATCCGGTGTCATGGAACCCTACACCAAAAGAATGTGGACTACTTTCCAAGGTAGTACCAAAATATGAACATAACATCAATGTGGATCCACTAGCTAGTATTTCTATGGGGGAAACATTGTTCAAAAACTAGGAGATATAGTTGGGACCCCCTTTATGTTACATGCATTTTAGTCTCCAATTTCATGAGTAAAATAGTGATCCTACCTTCCGTATGTGGGAAGGGACACTCCTCACTTCTAATTCACTCGGTGCTAAGATAGGGTCCGTTTTTGAAATGTCTTTTATGAATAATCATAACTTAGTTTCGCTGATAGGGGCCTACCCCTTATATAGTCATAGTCATATCTCAAAAGGAATTGCATGAGTATGTCCATTAAATACAATTCACACATATGAGGTTAGCACATTTACATAATGATATTATGATAAGTCACAAAGGAAATTCACCACCAACCTTATATCATTACATCTTAGCCAACAACTCAAAAGCATAAATCAAAATATTTGAATTCAATATCGTACCAACCCTAAAAAATCTTATCATAAGGTATACTTCAATATAACTTCATCTGTAAAACACAAGTAATCATAATTAAAGTAAAGGATTAAGATCACAAGACTTACCCCAATATCCTTCACAAGTCATAACCCAAGGTTTTACAATCAACCAACCAATTTCATCCAATAATAGGTGCAATAACATCACTCAATAGTAACAAATTCAATAAATAGGTTAATTTCATCATCACTATCCCAATTAACTTCAACTTATAACCTAGAGTTAGGGGGAAAGAGTTCTTCATGAATAATAAGATAAAAAGATCCAATACAAACAATGCATTACCCTAGGCAGCCCATGAACGAATTATAATTAATAAAACAAGTCTATCAATCATTCCATTCAGCAATTCCCATCAATTTATAAGCAAGTCCAAGATTTGGGGGAATTGGGGAAAGGGACATGATCAACACATATCCCCCAAATTATCATGAATTAATCAACAATGTACACTTTATTATACATGGGTAATCATAATTAGACATAATCAATCATCAATTGCAAGTTTAGAAGAAAATCCATTAGAATGGGAAAGCCCATGGAATTGGGTGATTTAGAAATCAACTTTCATAGGCCTCTTGGGGAAATCATTCCCAAGAGTGAATAAACCATAACATAATGACGATAAATCCACAAAATTTGAGAAGAAAATTTGAGAACTTGGTCTTCTTCTCCAAGCTTCCTTGACCCTCCAATGGAGGATTAATAGAGAGAGAAAGTAGAGAGAGGTGAGAGCTGATGGGTCTTGTTTACGGAATTTGAGTTTGGTGAGTGAAAAATGAATTAAAAATTACCCTTATTAGATATGTAGTATCCTCCTAAATTACTTAAAGTACCCTTCACTTAATTGGGTCTTTTTGTGAAGTCAAAATGCTTAAAATAGGACACTAACGAATCTAGGAACTGGCTCCGCGTCGCGGTGTCAATTTCACATTTTATATTTGAAATACGGGTTGAGTTAGTAAGATTCGTGTATACCCCGCATCTTTAGGAAAATTTTCTTCTTCCTCATGTTGAATTCGCGACGCGCATGAACATTCCTTTCTAGGCTGCGCGTAGGCTGCTTTGGCAGCTTGCTTGCCCATGTTTGCGTCCTCTTCAAGGACCCCTCGGGGGGGAGGGGGGTACTTGGGGAGTCGTTGGTTTACATTTTGAACTTTTATACCATATTTTACCTATTTAAAGTCATTTTACAAGTTTTAGACTTCATATGACACTCCAAAACCTTAACACAACATAGGGACGTCTACTAGTTCAATTCCATTAGTTTCCAAACATCATGGACGTTTCTTTACACCTTGACTCTAAAAATTCCTAAATGGTTTACAAAAATTAATTAGGATTACAAACTGTTTTATAAGGTTTAGTTCATCATGTGAAGCTTTAGATTATGTCATGGAGTTTCAGAGTGTTAAAATACTACCCTTAGGAACATTTGTCCCCAAATGACACAAAAAATCATTTGAAGGGAAACTATAGACTCAATATTAGAAGCACAACCTACAACAATATAAAATCATCATGAGTAGGAGTGTTTCACCACTCCATTCAACATATAATCATCGAAGTTTCACACAGAAACTCAAAACATCAATTTCTTTACATAAGAGCTCAACATTACTACATGAGGAATTTTCCTTCTCAACAACAACATGAGTTCAACACAATATATAGTTTCACTTATACCAAATATTTTTTCAAAACATATCAACATGTTCAATCTCATTTCATATCGGCAACATCATACCAAATACACAAATAAGTGCAAAATTGAGCAAAATTGCATTTTTTAAAAGGAAACTTCATTTTAGCAAAAACCTTTATCCTAATACACCTCTTTGCAAAACAGACAAATTTAGTTAATCATTATTTTGATTATTAATTGGAACCACTAACCTTAATAAAAAAAGATGAGGATAATGGGACTTTATGTCGGCCTTGGCCTCCCATGTTTCTCCCTCAACTAGGTTGTTCCTCCATAGGACTTCTACGGAGGCCACCTCTTTGTTTCTCAATTTCATCACTTGATGATCAAGGATTTCTATCGGAACCCCTTCAATAGTAAGAATGGACTCGGGATCACCGATTCACTTCTTAAGCATAGAGACATGGAACACCGAATGAACCAAAGCCAGTTCTCTAGGTAGTCTCAAATCATATGCAACCTTTCCAACCCTTTGTAAAATTTCATAGGCACCCACATTACTAGGACACAACTTCCCTTTCTTTCCAAATCTCACCACTCCCCTCATGGGTGAAATTTTCGATATACCTTATCACCTTCTTCAAATTCTAAGTCCCTTCTCTTATGGTCGACATAAGATTTCTACCGACTATAGGTTGTTTTCAATCGGTTCTTATCATATGAACTTTTTCCAGAGTTTTATAAATCAAATTAGTACCAAAGTGTGAAGACTCTTTCACTTGAAATCACTCAATTGGAGATTTACATTTCCTACCATACAAGGCTTCAAAAGGATTCATAGATATAGTTGAATGGTAAGTATTGTTATAAGAGAACTCAACCAAACGAAAATGTTTATCCCAATTCCCTTTGAAATCAATTATACAAGCTCTAAGCATACCCTCAAGGGTTTGAAAATTATGCTATGCTTTACCATACATTTGGGGATGAAAAGTGATGCTTAACTTAACCTTTGTACCCAACCCTTTTTGGAATGACCTCCAAAATCTAGATGTGAATTGTGGACCCCTATCCAATATGATGGATAACAGAATACAATAGCGACACACAATCGCATCTATGAAGATCCTTGCATAATACTCCGATAAGTGTGTGTATTTGACAGGTATAATATGTGCGAATTAGGTCAACCTATCAACAATCACACATATAGAATCATGTTTCCTTTGGGTCCGAGGAAAACCTTCTGCGAAGTCGATAGTTATGTCTTCTCACTTTAATTTCTTGAAGTAAACCATTTAGCTTTTGGTGCTCGGCTTTCACTTGTTTGAAATTTGGACATTTTGCAACAAATTCTGCTATGTCCCTTTATAAGCCGTCACACAAAAACACTTCTCTAAGGTCATGATACATCTTAGTAGAGCTCGGATTAATGGAATTACGGGAACCATGAGCTTCCTCAAGAATCCGGTTTATCAAATCATCTACATTGGGAACACACAACCTTTCTTGATACCTCAAATCACCAACACCCCTTAGGAGAATGACTCATTAAGCTTACCAATAACCTATTCTTTCAAATCCATCAATGCTTGATCAAGGTGTTTTTTAGAATTCACCTCAACCATGAAAGATGATTTGGATCTATGATAGACCATAAAACCACCATTTGGAGAATCTTCCAATCTAACACCCAAACGAGAGAACCTATGAACATCTTTCACTAGGTATTTCTTGGATTCTTCTACATGAGACAAACTACCTATGGGCATATGACTTAGAGCATATGCAACCACATTTTCCTTTCTAGGGTGGTACACAACACTTATGTCATAATCCTTCAATATTTCCAACCACCTTGTTTCTCGGAGATTTAACTCCTTTTTAGTAAACATATATTGAAGACTCTTGAGGTCGGTATACACATAAACATGGACACCATACAAATAATGTGTTCATATTTTCAAGGCAAATATCACAGCCGCTAACTCAAGATCATGTGTTGGATAATTCTTCTCATGCACCTTAAGTTGTCTAGAGGCATAGGCTACTACTTTCCAATGTTGCATAAGCACACCCCCCAAGCCCACTTGAGATGCATCATAATATACCACAAAGCCCTTGGTACCCTTTGGTAGTGTCAATATCGGAGCGGATGTAACCCTATATATCAAAATTTGGAAGTTTCTTTCATGGCTCCGACCACTCAAATTTAACACTATTGTGGATCAAGGTTGTTAAAGGAGAAGCAATTGACACAAAACCATCCACAAACCTCCTATAGTATCCCGCTAGACCTAAGAAACTCCTAATGTTTATTGGATTCAATGGTCTAGGCAAATTTTTCACCGCCTCGGTTTTCCTTGGATCAACCTCAACTCCTTCACTAGAGAAGATATGACCAATAAACGCCACGACTCAACCAAAACTCATATTTGCTATACTTGGCAAATAGTCGGTGTTCCTTAAGCACTTGTTATACAACTCTTAAATGGTGGACCATGTGTTCACCCTCATTTTTCAAATATACCAAGTTGTCGTCAATGAAGACAATGACAAATGAATCTAGGTAACTTCGAAACACCCTCTTCATTAGATCCATAAATTCTGTCGGGGCATTAGTGAGACCAAAAACATTACTAGGAACTCATAGTGACTATATCTAGTTTGAACTGTTGTTTTTGGTATATCTTCACTTTTCACCCTATGTTTGTGCTACCCGAATCTCAAGTCAATCTTAGAAAAGTAGCTTGCCCCTTGAGTTAATCAAACACGCCGTCAATCCAAGGGAGAGGACACTTGTTCTAAATAGTGACTTTATTGAGTTGGCGATAATAAATGCAAATTCTAAGGGACCCATCATTCTTGTTCACAAACAATACATGAGGACCCCATGGAAAAATACTAGGTCTAATTAAGCCTTTGTCTAGCATGTCCTTGCGTTGAGCCTTCAACTCTTTCAATTCAGCGGGAGCCATCCGATAAGTAGGAATTGAAATAGGGTTGGTATCTGGTATAAAGTCAATACCAAAATTAGTTTCCTATTCGAGAGGGATTTCGAGATGATCATTAGGAAAGACCTCCCGAAATTCCATCACTACGGGACCAACTCAATGGTAGTATTTTCAAAGTCTAAATCTTTGACTTATACAATATGGTATAAAAACACATTAGAGATAATTTTACAAGCCTTAAGACAAGAGATAATACATCCTCTAGGAATAGAATATTCCTCTTTCCACTCTAATACGGGTTCATTCAGAAAATTGAACTTGAGAATTCTTGTCCTACAATCAATGGAAGCGAAGCAATCATGGAACCAATCCATCCCCAAAATTACATCAAAATCTACCGTATCAAGTTCTACTAATTCAACATGAGTATTGGGAAACATTATAGGATAATTTCTATATACCCTTTTTGCAACCACCGACTCATTCACCGGGGTGGACACCATAAAAGGATCATTCAAGATATTGAGAAAAATATCTAACTTTCTAGCTACCAAAGGATTAACAAAACATAGGTAGCACCCGGATCAAGTAAAGCATAAACATCAATAGAGAAGACTTGTAACATACTGGTCACCACATCAGGAGAACTTTCTTATTCACCTTTAGAGCGAAGTGAATAAAAGTTATTCTTCTTTAGAGCATCCACATTATAACCACTAGCTTGAGCTTGCCCACTTCTTTTGTCTTGCCTCTTAACATTAGGGCAATCCCTAACCTTGTGGACTCTCTTGCCACACCGAAATCAATTGTCCATCCCAACAAAGAAATCACCATAATGCTTCTTGCCACACATTCGACAAGTTGTCTTCTTTCTTGGTGAGGTAGTACCTCTTCCCTTTTGTGACTTAGGTTAAGACACCCTATCATCATGAGCCTTGGGAAATTTGTAAGGAACTTGATTAGAAAACCTCTTCTTGAACCTACACTTGTCTTGAATGTCTAGCCTACCCTTTCAAGAATCACCTTCATAAGATCTTGCCTTCTTGGCCTCCCTATTCTTCCTCCTTAACCTAGTTTCTTCCACTTGTTGAGCATGAACCATGAGATGACAAATATTTATATTATCATGAATCATATCCGAACGACATTCTTCAACCAAGTCTTCGAACACTCCCATAAGAAAATGACTCATCTCATCCCTTGGGTTTGACACCAAGGATGGAGCATACTTGGACAATTTAGTATATTCTTCCACCTTAGCTTCCCTCAACTCTCTAAGAAAGAACCTATCAAGAAAATCCTTCTTTAAGATCTCCCAAGTCTCCAGACCACCACTTAGTGCCCTATTATCCCTCTATTGCACACATCAAATTAGGGCCACATATTTGAGTTGATAGGACACCAACTCGGCCTTCTCAATGGAGTTCACACTCATAGCATAAAGCATCTAATTTACCTCATCAAGGAAATGTTGAGGGTATTAATTTGATTTCAAACCAAAGAACATAGGTAGGTTCATCCTAGTAATGCCTCTCAAACGAGAGGCCATAGTGCTAGCATGTTGAGGCACTCGGGATACAACCTTCCTATTAACTTGGGCAGTCATGGTTTGGACTTGAGAAGTGACGAAATTAGCTTGAGAGGTCATGACTTGGGCCAAATTGAGAGAAGACGTCCTTATCTCTCCATCCGTCAGAGGTGGAGTAACAATCGGATCTTGATCACCCATAGGAACTTCTTCAAGTGGAGGAAATTGGTTGTCTTGTGGAGGCACTTGGTTGTCATGAACTCCCACATTAGCCATTTCTTCCTCTTCCCTTCTAGTAGCTGATCTATGAGTATTCATAACTATAGACACAATACAAGGTTTAGGTGAAAGCACATAACAAGACTTTAGAGGCACGACATTGGAATACAAAGAGATGAGAGTTTCTAAGCATCATATAGTCTCTCATTCATAAGTGTGGCACGCTTCACAATTATTAAGAAAAATCTACGTAGACTTGGTTTAATGAAACATCAATTTAAACGGGATATTTAACCTCATGCTCTGATACCAAGTTTGTCACATCCAGGAAGTACCCCCTAGACGTAACCAGCATCGTCGTCCTTGGAGAGGACTAGGACTAGCCTCTTAGCATTCATCATTACATTCATAGGTTAAAAGTGCAGAAAATTTAAAACTTTTCATTTGCAATTACTTTATGAGGTTTACTTAGACCTCTCGCTTACACATAATATATTCATATTGAGTACACATAGATCTTTCGTATAAGAGGATTATATAGTCTTCTACTTTTATGGTACATCTATATATATGATACATAACATAGTCTTAAAAGGGATATCTCATATTAAACCATAGAAACGTAGTCAACCATATGGGCACAAGACTTTACACAACATACAAATGCCACTTAGGACTTACAACAATATCTTGAAACAAGTAGAATGAAATGAGCGAGTTTAGACTATAACAAAGAACCTTAGCTAGAGTAATAACAAGGAATAATCCTTGGACTTGAGGACATACCTACCTGGAGAATGATTTCAAGCCCTCCTTCAAAAGTCATCACGAACCCTTCAACGACAGGAACCTAAAATATTGGGGAACAACGGAGAAATGGGGCTAGCACATCACCTTTACTATGAATGGGATCATATGCAACATGCAACATAGAAATACTGCCAAAAAGGGACATTAATACAAAAGCATGCAAAGTCAATTTGGAGATACATTATGCACATTCAAGAACCAATACAAGTCAACAAGAACATATTACTTATGTCAAGACCATGCATAACACAAAGCCAACAATACCAAGTCTTGTCAAGTCAACATGAATAACAACATAATTGAGAAAATAATCAAGAAAACACTAGCATAAAGTTATAATATCAACAAGCATACATAAGTGAGGTCCTATAACCTCACTCAACCAAGTAAACCAAACAAGGACAATAATCAATCCCTAACTTTACATACCATATCTTTAAGAGTATACATCATCATACATTAGCAATAGAGACCAACAACACATTCACAAGTGAAACCAATAACACATAGTGTGATTAACATGTAAGATCAATATATACATATCAATTACATTTGTAAGCATATAAGTACATAAGAACATCCTCCTAAGACTTACTCCAAGGCTAACTAGTGCAATGTATTGGTATAGTCTCATACCCCTATCTAGACTAAGTTAAACCCCTTAGGTCATCCTAGTTAGAGTTCACTTTATTACTTCATTTTACTTTTGGAAACATGTTTCCTTTACCGACATAGACCACATGAGTTAATGTGGAATTCGGTGTCATGGAACCCTACACCAATAGAAGGTGGACTACTTTCCAAGGTAGTACCAAAACATGAACATAGCATCTATGTGGATACACTAGCTAGTATTCCTATGGGGGCAACATATTTCAAGAACTAGGCGATGTAATTCGGACCCTCTTTATGCGACATATATTAAATTCTCCAATCTCATGAGTACAATAGTGATCCTACCTTCCCTATGTGGGAAGGGACACTCCTCACTTCTAGTTCAATTGGTGTTAAGCTAGGGTCCCTTTTTGAAATGTCTTTCATTAATAATCATAACTTAGTTTAGGTCATGTGGGTCTAACCCTTATATAGTAATAGTTATAGCTCAATAGGAATTACATGAGTATATCCTTTCAATACAATTCACACATATGAGGGTAGCACATTTACATAATCATATTATGATAAGGCACATAGGCAATTCACCACCAATATTATATCATTACATCTTAACCAACAACTCAAAAGCCATGAATAAACACATTTCTATTCAACATCGTACCAACCCTAATTAATATTATCAGAAGATAGGACCTCCTGTGGAAAAGGAATCCCAAGAGTGAAGAACTCATACCTTAATGAATACAAATCCAAAAAATTTTAGAAGAAAAGTTGAGAACTTTGTCTTCTTCTCCAAGATTCCTTGACCTTTCAATGGAGGATGAATCGAGAGAGAAAGTAGAGACAGGTGAGAGCTTTTGAGTTTTGTTATAGGAATTTGGTTTAGGTGAGTGAAAAATGATTTAAAACTGAACCTTAGTCAATATATAGTTAAACATTCCAGAAAATGTACATGCCTTGTGAAGAGTCTATTAGATTTTAGGAATATGTATTGGGGTACATAGGCATCCCAGTGCAGTATTTAGTAATATTTTGGGCATGTTGGAGAAAATTGTTTTAAGGGTGTTAGTCAATTTTCTAGGTATACACAAGTATTTAAAATATAATCCAAGTTTGTTTAAGAATTGTACCTGCAATGAAGACACTAAGCAAAAATATTGATTCTCAAATTAACACATTATGTACGAGGCATCGAAGTGTCAAGCCTAGGTTCCATAGTAAGTATACTTGGGAAAAAAATGGTCAGCAACACATATGCAATCACATGTGTTAAGCGGCCAAGAGAGAAGCCCAACCGAATTCGGTTAGGGAGTTTAGGGGCAGGTGGGGGGTCAAGCCATGTGGGGCTGAGCTTCCTAAACAACTCTAGTCTCTAACTAACTTACCTAAAAATCTAAATAACCTAGGACTAACCAAAGTTAACTAACTTGTGCACCCGACAACCTAAGACCTAACCGGGTGACACTAACCTAGTAACTAACTCAAGAAACATCCTACTACCTAACCTAGGATGGTCCAAAAGGGTTGGTTATGCTGCTAATGACATAAGGGTACTTTATTTATTACCATAGGTCACTTAATTAATTAAATTATCAACTTAATTAATTAATTAAAAATCACGGTCTTAGCCGAAACCCTTAGAAAATATCAAGATTTGGCTAAGTCAAATGTTCTCCTATTTTTAGTCAATTTAGGTGGGGCATTTTAGTAATTAGATAATTTATTTATTTAAATAATTTAATTAGACTAAGCTTGATTAGTCAATATCAGTTCCTAAACCTAAAAACTCACGACTAAAATAGAAAACAAACGTGAGAAAAATAGTGAGCAACGTAGAAAGACAAAGTTTCTCTTAGGCGATTTCATGGTATTCTTTATGTTTTTTTGCAAGGTGATCTTCGTAGATTAAACTATTCATAAGGTATGCTTTTTATCTCCTGGAATTATTTATCCAAGAAGATTTCTAGACGTTTTGAAATCAAGAATATAAAAACTAGGGTTGTTCCTAATGAATCACATGTTCATCTCCCACGTTCTCCCGATTTGTGATTTTTGTAATTTGTATGATTTAAATTTAGAGAAAGTTGTTGGTATGTGGTGTTAGCTGATAATTATGTGTATGTTTTTTCATGATTATGATGTCAAATGAAACCTACATTTTAGATTCACATACTTAGGGTGTTATCTACATCAATGTTAAATGTTATAATGCCTACTTGTGTTTGAGAAGATGAAATTGTTATAAGTTGTTCATTGAATTGTTTCATATTCAAATAAAAGGTTAAAATTTGGCTTGTTTAACATTATGGATTATTATAATGTATTTTTGAAGTAATTGGCATGGCTAGTTATAATGTTATGACAAGTATCTAGTGAAATTGTGATTAATGCCAACAAATTGGCTAGTAAGACTATGTCCAATTGTATTACTTCCAAATCATGTAAAGTCATACCAATATCTACATCAATGAACTCATAAAATAGGGTATGCAAGTCAATGGGACAAGTCCCAACATACTCTGTCCACAGGAACTTGTGAACGTAATAACATTGAATAATTAGTTATAACTTTCATAAAGAATTATACAAAACTACCAATAAAAGATGAACAAGTCAAGGTGAATAATGAAATAACTAAAAGCTAAAGTTATTAAATTGACATAATATAGAGTGTTAGAAGAAGTAAGACAAGTCTCAGTTACACTTAATCGATTATGTCAAACATACTCACATCAAAGGGTGGTAGTCCGTGACACAAGTCTCACTCATACCATGATGATAATGTAAGACTTAAATTCATATTAACCAAGTAAATAAAGGGGTGACAAGTCATCCATTGATCTATGTTAAAGAAACTCACATAAGAGGGTGTTATAAATCGTGAGAGAAGACTCGTTAACACTAAGATTATAATGTAAGGTTAATTTCACATTTTCATCAAGTAAATAAAGGGATGACAAGTTATCCAAAGAGTTAAGTAAACCTCATTACTATAAACAATATACCATAATGTTTGAGGCAACTCTAAAAGTTATACAGAAAAAGAAGTTGAGTAAAGCACCGATAGACTAGCAATGAGCTTGTGCCAGCACATGTAAGCCTCATGAGATGAGGCTCCACCAAAGTGGATAAGAGTCTACGAAAATCTCCTAGTCTTCGAACTATGTTCCCAGCATAAGAACTAGTCAGTGGATTCCACCTAAGAGAGCTAGGAATGATGTTCACTTTGGCCGATGAAACCACCCCTCTTCGGTGTAGGGAAGACACTGGATTTCATGTTTAGATGACATGATCTATGTATTCGGTTCACTTTAGCAGTGAACCACCTCTTTTTTGTGTGGGAAAGACACTGGACTTGGTTTCACTTTAGCCGGTGAACCACCTCTTTTCGGTTTGGCTAAATACTGGATTTCATGTTTAACTCACCTGATCTAGGTTCACTTTGATCGGTGAACAACAATTTTTCAGTGTGGGGGAGACAATGGATTTCATGTTATCTTACATGATCTTACTTCTAAAGATTTCATTAAGAAAGTAAGAAAGAAAGAAGAAAAAATGTAAGTTCAAAGTGAACTAATAAAGCAAAAACTCAAGAATATTAATCATCAGTTTTGTTAAGAATGAAGTTTTCAACAAGTTATGGGGAATATCCAATAAAAATTGGCTTATAATGACTTTTTATATTATACGATTAAAGAGAGCAAAACATAATGGCTAATAAATGCCCAATAATCTTTATATCATGCAAACGATCAAATAATGGGCATAACTAATAAATATGTCAATTAAAAGAGCAAAACATAATGACTCAATCATTTGGAGGCTGAATATATGCCCATACTCTTTATATTATGCAAATGATCAATAAATGGGCATAGCCAATAAATATTGGCTTATAAATACATTCATGCCAAATTTAATAAGAATGGAAAATATAACTTGTAAGTAAGGTAGCCAAATCATTTCCTTAGTCTTTTGGATTACTTACTCGATTCATTGAAGGTATGGGACTAAAATGAACCATTTCACTTGTAAGTAATATATAAGATCAGAAGAGATCATTGAACAACACAACCAAAAGAAAAAAAAGACTGAAAAATAAACTAAGGCTGGAGGGAAGAGCTCTCGTTCAACGGGATCAAATTTCTTAAGTTTTGTTTAAGTTGTTCTAAAATTATGTTCACGAGTCCAAGGTATTATGTTCATATAAAAAATGATTTTTATTCCTTAATTGAATGAGAACATGTCATATTCATAGCATGAATCAGAAATAACGATTTAAGAAAGTAAAACGACATAACTTTCCAGAAATGAAATGTTGTTATAGGAAGATCTTTCCTTGATCATGCATATGTCTTATCTGTTTATGTGCATATTCTCATACTTAGTAAAAGTGTGTACTAACCCCATATATTATTACTACTAAATACGCGCAGGTTCTAGAGAAGATTGAAGACTCAATGAAGCGGTTTGAACTAGTGATCTCCAGACTTTAATAGATCCTCTTGAGTTCGAGGATGCCTATGTTTATTATTCTAGCTTTAGTACATTAGACATAGCTAGTGGATGTTTTCCATGGCGTTTCATTTCAAGCATTTGTTCAAGCGTTTGTATTAAGGCCGTTTCGCAAACTATTATTATATTATGAATTCTTCACTTCAATTATTTAACCTATTATGGATGATTGTTTAGTTTGAGTCGTAACATATCACTCTTATACAATAATTATATGAATTTTAAGTATACTTCATTATGTTTTAAAAAGTTTTAAATTTTTCACAAATTTAGCTGTATGATTTTGATGAAAGCTAAGAAGAGGCTTGTCTGCGATCTCTGAGAGGTTAACGACACAGGTTGCATTTGGATTCAAGAATCTGGGTGTGAAAATAGTAACCCCCTATATTACCTAAAATACCCCTCACTTAATAGGGTCTTTTTGTGAAGTCAAAATTCTTAAAATAAGACACTAACAAATATGTGACGTGGCTCCACATCGAAGGGTTGATTTCACATTTTATTATTGAAATTCGGATTGAGGGTGTAAGCCTCGTGTAGACACCGCGTCGCGAGGCAACTTTCTTCCTTCTCGTGTTGCCTACACGATGCCTAAAAACCTTCGTTTCTTGGCTGCGCGCAGGCTTCTTTGGCAGCTTGCTTGCCCATGTTCGGGTCATCCTGAAGGATCCTTCAGGTGGTCCTTGGGGAGTCATTGATGCACGTTTTGACCCATTATAACATATTTTAAATATTTAAAGTCTTTTTACAAGTTTAAGACTTCATATGATGCTCCCCAACCTTCACACAACATAGGGACATCTACTCGTTCAATTCCGCTAGTTTCTGAACGTCATGGACGTTTCTTTATGCCTTGACTCTAAAACTTCCTAAATTGTTTATAAATATTATATTAGGCTTAGAAATAGTGTTCTAAGGTGTAGTTAATGATGTGACGCTCTATCTTATGTGATGGACTTTCAGAGTGTTACACTGTAGGTCGACCGTGCTATCTAACTCATAAGACTAGTGTGTTTTCTTCTGAATGACCCTTGAATGCTGCCACATTTTTCAATAATAGGGTCATAACATCAACATGATAATTTAGACACCAAAATCACCAAAAACAGAGACATGCAATTTTTTTTAGTCAAGTGGATATCATGGGATTCATGTATATAATTATGGAATTGACTCCATCATAAGTTACTAAAGCATGCCTTAAAGAATTGTGTCCCAACAATAACAATGAAAACTCAAATTTAAACTTAAAAACCTAAAAGGCAGCAACTTACTGTAGAAATTTACCTTGATAGAGTGCTACCAACATAATCCAATCACTACACCATGTAGAAATGCTAATTTAAAACATGTGGGACTTAGAATAAGCAATACCAAAGTTTGAATATATAAGAAATCACAATTTTACAGTTGGAGCCAAAGATGTGTCGCAATAATGTCTTATGCAGAGTGCTAATTTAGTCAGCCGCTCGCGAACATGAGGCCATCCATTTGAGAATGCAAACATTCATTCCCAATGTGCCAGCTGTTCGTGACCTGAGGCCTCAACTCATAGTAATGGATTACAGCCTCAAAAATTCAATAGGGTTCCCGTTATTCATTTAGAACCTCGTGCATGCAAACAAACTATGCCACCCCATTGTAAATGACATTTCAGACTCATGGAAACCATTGAAATTATCATATGAGATCATTTTGATAAAACATAGGTCCCACACTGAACTTTCATTTTAAGCCAAAATCCAGTGGGCCTCAAAATTGTCCTAAAAGCCTCAAGACCTAACCGAGGGGTTGTTCTAGACAAAACATAATATTCAAGAGCTAAACACACCAACTTGATTCTCTTTTGAGCTCGTTTATGGCAAATGTTGGCTAAAGTCAAACTTAGGCTTCAACTTGGAAGTTGAAAAGCCTAATTGCAAAGACTCACACTAGAAGCATCAGGAGTCGAGCAAACTGTGCTACAACCCTTATGGAGCTTATGGAATCATGAGAATTGGATCCAGAGGTCATCATCCTAAACTTCTGATAAAAAATGTCTCTTCATTGTTCAAAAGCTCCAAATACACCAAAAATCACATAAAAACCAAACTAACGAGCAGGTTACCAAACTCATGAGCAAGTCGTGAATGACTTGGGTCGCTAAATGAAAACTCTTAACGACAACTAGGAGGCATAAATACAAAAATAACTTGAAGGTCATTACACTTCTCAATGTATATTGCAACATAAAGATCTAGAACATCAAGATGGAATGTGATCCGTTCATGCTAGTCTGAGATGTAAAGAGTGTTTAGGGTCCTAACAGAGGCAGACTGCGAATGTAGAGAAAATATGCAAATAGAGCACGCTCCTTGATATCATTTTGAGTTATGAGTTTAACACATCCTATTAGATTCTGAAATGGTTTATGTTTTCTTAAATATATTTATTGATACATTTCTTTGGGTGAAGCATCAAAATATAACCTTTGACATAATGATGCTCAAATTTGAATTTAACGTAATTTAATAATCTCAAATATGTAAATTAATAAAATTTAGTATCTTTTGGTAAATAAAAAAAATGACGATACATCAAAATTATCTTCAATATGTTAAATGGTTATAAAATAAATAATCAAATTTTGCATAATCCATAAAAATCTTATAACAAAGAACGTCAGTTTTCCCAGAAGAGTGATATTGGTTATAAGCTCAAAATTAATGATTAGTTAAATATTATTTTAATCATTATTTTGAAAGTAAGTCTCCACAAAGATTTGACCACTTTGGTGATTAAAGAATCACATATACATAATTAAAAAAAAGTAGAATACATCATAATAGAGAATAATTATTTCCTTTAATATTGAACACTTCACTTTCATATCAAATTACACAAAATTGCCATAAATTAGTGTCAACTTTAGATATGCGACGATGAATTCTCGATTATGTTTGAAAAGCTAAAAAGTCGGATTAGAACATATTATATTAGCTCTTGATAAAGTTTGTCATGTTTCTTCTCTTAAATATATCAAGGGTTAATTGATAACATACTGAACAAAAAAAGGCTTGTTGCAATATGCATTGAATTCTGTGTGGTACAATAGATACTAACACTGGTCCAATATATATTACTATATATATTACTATTTGTATGATATAAATGAAATTTTAAGATTTATTCAGTTTAAATATTATTTTTGAATATTTTAAATTGGTCATTATTGTGATTTATTATACTTTTAACATATTTTTAAAATAAGACACCTCTATCATTATGTGACTCATTTAGAGTTTCAATTTCTTTTTTATATGTTTCACATATTTCAAGTTGTTAATTATTATGATTTATAGTATTTTTACGTCATCTTCATATGATATATGTTGTTTCTTTGTCCAATTTCTATGGCATCGCTAGAACCTCAAATGTCAATAAAAAAATCATGTCTTTTAATTTTTTTAAATGGTTAATTATTATAATTTATAGTATTTTACATAAATTATAAATATATAAATGAATAAGAAAATAGAGAGATAAATGGCGATGAAGAAAACATAAGAAGTGTAAAAATACCCTTAGTTAATTAGAAGTAGATATGTCATCAAAATATCCTACTTCTAGATTATTCTAATAATATTAATTAATATTAAAGTATTAACGCCTTTTTATTTGTTATTATAGATACAATCTATATTTAATTGAGATATAGGTTGAGACGGAGACAATTTTAGAAATTATGTTGGTTTTATGTGACATAAATATGAAAAAGGAAAAATATCAATTTTGCCTTTCTCTAATTGCTTTATGGATGAAAAAGCGGGTGTGGTGAGCTTACCTGCCCACCTTTTTTTTTTGGCATGAATTATTCATTAAAATTTGTTGATTTATATCCTCTTTAGCAAGAAATTGAATGTAGGATAAATCATGTCAAAGGGTCATTTTGCCTGGTGTTACCACAAACCTAATACACATTATTATTAATTTTCGAATATTTGTGGCACAATTAAAGGGAGAGTCATTCAAATTTTATATTGTTTTTTAATATTTGAAGTATTTGTGGCACAATTAAAGGGAGAGTCATTCAAATTTTATATGTTTTTTAAAGATTTGAAGTAGTTAATTACGGTGATTCCTTCTGATCTTTTTCCTTATTTATACTATGAAGTTGAATAGTTAACATTAAGAAATCATTATATAAGATACATAAATTTACTACCAAATTAGAATGTTCATTAGTTAGCTATGAATTATACATGATTTAACATAACAAAAAATCATATAACAATAGTTTTTGCCAACGGAATTTTCGGATACTATTTTCAATTTTTGCACATTACAATATCCTTAATTTTGGAAGATAGGTGTGGCTTCTATCAATATCCAAATAAAATAAAATAAGGTATTGTGATGGTGATACGAGAAAGAAAGCAAAGATGTAATCTCGTACAAAGCCCCACTCCAAATAGTTTTTCTTTCATTTAATCAATGAGCTTATATGTATGTGTTTTTTCACTTTTTTCATGAAGTTATTCTTTCGTGTGAGGCTTATTTATATTAGATTAAGGGGTTTCACGTGGCCCAATTTCATTGGATAAAATAATTAAATAATTATATATAATTCGAAGGCTAAAATATAAAATGATAAACTTTTCAAAGTGTTATTTCTTTACATCTACAACATTGCAGCTCATTTGGTTGGGCGTCTTATATTTAACCTTCAAGTGTTGTGTTTTATACTATGCCCATAAACCTCTTGAAAATTTTCAGATCATTGAACTAGAATGAAACTATTAAAGTGATGGGAAAAGCTTAATCTTTTAAAATGATGCTTCTTTTTTGAGTTAGGATTTTTAATTTTTTAGCCCCAGAAGGGAATTTGCCTTTTTGTTTTGTTCAATTTTTTTATTTTCATCATTGAAATTTAAATTCTTTAAAAATAACTTATGAAATTGAAAAAAAAATAGTGACATATAATTAAATTTAAAAAAAATCACATATAGTCCCTCTATTATAATCAAATGTTATTAGTATTATTTGGAATGTAGTTTATTTAAATCTATTTATAAAATGTATATTCATCAAGCTAATACATAGTAACGTGACAAATATTCTTTTCGATCCTGTACTCTATTTTAATGAGATGAAATAGTATTTTTTTTTTCAATCAAAATGGATGTATGACAACTCTCAAATGGACTCCATAAACCAACTAAAAGAGACAACAGTCGTAGAAAACAAAATTGCCCAACTAAAAGTTTGTGTTGAATCCCATAGAGCATTGTATATCATAGATAATTTTATCAAGAATTTAATTTAATTAGTAAACAATAGTGGGTCGATGATGATGAGTTGGGGATTTTGACTCATTTGGGGCTTATTGTCCAATATTTTAGTGTTCTCAATACATATTTTATGTTCTAACCTTATGTAAAAGTGCTTATTTGCAGCAGTGAAGGCAAAAGAGCAAGGAATGGGCATTACCGGGCAAAAAGAAGAGAAAAGAGGAAGAAGTTAAAGAAAAGCAAGGTTGGTACTTGCCAAAGCCTCTAAATGAGTCACAGAGTTAACATTTAGCTCGTCAAAAGTTAGAGAAGGAAAAACCATCAACAAGACAAACTCCACATAAAATTGGTGGTTAGACGATGCATTGCAACACCTTAAAATCTAAAAGGCTAAGCTAGGGATAAGTGAGAGGATAACAACAAAGGAAGGGAGTTTTGGCAGCCCATATCAAGCCATGCTAACCTCCTATGAACACCATGACGCCTTCTGATGGGGATCACGGTCTGTGCTGATGGGCATGGTGAGCGAGGAAGTACTAGTCCAAGCTGCCAAAGTTCAGACCCTCCCGCACGATCCATTTTACGACTTCTAAAGGCCACCACATGGACATAGGACTTGTCGTGGTTTTGAGTTAGATTTTTTTTTTATAGAATAGGGGTGACAAACCAATCCACTAGTAAAGGGAGAACGATCCCTGACACGAGCCGTGTGACCCTGGACGGGACGTTGTTCCCTTCATATTGATGGTTAGACAATTTTTAATTCAGGGGTATATGGTTGTTTTTCAAGTCTTAGGTAAATCAATTTAATCTCATTTTAATCAAACTAGGACCCCTATCTAATTTATTTAACCCTATAACTCATCCACTCAAGTCATTATTGAAGAAACCTAAAATAAAATGCCAGAGTCTTTCTCTCAATTATTTCTCTTTCTAAAATATGAAGAAGAAAGACTTGGACCTAGGATCAAGGTTAATTCTCAGTTCTTCAAGAATTTTGTGTTCTTTGATATAAATGTATGACGGATTTTCATCCATTGAATTCTTTCTTTTGTTAAGTCCCAACGATTCCCCAACTGAAAAGTAGAAGTTATCCAATTTGTGTTAGGGTTTTCTTATATAGTTGTGGGTGGGTAATGATGAATGTTGATCCAATTTATTGGGTTATGAATGTTTATGATTGAAATTATAGGATTACATGTTCTTCGGAAGAATTCACATGTACGTAGGCCTTACCCATGTATATAAAAATGACACAATAAAACTCATATGATTGAGTTTGATGCCATGAAAGGATAAATTGTGGGTTTAGACGTATCCTGATATAATTGATGGATTATGATTAGAATTGCCTTGATATTGAGGCTTCTATGAGATGATATGGTATTTATGCTTGAGAGTAAAGAATATATGATGTTTATGAGATGTAGGTCTTGAGATTAAAGATTATATTATGAATTGATGATTTAGCAGTAATTATTGAGTAAGGGACAATTCTCATATAAATTGCTTATGTATAAATGCAAATAATTTTCCCACATTGATTTATTCTAGGTTGAAAGTCTTGATCGCCTTGAATAAATCTAAGAGCTTATCAGTTATGGTGATAATACCAAGCTTGGATTTGTAATGTAATGCATTTCCATGGATCACTTGAATTGGTAATTTCATACCTTTCCGTGGATGGATTTGTAATGTGATACATTTTCATGAATTACTTGGACTGTTAATATGATACCTCCTCGTGGTAGCTTCATTTCGTAAGGAAATATATATTTTAATGGTGTCTTTAATTTGTAAGAAGATGATACATGTTCATGGTAGCTTTAATTGGTAAGGAGATGGTACCTCTTCATGGTATCTTGGATTTATAAGGATATAATACCTTTTAATGGTAACTTGATTGGTGAAACTATACCTTTCCGTGGTAGCTTGGATCGAAATGATTATGTTCTCTTCAAAGAACAATGACTTACCTTGGATTATCAAGGTAATGTGACTTACATGGATAATGGCAATCTCTAAGAATTGAAAAATTCTCATATCAAGTTAGCATAGTTATAATGAAACAAATTTATTCAAGGAAGTATCGTAAGTATGTCTAAAGATTATATTCACTTTCACTGATCATGGTTTATGAATTATATGTTGTTTAACTCTTATTCTTATGCTGATGTTTATAAAAACTATCATATTTGGTACATTTTGTACTAGCCCATACTTTTTCCTACACTTCATATCCAATTGTAGGGTGTGTCGATTTCAACTCTTATCCCCGTTTCTAGGATCTTAGTACTAGAAACACTTGAAGATTTGTGAGTCCTCCCAATAATTGAGTTTATGGTCACCATCTCTCTTATGTTATTTTGTCTGATGCTTTTCACATTTGTTGTACTGGCTTTGTCCCAAGAAATTCTTGTTTTAAATGCTTTTGATTCAAAATGTAATAGAACTTAACTATTGTTAAGGATCTTTGATGTTGTCTTTTAAAATTTCCATTCATTTCTATAATATTATGTTATGAAATATACGTGTCTTGTATGAGGCCTCTTATGGTCTTGCACGCCTTCTATAATCTAGGGGGTTTCATTTGGTCGTGATTCACACCAAACTGATCGGCAAGAATGAGTTTTATCGCCTAAAGTTAGAGAGTAGAAGTGGTGAAAATCATAGCCAAGAAGGCCATGGAATGGATCACTCGATGCATCACCGACCAAGTCGCCAAAGCTCAACTTGTTTCAACAAATTGAACCGATGCTTAAATTCTTGGGATGTATAAATGCAGTTTTTAAAAGAGTTTCTGACAGTCCCCTATCACGACTTGACCTATACCCTAGAGGTTAGGGCATTCCTTAGGTCGTAGTCTGGCATAGTTGACCTCTCCGGGGTCTTGCACAAGCCCTTTCACATCGTTCATCACATATAAACATATGAAACGTAGTGTTTGGTTATACCTTTTCACACGAATATCATAAAACATCTTTCATATAAATCCATACGAATTACTAAGTCTCATTTCATCAAATCATAAAATCAAGAATACTTTGGACACGGCCCATAGAATACGAATATATAAATACTTATTCTATTTCAATACTTCAATGAAAGAAATAAAGACATCTATACCCTCGAGTCAAATGAGGATATACTTCAACTTGCTTGAACGATCTTCTAATCCAAGATTAGCTCCAAAAAGCACCATCACCTATGAATCACTTTAGAGATTGATAAAAGCATTGAATTAGTACAAACACATGTACTAAGTATGGCATAATGCATATAATCATGAAAACGGACATTTAATAGAAACATGCATTTTTAGATTTAAATATCATATCATAAGCATAAGAAAAACATTTAAAACCTTAGAAATACATAAAATAACACAAACAATTTAGCGTTTTTTTTTAAACATTACAGTAAACTATGTCAACTTACGGTGAACAAATTCTCATTGTTATAGTGAACTTCTTCACTGTTATAGTGAAGTCCTTTAACTTCACCTAGGACACTTTTTAGCATGTAATTTCCTTACTTAAATATATCCTAAGACTCACTTAAGTAAGACAAAGAGAGAGCGCTCATACACCATATCTAGGCAAACCTAAATAATCCTTAAGACCACCTATAGTGAGATATACACACTTGCAATATACCAACCACATAACATGAGATCCTCCTACTAAAGGTGATTCTTAGTTTCACTTGAGTGAATTGTGAAGCCGACCGCCTATACAATCCCTTTCACACACACTTAAGAGATCCCATAGATTGCCTAGGATAATATCAATCTCACTTAATACCACAACATACAAGTAATATGACATTCTCCTTTCCAAAGGTTATCAAAAGACTTACTTAAGTAAATAAAGAAGATAACGTCCATGATTGATCTCTCCAAGATTACCTAAATAATCCTTAAGACTACCTAAGTTTGGGTCAGGTCTACATAATCAATAAACTTCCCTAACTAGAGTCATTCTTAAGACTTATCTAGGTAAGATACAAAGTGACCACTCCTATGCCCCCTCCACACATTAACTAGACAACCCTTAAATACTCTAGATAAGTACTTATTCATTTAACATGATTCCTTAACTTAAGTCATTACATTTATTAGTTCATTTAAGACTCATTCATCAGACATTCAAATAATGGTCTTGGAGAAGACCTAGGGACTCTCACTAGCATCTCCAAAGCCCTATTGTGCAATGTCTAGATAGCGACCCATACCACCACTCAAACTTCAATAGAACTTCTCTAATGCAAATAGGTATCCCATATGATGAGAATAGGAAATAACCGACATTGACCATGACAGCGAAGTATGGAATCCTGGAGTTGTAACCTACTCCGATGGAGGGTGTTCTACTTGCCAATGGTAGAACGTGGATAGATCCCATGTAGGCACATGGTTAAGAAATATGAAGGGCTTACTTTATACTCTAGCCTCATACTTTAACTAGAGACTCTTCCCTTACAATACTCACTCGGTGCTAGCCTTTTTATCATAGAGTAATTTACATTAAAGGTTCATACAAAGGGGTTTCATATAAAGTTCATAACCCAATCAAATTAACCTACCAAAGAGGTCCTATAGGGATACCTTACAATGGAGACAAGATAAATCATCATGACTTTCCTAAGGATGATATGATGTCATTCCATCCAATTAACCTTAAGTCCATCATTCATTACGTGAAGGATACCATTACGTCTTTCGACTTCAATATTCTTCACCATACCACTTGGTTCAAGGTTTCACATAAAGACCCTCTTAACATCATTCAAGGTCATATGTCATTCATGCATTCAAGTCTAAGAGTCTTTATCATCGGAAGTGAAAACGTCTCATATTTACATTCATACATATATTAAGTAAGTGACACAATTCGACCAACACAAGACACAACATACTTTACATATAACATATCCCTTTAGAAGCATATAGACATAACCAACATCATCTTTAGGTCATCCTATACACTGCTTCAACATAATTAAATATAACCATTATAGACTCATATAGTCAAGTAGGAATAACCATGCATCAAATCTAAGACTACACACATAATGAAATTGTCATAGTCTAACATGATCACCTAACAACATCAATAAAAGAACACATAGTTTCACATCACTAAGATGTAGGTAGATAGGATCATACTTCATAGAATCAACAACACACATCATCATAGTATGTCAAGTAATTCCGACAAGGCCATGATCATCATAATACATAAACGCCGACAAGGCTACATCAATTGCAAGTAAGGGACATAGCACCGCCACCATAAATGGAACATGAGAATCACACATAATTAATGAGTTAAATTACTTAAAATAAATATAATTAGGTCATAATACCACCAATACATTCTCACCACTTCAATCAAAAGCTAAATCATCCAATTCAATACCATAAGGCCCTTACACATGGCCATAATCAACAATTCAATACAAAAAAATATAATACCCAATGAATCTAGGTCAACTCACTATATATTTATCAATATAAGACAACTTATATACCAATTGAATACAATTATTACATCATTCAATAGCCCATAGAAAACTACACTAGAATTCATAAGCATTAATACAATACCACTTAACCTATAAAGTAGTCAAAAACTAGGGTTCATAAATTACATGGGTTCATAGGTTATTTGAGTAAATACAACCAAAGTAAAAACAATTAAATCAATAGTTAATGCTTTAAAATATTTAATGCAAGAAGTCATGGATAGATTTCATTTTAGAAAACTCATCTTTTGAGAAGACTTTGAAAATCACTTTGAAGATTGGATCCTTGATGAATAGAGTTTCAAGGATTAAAAACCATACCTTAATGATGTTAATCCACAAAATTTATGAACAATAACCAATCAAATCTCCAATCCATTCTCTTCCTTGTGTTTTGTCTTCAATGTAGTTCTACAGAATTCTTTAAGACTTTGGGGTTTTGATTTTTGAAGAATGAATTCTCCTAAGTGTTTAAGTCTTATTAACATGTTTAAAATACCCAAAGTACTCATAAGTAACCTATCAAAGTATTATTTGGAGGTGGGGTAAAATTACCACTTCATCCCTAGAAATACAGTAAAGATGTGCTAGAGACAGCCTCATAGACGGTTGCCAAACGACGGACCGTTTCCCAACCAACGGACCATCCTGGAATCTCGTTGTTTGGTTCAGAGACTTGAATTTGGGAGATTGAGATCCCTATTATATGTATTGAACCATGACACCCATCGATGAGGTGTAGACTGGCCCACAAGTCGTCGTTTGCCTCAGTCGAGTAGGGCCTGGTCTAGGCAGCCTTGGCTCAAAGAAAGGGTCCTTCCTCAAGGACCCTTGGTTGGTCCTTGGGATGTTTGCCCGCATGTTTCTAACCCAAATATGATGTGTACGAATTTAATACCTCTCAAATTGATTTAATACAAAACAAACACGTAAAACATGACAACACATACCAAGACATACAATGCTGTTTCAAGGTAAACCTTTCGAACGTCATGGGCGTTCTTGGACTTTTGTCCTCCAAACTTCATGAAATCTGACACACTGCCTATAAACATTATAATAACTCATGTTATGACCTCATGACACACATATCAGAACATAACCCCAAATGAGGAATATAGGTGACTTAGTGGTCGAACTTCTTGGTTGTCCCTTGACGTTTCACTTCCAAATCACAAAAACTCTGGACACTGACTCAATACCACATTATATACCAATTTAGAAAATTAGACCCTCATTAAAAAAACATGTTAGGCTCTATTTTCACGTTATTTTTGAGGTTTTGCGTCGCCACATTGTCCAGTTCTAGATTTTTTATCTGTATCATTCTAAACATTGTTTTTTTTTAATTTTTGTGTAGATATTTAGGGTTTATTTCACATTGAGTTCGATTTGAGAATATTATGAGTTGTGAATTGATATGTAAACTTATCGAAAACATTGTTTGTTATCCAATATTCACAAAATAAATTAGAATTATGCCAATAGAATTTATCGTGTAAGGCTAGACATGGGGTGAAGTCTAAATGTCTATAGCTCCCTCTCTCTGGGAATTAGTGCCCGGTGTCTCTGCTATCAGGAATCTCTCTATCTCTGAATCAGTGTCTAGTGTCTCATCATTCTTTTCTCCTATAGATCCTATTATAGAAGTATCCTAAAATCTATGTCTGCCTATTCGTCTCGAACATGGCACCCTCTTAGTCAATCAAATCATCATAGATGGTCTTCTCACGAACATCAATCTACTTATCATGAGTCTCAGCCTCAGACTCTATATGAACATCATCGGCTCTAAACTTATCTCCTATAATAGCTGGACTTGGCATGTCTTGAATCTCCTCAGTCCCAAATATTAAAGTAAAATCAGTGGACTTCAAATGGTGCTTATCCTTTCTTAGCCAAATAATATTGGACTTCAAGGTCGTTACCTCATCTGAAGCACCATGATTCTTCTCATGGGATTCCGCTCTAATAGTAAGGCCATTGAATTAACTTTTGGTTCCTCATCTAAGCCCTAAGTATTTCCAAAGAAGCAACTATCACCATATTTATCATTTGATGCATTGAGGCATCTATAAGGGCATGCAAATCAAAAGATTGGGATAAATGACCCATCTTTTAGAGTAGGGTTTTGATGATAGGGGGTCGAGAAAAAAGGCAACATCTAATGATCTACCGTGAATGGTGCAGCTGAAGTTCAAGGACTTTGACAAGAGAAAGGTGCAGACGAATTATGTCTGTACGTAGCATATCAACATCGACCTTTGTGTATGTCTCCACTAGGCTTTAATCCTTCTATAAACCTCATCATGCATGTACTTTGCCTGTATACACCATATTGGTGGAAGAAGTTAGTGTACCCTCGAATCCTTCTGCTCATCTCTCAAAACTGGGGCCTATCAACAAAATTCTCTTATCAACACTACAAATGAAAGTGAATTCTGGTGCTGCTGGACCCTCGTAAGCATCTCTAGCTCGATAATCAAACCCAAATCCAACCTAATCTAGAAATTATAGACACATTACAAGCCATATTTGGGTGGTGTAGAATAGACTCATTCTGGGATGGTATGATCGTGATAGTAAGTAGTTTCTATATTAAGATAATTTTTCTCTGTTTGTGCTCTTGCTTCAATCATCCTCAGGGTGATATTGGAGAGAAGGGGCAGTATCTAACCTTTTAGGTCATCTACAGTTTGTGTCTTGATAATACTCTCATAGTCATGCATGAAGTTGGAAGCACATCAAAAAACATCATTTATTTAATCATTGTTGCATTTAATCTTCTTTTTTTCGGATCACCACAATGTCCAGTGCCTTGAAGGCACTCACCTTTTTCTTTACCTGAGGTACCAAGTGGTAATAAGTTAAGTAGAACTTCTTAACCATAGTATGAATGTGTGCATCACGGGTTTTGTGAAAACCTTGAATATCTAGAATTTAAGATTTTCCCAAACCATTGGATACCTATCTACGACACAATCTTTGACAATCTCTTATCCTTATGAATAGTTGTCACGAAAGGGGAGCACCCCCTAGAAGTAACATGGTGTACTTGACCTCTCGAAGGTCTTATACAATTCAATAGTTACCATTCATCCATTTAGCGAAAAATTTTCATTGCACATCATATGCGAGAACTTCTATTAATCTAGAAACATAAATACATAGTTAGACTCTTAGTCTCTTTTCCATCTTAGAATCAACATCATTAGAGTAACTTATGGACACGAACCATATAACATAACTCATTAACTAAGTTTTTACAAAACTTTACATAAAACATGACATAGGAAATCCTTGAACTTAAGGATTCCTTTCCTAGATCTTGGGAAACAAATATCAAGCCCCTTCACTTTAAAGACATCCATTAATCATCCATAAACTACACTTTGTGTAAAAAGGTGAAGAATAATGGTGTTAGTAGAATGCACTAAGTATGTCAACAATGAAAAAACATGCATGAAACCATTCCCATTTCCTTATTGTGAAAACGTCATAAAACTTGATACAATAAGCATAATACGGTTCACATACTTATTTTAGGCAAACACAATAGTCATAACATCACATAATCCATATATTGCATTTAAGGCACATCTAGAATTTATTCACAGTAAACTCATTGCATATACAATAAGCTCATTTTCATTTTACAGTAAACACCTTTTACTTTAATTCCTAAATTTCCCAAGCAACCATCTACTGATACTTCGTGTAATGTATAGATAATGTCCCATTACACTATCCACACTCAAGCATAACCTTAAGGCCACAACGTAATCATACTTACAACCTAAATAAATCACCAAACATATATACATAGAAGCATAACATACCATAAGACACATACTTCACATTTTACCAAACATACTCTATGAACCACATAGAAGAACTCATTACAAGACAACCTTCAAGTCAAGACATACCAATATCATCATAAGAGGAATTAGTCAATAAATATCATATTTAGACTTCAAAGAACTTGAACATCATAAGAACTTACACAAAACTCAATAATAAGCCTACTCGTGTAATGTACATGTGAAGTGCCATAACCTTACACTTACTTAGTAAACTCATCAAGAGACTACAAGCATATCATATACTTTATACACTAACAAGAAAAGTAAAGAAATCTTAATACATGCCAAGTAGGAACTTCATCATATATTCAATAAGACAAACATTATGTATATAAGGTAAGACAACATCATATAGACTCATTCCATATATATCATCACAACAAGTAGACAACACTACAATGTCATGCATAAGGAACATAAACTTATACATATAGGTTAGAACACCTTTCTAATGATCACAAATCAACCCTACTCATAGATCTGCATGAAGTGTGTGTGTACATTGGTCAACATGCGCACATAATGGCTATCACATAGCATTGAAGAAGCAACCCTCTAAATATCATACCGCATGTACAACATTCTTTCAAGTATTTGACTCAAACACATCTGGAGTATCGAAGACTATAGACTACACACACTCACATTACATCATAAGAGGTAAGTAGATATTCAACAATAAATAGAACACTCCTAGCGTACTTTGATTAAATATTCATATAAGGTTCATATAGGTAAGGGTCATACTACAAAGATATTCTTAATCATTAGCCATATAGACCGCACCAACCCTAACATGATTGTCACACATATACATATAACATCATCCCCAAACCATGCTCATATAACTAGTTTGGAAGTCAATAAATATAACTTCACATAACATGAATTGAAATATGATATTACAATCAAGGCTAAATCCTTCAACTTTCTAAACATGTAATCATCATATACATTCATCTCATATTAAATTACTTCAAGACCATGATAATATCACATAAAATGTACAATATTGTAAACACCATTACCATAAGTGGACCATACCAATCATCACAATTCGATGTACATTATAAGCTAATTAGAAGGAAAATAGGTCAACTTACCAAATCTTCAACCTATTGATCATCGTTGATCATTCATTCACAATTCATATTCATTTTATATAGATAGTGATAGCATAATAAATTCAATACAATCTAATAAAAATTCTATAAACATGAAATAAATATCACAAGACCCACATGATAGGCCGATTTGAGAAATTAGGAGGATCATGGGTTCTTCATGAAATTGGATTGAAATTCATAATTAAAACAATAATTAAACATAAATCCATCACTAAAAGGACTTTGAAATCAATTTGACAATGAACCTATTACTAGATTGAAAATTAGGAATTTTTGTCTTTGAATCACTTTTGAAAATCATTGATTTATTTCCTTAGATGAGTGGATAACTAAGAATGAAGTATCACCATACCTTATTTATTGAATTCCATGAATAATTGGAGAATAAACCAAAGAAATCCAGCCCCTAGCTTGATCTTGATTCTTGGTCTCCCATGGAGGTTTTGGGAGAATATGTAAGCGATGAGAGTTTTGGGGTTTTGATTTTCATATTGGGTGTTGGGGTTTTGACTTTGGAAAGGGGTTAAATAGGTATAAAAGAAGTATATAAATTTCACCCAAAGTTACCAAAACTCCCCCATACTTATTTGGACTTTTAGACATGTAACACTCAACTTTCATTTTCGGAATCTTCGTCGGTTGCGGACTTGTTCCTGCATAATAATTTTTTAAATAACTTCCGGTGCAGTTGACTCTACATTGTTTCCGCAACACAGACAAACTTTTTGACTTATGGAGGACAAGCCCATGACGTATACCTATTTCACCTAGGAACAAACGCTCCTGCCTTGGGTAGCTTGTTGGCCCAAGGTTAGGACCTCCTCAAGGACCCTTTTTGTTGGTCCTTGGGAAGTTTTTACCGGATGTTTCCACCTAAATTACACTAGTATGCATTTTAGGAAACTCTCACATAAATTTGAACTCCAAAAAAATGCATAAAAAAAGCCGAAACACACTGATACACAAGCACGTTTCAGGAAAAACTTTCGAATGTCTTGGACGTTTGACCTCCAAACATATCAAAACTTAACACACTGACTTTTAGCACTATAATTAGTCATTTAATGAAATAATAAACTCATAACCAACATGTTAGGATCTAATTCAACGGAGAACAATTTGAGGGTGTGACAATAGGTGCACTGATGAGGCATCGTTCTAGGGTCATAGGTAGACATTGCGAGGAAGCCTTTGGGTCCTCCTTGAGGTCTTTTTGCAGGGCCCTTGGGAAGTTGTGCCCAGATGTTTCCAATGTAAATACACACATTCACATGTTAGGTACCTTCCATATAACATTTAACCAAAACCAACACGTAAAACATGTCAAGACACACCAAGACACATGCACGTCTCAAGGCTAACTTTCAAATGTCATCAGACGTTCGATGTTTGACCGCCAAATGATATCAAATAAATAATTCATTTTGTAAAACACTTATTTAACATATTTTAAACATTTTTAGACACATGTGAGGCTCTAATAACCCTAATTCTTTTTCAGGGTCCTTACAATATCCCCCACTTGGGAAAATTCATCCTCGAATGACACTTGGAACACTTTAAACACAAAAAGGACTTCAATGACCTATAGAGAAGCTCACAAAATTCATAACAACATCAAATGGATGTCAATGAACCAAAATTACAAGGAACACAAACTTCAAACCATTTAGCACTCAATGAAACTCAAGCAAGCAAAACATTTACTCACTCACATTTTCATGTATCAAAAACATATGCTCTTGTCATGTTCATAGGAGGAACATCCTTCTCCAAATCATAACATGGTCTTTACATTTAATTTCATTAAAAACTCATCATGAAACAACCTTTAAGTCATACCTAGGCAATTTCAACATTACTCAAGAAGCAAGTAAACACTCATACTTCATTGCACATTGACTTGAGTTAAGTAGATCAACTAGGATCTTTATCATTTAAACATTATACCATGAAGTTCATACTCAATCATACCATGCTTAGTTATGTTTTAAGGAGGAAGCTCCTTATTCTCAACACACTTACATGTCTCATGAGTTCATACACAAGCAATTCACAAAAGGCCAATACATTTTAAATGAGAATTTCTCAACTTTTAACCAAAGCATGATCATACTTCCTTCCTAGTGAATTCAAAATGGTAAATCACACCACACAAATAAAAAAATTAGAACTCATTGCACGTGGTTTTAGTTTCAAGCCTAACACTAGCTTTCATAAACATGAATAACTTAAGGAAAAATTCTTACAAATTTATAGGCACACACAAGGACATTGGCTAAACATACTTTCACTCCTCAAGAATGAGCCTAAATTCATACTTCCCAAATCATAAAAATCACATAATTTTCAAGAGATTCATCATTTTTCATTTTAGGAGAATCCATTTCTCATTAATGTCCGAAAATACCACACATTAAAAGTGACACCAAACATGCTCCTTACCTATTCTCATAAATTCTAATGCACAATTTGCACATCAAGATGCACAATCAACACGAGAGAACATGAATTTGGTCAATAATTCCTTTTTCTTGCAACTTAGAATCTTCAAAAACATGCATAACATAGTATGAATAATACATGCATAACATATGGAGAATATGCAACTCTTACTTTTATGCAAGACTCCTATCACAAACAAGCTATTAGGAACTCTTTAGTTTCAAGCTCAACTAAGAATAGAAAGTCAAGATAGAAATATCAACAACCTTACTACTAACTTAATCATCCCCCACTTAGGGTAAACCTAATAACATCATGCCCTTAAAAAACAAGGTCAAGGCATGTAAAAAAAACCTATATACTCCTCACACAAGATAGTTTAACATCATTGAGTGTTCTGAATCCTTATTTCTTATTAAGGAGTCTACTAATTCAACCATCATCTTTCCTATAGGTTTAACACTCAAAGGAAATACAAAACAATCAAGTTAGGTCATATTACTCAACCACATAAGGTCGCAACTATACCATAAACACCAAGGGTCATAACACCTCAAGGAAACAATAGAGGAGACATAGCCATAATGCCTCTTTCTTTTTTTCTTTAAACACTAGGTTAAGTTAACTTATTGTCCATTCCAAACCACTTTCTTAAAATCATTTCAAATGAATCCATAACATAAAACTACCATCATGCATACTCATAAGCGACTCATTCTTTCAAAAGGAAGATAAATTTAACTATAACAAATTCTTCAACAAGCCAAAAACATATCATAACGTAGATCTCTACATAACATGACATTTCGTATAGATCTCATATATAGCCATCCCACATCGCCTTGTGCTCTGGATCAACCGACAAGTGCAACGCTTTCCCATATACAAGTTGGCATAGGGACATACCTATGAGGGTCATACATATATTGCGGTAGGCCCAAATGGCATCATCAAGCCTCCTTGACCAATCCTTTCTATTAAAAATTTACCGTTTTCGCTAGAATTTGCTTGATCTTAGGATTGGACACCTCAACTTGCCCTCTATTATATTGATTGTAAGGAGTGGACATTATGGTGAAAACCATATTTCTCCAAGAGAACTTTGAAAATTTTATTACAAAAGTGAGCCACCATCACTAATAATGGCCCTTGGTGTGCCAAATTTGCAGAAGATTTTGTTTTTAAAAAATGTGGTGACACACTTTCCTTCATTGTTAGGAAGTGCAATTGCTTCCACCCATTTTGACACGTAATCAACTGCCAAAAGTATATACTTCATCCCATGATAACTCACAAACGAGTCGATAAAGTCAAATACCCCAAACATCAAATAGCTAAATTACTAAAATAGAATTGAAGGGTAGTTCTTGCCTCTTCAGAATTTCTCTATCTCGTTAATACCAATCACATGATATCGTGAAATCATAAGGAACTTGGTAAATGGTTGGCCAATAATACCCACACTGCAAGATTTTATGGACATTTCGGATACCACTATGGTGCCCACCTACAGAAGAGGAGTGACATGCCTCCAAAACACTCAACATTTCGACCTCTAGTACACAACAACAAATCATCCCATTAGCACAACTCCAGTATAACTAAGGTTCATCCCAAAAGAACGTTTTCACATCATGCATGAACTTTTTCCTCTAGTGGAAGGAAAAGTCCGACAGAAATACATCACTTGCCATATATTTCACATAGTCTGTGAACCATGGGATAAAATCTTTAGAGGCGGCCAATACATGTTCATTTGGGAATGCATCATAAATTTCAGCCTTTTCTCTTAATTCACGCATAGCTTCATCCTCCAATCTAGACAAGTGATAGGAAACTTGATTCTCAATCTCCTTTCTTTCTTTTACCTCAAAATCAATCTCTTGCAATAATAGTACCCATCACATAAACGATGGCTTCACATCATTCTTTCCCATCAAGTACCTCAAAGCGAAATGATCTATATGCAGTATGACCCTCATGCCAAGAAAATAGGAGCGAAACTTTTCAAATGAAAATACCACCGCAAGAAGTTCTTATTCAGTTACCGTGTAGTTCTTTTGAGCTTTATTCAGGACTTTCGGGCATAGTAAGTGGGGAGAAGGATTTTATCCCTTCTATGCCACAATACCACATAAAATGCAACCCCACTTGCATCACACATCACCTCAAATGGCTCACTCCAATCCGGTGAAATAATAGTGGGTGCAAACACCAACTTTTTCATCAACTCCTCAAATGCTTTTAGAGAGGATTCATCAAAATAGAACGTACATTCCTTCTCGAGTAGTTTTCATAAAGGAAGTGCAATTATTAAAAAATTCTTAATAAACCTCTAGTAAAATCCAGCATGTCCGAGAAAACTTCCCACACCTTTTACAGATATGGGTGGATGAAACCTCTCTATCACTTCCACTTTATCTCGATCAACTTCTATCCCCTTCTCAAAGATGCGATGGCACAACACTCTGCTTTCTTACACCATAAAATGACATTCCTCCCATTAAGCGCCAAATTAGAATCTTCACATTTTTGAGCACCTTAGCCAAATTATTCAAACATCGATCAAAAGAGTCGTCAACCATAGAAAAATAATCTATGATAACCTATATAATGTCCTTCACTATATCAGAGACTATCGACATTATACAAAGCTCGAAGGTTGTTGGTGCATTATCTAACCCAAACGGCATCCTTTTGAAAGAAAATTTCCCAAAAGGGCAAGTGAAAGTTGTCTTTTCTTGATCCTATGGGGAAATAGAGATTTGATTGTAGCCAAAATAGCCATCAAGAAAACAATACCACCATCTGCTTATGAGTCTGTCTAACATTTGATCCATAAAGGGAATGGGGAAATTGTCCTTTTAAGTCCAAGCATTAAATTTCTTGTAGTCCATGCAAACTTCCATCTTATCACTCGTCGCATCGGAAAAAGCTCGTTCCAGTCATTAGGTACCACTGTTATTCTACCCTTTTTAGACACACACTGAACAAGACACACACAATTAATGTATGCAATAGTATAAATGACTCCGGCATCCAACTACTTGATGGTCTACTTTTTCATTACCTCTTACATGGGTGGATTCAACCTTCATTGGTTCTCAATACTTAGTTTGTGGTAAAAAATTAGTTAGATTTTGTCGGAACGAATACTGGGGGAATCTTAATAATGTCCATAATAGTCCAACCAATGAATATTTGAAACTTATTCAATACCGCTACTAAGACATCTACTTGTTGTTCATTCAAATCTGCTGCAGTTACCATTAGCAAAGTGTCATCTCTTCCCAAGAACACATACCTTAAACAAGGTGGTAGTGCCTTAACCTCTAATTTTGGGGCCTCCTCAATAGATGTTTTGACAGGTTATGACTCGAGATACATCATATCCAACTCCATTTTCTTTGGCTTTGGTCTTAATTTTGTTCAAGCGCAGCCAGCAGAGACCCATACTCTTCAATACCATCACCGTTAAAATTCATTATAATTGCCGCTAGTGCCTCGACACCAAGTGTTTTTTTCTATGTGCACCTCAGATACACTCTCAACTTTGTAGGATATAGTAGATATCGTTTGGAGCTCACTGTTCTGCTTGATGGACCTACATATATTGACTTCATTTGTCCTTTATCCAAATCAACTAGTGCAAGCCCGGTTGCAAGGAATGATCTACCAATAATAATAGGAAACTCAAAGTCAACTTCACAGTCAAGAATCACAAAATTGGATGGAAACATAAATGACTCCACTTTCATAAGCGCATCATGGAGTATACAAATGGGTCTCTTCACAATTCGATCGACCATCAGTAATCGCATTGTAGTAGGCTTTGAGTCACCCAAGCCTAACTTCTAAAAAATGGACAGGCGCATTTGATTTATGCTTGCACCAAGACACATAGTGATTTAGCAATGTGTATCAACCCTATAGTACACGAGATACTGAAGACTCCCGAATCTTCATTCTTCTGCAGATTAGACCTTTAAAAATAGCACTACAATGCTGCATTCTATCATCATCCTCAAAACTAACTGATTTCGTCTTAGTCACCATATCCTTCATAAACATATCATAATCGGGCATTTGTTCCAAAGTATCTGTCGAAGGGACATGGATTGAAAGTTGTTTAAATATAGTGATAAATCGCAGATATTTACCATCTTCAGTCTTCTTCACTAATCTCTGAGGGAATAGTGGTGGAGGCTTATGAACGGGGACCACTTTTTGAGATACCCCTGCTTCTTTTGTCATTTTGTCCACCCACTCTCCACTAACTTCTTCTACCTCTTTTCATTTCTTATATCACCTTCTACTATAGATGACATTGGTGGATCTCTGGTTTGCATAACCCCTCGATTAGTGTCTACCATTCAATGGCCGTCATTTTTAGAATTATGGATAGTGTTGCTAGGAAGATTTCTACGTTGGCATGGGTTCACAATATTGGACAATTGAGCAATGTTCACAATATTGGACAATTGAGCGATTTCTAACTCAAGATTCTTAATCTAAACACATGTGCATCCACCTTCTGTCTAATTTTAGCTGGGTCACCTCTCATCTCCTTAAAATTCTCATCACTAGCATCAAACCTCCTCAACGTCTTGGGCCATACTACCTCTACCCTCCCTAGGATTGACTTCTCGATCTTGTTGGGGAACAGAAGGCCTACTCTTATCATTCCTGTTACCATAGTTATTCAAGTTGAAGTTGTTGTTGTGGTTGTTGTTCCCATATCGTACATATTGACCATCTCGGTTGTATTCACCATAGTTCCGACCATGGTTTCCTTGACCTGGTGCCAATTCTCCTAATTAGATCCTTGGGCATTTGGTTGGAAACCCACCGTCTGATCATTAACTACGTAGGAATCCTTTTCATAATAATATTCATCTACCAACGGTGGTGGTTTAGTTAAGCAGTTCACCACATTTACCTTTTATGCACCTACACTCACATGTTTGAAGATCAACACTAGGTCAGTTCTCATCTGTGTCATCTCTTCACAAATCTCATCTGCAGCTGGGTTGTTTGTACATTTTATCGTAAAGGTGTTTCTCTCAGTGTCTAACCTTTTACTGATCCAAGCCTTGTTATTGGGAGATATCTTCTCTAACTTCTCAAATTCTCAACATATTTACATTTTCCATAGGATCTACCTTCAATAGTATCGAGCATTGCCTTATTGTTATCATCTTTAGCCTTGTAGAATTACTCTTTTAGCTACTCATCATTAATGCGATGGTTTGAGATGTCTCTCACAAACGCAATAAATCTCTTACAAGAGCTAATCACCGACTTTCTTGGTAGTGCCATAGTGTTCTTCACCTTATCCTCGTGGTAGAGATTTTTAGACATTTTATAGTACTTTGCTTCGAACACACCTCTCAAGTGATCCCAAGTGCATATGGAGTTGTAGGGTATCTCAGTAAACCATATGGTGGAACTTCTTTTCATTAATAGAGGAAATACTCGCAACCCAACCACATTTATATCAAAGTCTAGTCTACCCACACAAACTTTTGCATACAGACCTTAGTTAGTTATATGGGGATGTGGGTACTCTGATGGAAGTCTCGAGAATAAACCCTCACTGTGAGCATCAACATCAATATACTTGACACCACAAATGTATAACCATGTGGACGAAGGGGTACGACAAGAGGTCCATTGGAATCTGCAATGCTCACATTGCCCATATAGTAATCTTGAAGTCGTGGAGATGCTGGAGGTTCCATTCTAACAACCTCTATCAGTTGGTTCTCAGCTCATGCCTGACTGTGTGCCTTAATTGGTAATAGAGGTTGCTTGTCTACTCCATTACCCCGGTTGGTTGTGATATGTTGATATTCCATCCTTCTCAATGTATAGTTAAGTTCTGGATCGAATGGAGTGAGTGGTTCTCCTCGGCTCCATGTTCTTGGCATACACTAGAGCTCGACCACAAAGAAATAAAAACAAAATGAAAAAGTAAAATTAGGAAATCGTTGACTAAAGTTCAATAATGTAATTAAAGTTAATCTAAAGGCTAGATTCCTCGGCACCGGCGCCAAAATTTGATACACTCAAATTACACCTCCCTAAGGAAGAATGAGCGGTAATAATCATGTAGAGAACCCAACTAGTAGGATGGGGTCAATCCCACAAGGAAAATGGTTTAGACTCAACTTCAATTCAAAATAACGTCTATTTATCAAAGGTTCTTTCGAAAGCAAATAATAAAATGGGGAGGGGGGGGGATTATGAATCAAATTCCTTAAACAATCTAAGTTAAAAAGTAAGAAAAAGTAAATATTGAGTTTTAATGAAGTATTGAGACTAACTATGGTATATGTGTTCCCCAAAGGTTCATAACGGTGCATTTCTAGCAATAGCAATTCTTCTATAGTGTTTTGCATTTAAAGGGGTAAGTTATCTATCTCTAAATCTTTGGTCCGACATCTATAGAGTTTCACCCCATACCTTGGTCCGTCATCCTGTGTATAAGCTAGTAATCCTTACCTTTACCTCATATTAGATATCTTAATCGATATATTACTTATTTATTACTTAAAACCAATCAACACTAGCCTATTAGATATTATCACACTAAATCTATTTTTATAATTCTTTTCTTATTCCTACAACCTTGGTCAGGCAAGTAGCACAAGTCAAGTTCTAACGCATGCACTCGTTAAAAGACTTATAAGTGCTAGGATTTTCAATACATGGAAGAACATATTTGAGAATTGCTTATTTACTAGGTTTACTTTGTTAATTACCTATGGTTCCCAAAACCCTAGTTGTGGATTTATTTACCCATGCAACAAACATAACAATTCATGGTTTTAAGAAAGAATTCATGAATTTACTTAACAATAAGAAGAAACCCATAAATTGAACTTGAAATTACAAGAAAATCCTTCAACAAGAACCCAAAAATTAATTAATTGGCAAAGGTTTGCAACCAACAATCTCTAACACAAAATAAAACAAGAACAATAGTAGATAACGCCATAAACGAGGTTTTATGGCATATTTATAGAAATCATTCTGCTAAAGAAGAAGGAATTAAACTAAAAAAAATTGTTCAGTAGAAGCGACTTCAATCTATGAACCAACTGAGGGATCATCGATCAATCAATCGTCCATAGAATTCTTCCGTCGATCAGGATAGAATAATTTCTCTCTCTTCGGATGACACCTTCTCTAAATCAATCGATGGACTTACAGTACGGTCCGTCAATGCACCTACGGTCCTTCGATGCCCTCCATATCTCCATCCTTAGATTTTCTCCAACTTCAGGCATTAGAACCTTCGCTAATAAAAACAACGATCTTACAGTAGGTTCGTCGATCAATCGACAAACCATCATTCACTCTCATAGTTCCACAGCTGGTCAGATTTCTCTAAATCTTTTCCAAAGTCATGAGCTGCTCATGTACGGTCCCCAACTATGGTGGTTCAATCAAATAACGTACCCTCGATGGCCTCCGTAGGTCTTGTTCTGCACTTTTTTAGTTCTTTACTCATCTTGTTCCTAAACATATTTCCTTCAAAACAAAAACAAAAAATTGTTAAAACTACTACAAAAAGGCTCTAGACACACACAACTCTTAAGTAAAATACATCTAAAATACCGCGAAGCCACGATATATCGATAACCCATATTTATATGTATTCTACAAATATGTATGTTCCGGCCATTGATATTCTAAGAGGTAAATTGAATAAGACTTTGAATTTTCCCCAAGTTATTGGTAGGTGCTCATGTTCGGGGATCTTCCCATTTCTCTATTCTACCTATGAAGTTTTATTGTCTAAAAACATTGTTTCATTCTTTTATAGTTTGATACATTGATGTACAACTATAATGGCATATTGAATTTGAAATGGCTAAGTCCAAAGATGTACTCGTTTTAGATGGTTTAATCTGAGACAATGTTGTTAGACTATTTCTCATGTATTGTTTTGTTGTCTACTAGAGAATCCTATGTAAGATTCCCATGCAAGGAGTCTAGGTAAACTCCCTACATGATATGTGAGAAGTCTAAGTACATTTGACTATGTATATGTAAAGTTTTAAATTTTCCGTATTTTTTTACCTATGACATGTAATGAAGAATGCTAAGGGCTTGTCGAAGTCCTCTTCAAGGACGACAACACCAGTTACGTCTAGGGGATGCTCCCTGGATGTGACACCTTCATGTAGTCATATCAAGTAGTTTACGGGTCTAACAAACGACCCACAAAATTTGAACTAGGTGTCCTAATCGAGACTGTTTTGAGATATTCATCAATTTGAGCATACAAATTCCATAAGTCATTTTCTTTCTCCCAAATTTCATCAACTGCACTTTTGCCTTTCCAATGAATCAAGAATTTTGTATTAGTATTCTTCTTACTTGTGCCCATTACCCGGCGATCAAGGATCTTCTCAATTTCATCATCAAACTGTGTAGGTACTGATGGAAGAGCCCTCTTTGACCTGTTCCTGTCCAGATCATCTACATCTACAAACTAAGGTTTCAAGAAACTAACATGGAAAGTGGGTTGAATATTTAACCTTTCTGCCAGTTTCAATCTATAAGCAGTTTCTCCCACTTGTTTCACCATTTCAAATGGACAATCATACTTAGGATCAAACCTCGACGTCTAGTCTTCCTTGCAATATGTTTCTAGATTTATGGTGTATTTAACAACTCTTTGCACCCACATTGAACTCAACTGAGCGACGATGTTGGTCAGCATACTTCTTCATGCACAACTGAGCATTGGACAATCTATCTTGAGCCTCAAATAACATCTTAAGTATGTCCCTTTCAACTCTGTACGCTGCTGGACACTTACCCTGATCTTTAGACTTAGCAACATCAAATGGCGTCATAGGTTGTTTTCCTAAAACGTATTGTCAAACAATGCAACTCAGTTCCGTTGGATGGATGATACATAGTGTCTCAAGTATTCTTCAAATAACGTTTCCACAGCCCGACACAGTACAACGATCTATGCACGAAGGTTTTCATTTTCCTTTTGAAGTCCCTTCAATTTTAGTGTAGTTGTGTCACAAAAATTCAAGACTTCAGCAATGTGTCCATCAACATATTTTCGATACACAAAGATTTCACCTTGAACTTTCTCATCGTTCAATCTCAAATCTAATTTAAGTGTAGTTGTGTCACAAAAATTCAAGACTTCAGCAATGTGTCCATCAACATATTTTCGATACACAAAGATTTCACCTTGAACTTTCTCATCGTTCAATCTCAAATCTATGATTTGTGTCAAAAGATACACAAACTCTAGATTGTCTAGATTGTCATTTATCATCCCAACAAAATCTTCAAATATGCGTGCTGATTCCAACAGTTCAGAGTTTTTCACCATCGTTCAACAACTCTCTAATACAATTTTAAAGAGGGTAGATTTTTTTTATCAAACACCAGTCCTAGGAAGTCTGCAAACGTCTAAAAACATCAGCCTATCTTACTCACAGTTTGACTATGTATAGAAAAACATAATGTCAGCGAACTTAATTAATGAAAAAAAACATTACATGAAATATTCATAACCTTTATAAATTATAAAATTAATACAAGGAAAAGTCTTCACAAATTTGTCTAAGGCTTGAATTGATCTTCCTACACTTAGATGAAATTTCAACCAATAATAAATTTCTGCACAAGGTTACATTCGGCAGTTACAAATGACATCTGTCAAACACTTGTCATTCTAGAATTTGAACTAAGTTTCCAATAACTATATTTCTTACAGATAGAATCTAATTTTCGAATGCCATTATATCCTAATTGAAATTACAATATTCTAACACTTAGTATATTTCAGCCCTCATTCTAACACTAAGAATATTTTAGGCTTCTTCCAACACTTAGAATATTTCATCTAGTTACCAACACTTAGTTTTATTTCAGAAACTCATATTAATGCCTTCGCCTTGCCATCGTCAAGTCCCACAACCTTGCCTTTTCAAGCCAATACACTGCCTTGTCTTGCCGACAACTTCTTCCCACACGTAAGCCTTGCACGTCCTAGTTATCTTCTGAAACCCAAACACCTTAACCTTTTTGGAACTGTTTTGCCCCCATGCATGCCAAGACCTGTCACGATTTGTGAGTATCCTCTAGAAGTTATGACATTCTTGAATCATGGCACAACATAACTTCTCAGAGGTATTATACAAGCCCTTACATATTGTTCATTGAATAATATATATGAAAATAAGTGCGGAATTAAAACTTTTAAGAACACATCTAAGAATTTATTTTTATAGAAAGCAATAGAAATCACTAAGTCTCAAAGTACCCAACTTAGTCTCAAAAACATCTTTAAATCACAACACATACATCAATAATCGAATACGAATTAACAATTTCTATTACAATGTTTTTAACTATGAAATCTAACAATATCTATGTCCTCAAACAAGTGAGGAAATACCACAACTTTTCTTGAAAGAGCACAAGTTTCCAAGCATCACTTTACGAATGCCTCTCAAACTTAACCTATACGTTTAGTGGTAAACAACATATGGAATTAGCACATTGAATGTACTGAGTAGGTGATGTCCAATAAAATCATGTAAAAAGGACATTGAATGGAACATGCTCGTTTGAGTAATCGATATAACATAAGCATAAGAGGCATCTTTTACACCAAACTTCTCATAAAAGTCATACTTCAAGTAACACACATAATAGCATTATCCATACTTCAAATCATATAGAATATAACTCTTCTACCAAAGGTTATCAAAAGATTTACTGAAGTAAGACAAGAAGATACCGCCCATACACCCTCTTAAAGCACACCCTAATAACCGTTAAGAGTACCTAAGACAAGATTATTCCCTTTTCAACAGGTAATCACCAACTAAGGATCCTCTAAAATTCACTTGAGTAAAACATGAAGATATCACCCTACACCCTCTTCAAGCTTACCTATGAAACCCTCAAAGCTACCTTTGATAGAGGCTATTCCATTCAACATACATTATCTAAAGTCATAATCATTCATTATGTCAATTAAAAGACATAACATCAATTAAGTACTTCATATAATGGTCTTGGAAAGGCATAGTGAACCTACATGCTAGCATCATCAAAGCCTACTTGTGCCATGTCTTGATAGTGTCCCATTCCACTACCTAAACATTGTAGAACTTATCAAACACTAAGATGTATCCCCCATGATGAGAATAGGCATTAACAAACATAGACCATACTAGCTAGGGAAGGAATCCAGAGTTATAACCTACTCCGATGGAGGGTGTTCTACTTGTCAAGGGTAGAACTAGGACACATCCCATGTAGCCACATGGTTAAGGAATATCAAGGACTTCAATGCACTCTAGTCTCCTTCTCAAGTGTAGATACATTGCATCTATTCTTATTCTCAAGTAGAGCTACATTGCACTCTATTCTCCTTCTCAAGTAGATCTACAACCGATAACATATTCACTCGGTGTTAGCCTTTGTTCTCAAAGAGTAGTTCAATCACAGAAGGGAATATGAAAAAGAACCATCTCTTAGTCATTACATAGTCATAATGCACATACCAAAGATGGGTTACCTGGGGATGCCACTCAATGGTGTATATAGATAGCTCATTCTCAACCTTGATTCTGTATAGAAGTTTCCGTATATTGGTCATAGTTATAAAAGTACAATTTTGTTGTTCTACCGATTCTAGACATTCATTCACATTCAACCATACACAAACAAGACAAATGTGCATAAGAGTACTAAGTCAAGATATTCGTATTCATATTTGTTTCATGTATCAAGAAGAGGAACATAGTCTAGCTATAAAGGCACACACATTATCTTTATATCACATACACAATAGTTTCCAAGTATTATGTAGGAATAACCGAGTCAACCTATTAATATACACTAGTAACACAACTAGAGACATCACCTTAGTCTATTATAATAACATATAGTCAATTAGGAAAGTTCATACTCTAATCTAACATATACACATATAACACATAGTCCTTCAAATTGATCATATACAAATCATAACATGATAATATCACTATTGATAAAGTAATACCGACAACGCCACGTTCATAACAATTCATAATAATGTCGACAAGGCCATAATCATCACAATTATAACTCATAAGCAACGCCACCATAAGGGGATCATACCAATCATCAGAATTCAATCTCTATACTATAAAATATAAGGAGTTAAGGTCAACTTACCCCAATCCATCACGAATACCAATCAATACATAAGCCATTGCAACAAATTCAACTCTCAAGTCTCTTACTCTCAAATCCGGGAAGTACCCCCTAGACGTAACCGCCGGCGTCGTCCTCAGAGAGGACTTGGACTAGCCTCTTAGCCTTCATCATTAAGTTCATAGATTAAAAATGCGTAAAACTTAAAACTTTTCATATACACAACATAATGAGGTTTACTTAGACCTCACACTTACGCATAATATAATTATATCGAGTATACATAGACACTTCGTATTAGAAAATTACAGTCTTCTACTTTTATGGCTTTATATATCTATATATATATATATAATATATATATATATATATATATATATATATATATATATATATCTATATATATATATATATAGAGATATATTATATATATATATATATATATAAGATACATAACATCTTCTTAAAAGGGATGTTTCATATTAAACCATCTAAAAGGAGTCAACCATTTGGGCACAAGCTGTTACACAAATGTAGAAATGACACTTAAGGCTTACAACAATATCTTGAAACAAGATGAATGAAATGATTGTCTTTAGACTATAACAATGTAACATAGGTAGAGTGATAGAAAGGCATAATCCTGGAAACATGAGGACATACCCACCCTTGGACAATAATTCCAACCGTTCTTTTGAAAGTCATCATGAACCCTTCAACGATCGAAACCTGAAATGCTGGGGAAAAAAACGAGATATGGGTTTAGCACATCACTTGTATTAAGTATGGAAACATATGCACATACAACATTAAAATCATGGTAAAAAAGACATTTCATTAGAGCATGATAATTTCTTTGAAATTCCTTATGCATATTCTAGAAAAAATACAATTCAATAGTACATATTCACTAAGTCAAGACCATGTACATCACAAGACCAACAATACCAAGTCTAGTCAAGTCAACATGCATTTCACAATAATTGAGCACATTATTAAGACAACTCTATCATAAAGTTATAATATCAATAAGCATGTACAACAGTTCATAATATCATGATAAAAGTAAGACCATCACTCACAAACCCCCATTAAGTCCACTTGTGAAATGACTAAGTAAGGCCCCATTACCTCACTCAACTAAGTAAACCCAACAAGAAATGTAACTACCCGAGAGAAAAACATAATGAAAGGCTAATTTTCATAGTCACCATCTTAGACATATGAATATATTAGGGCACTGCCCATACTACATCAAATAAGAGAATATTTAAGTCTATTAAAATACTTTAATTAAGAAAATATAAACATAAAGATGTCCTTGAATCTAGTAAGGACATACCAACTCTTGCTTGAATGAACACTAATCAAAGCTTCCTCTTTGAGACTCCTCTCAAGTTCCACCTACACCTTTAGAGATAGACAAAAACTATAAAATTAGTACAAACACTTGCACTAAGTATGACATAATGCATAAAATCATGATAAACGGACTTTTGTATGAACCATGCTCTTATTGAGAAACCCCTTTAAGGCAAGTAAAATAGTAACTTACAAGTCCACATATATGCAAATAAGTCAAATTCCACAATATAGCATCAACATCACTTCAACCCGTATAAACGTATACGCCTCCTAGCAAAGGTTATCCGAAGACTTACTTAACTAAGACAATAAGAGACCGCCCATACTTCTTGTTCAATCCTACCTATACAATCCTTATCACTACCTAAGATAAGATTGTTCCCTTTCCCTTTCATTTACTCACAACCTAAGGTTACTTCAAGATCCACCTAAGTAGGACGAGAAGAGACCGTCCATATACCCTCTTTAAGCTTACCTAACCAACCCTCAAAGCTACCCTAGATAGAAGACATTCTAGTCAACATAGATTAGCTGAAGTCATAATCATTCGTTAAGTTAATTAAAAGACATTTAATTCATTAAGGACTTCACATAATGGTCTTAGAAAGACCTAGGAAACGTACACACTTGAGCCATCAAATCGTACTCGTGCCATGTCTAGATAACGTCCCATTCCACTACCTAAACGTTGTAGGACTTATGTACTAGAATGCATTCCACATGATGAGATTATATAACAACCGACATAGACCCTACTTTCTAGGCATGGAATCGGAAGTCTACCCTACTCCAATAAAGGGTGTTCTACTTGCCCAGTGTAGAATAAGGACACGTCACATGTAATCACATGGTTAAGGAATATCACGGTGTTTTATGAACTCTAGTTTCCTTCTCAAGTAGAGATACAATGTACTCTAGTCTGCTTCTCTAGTAGAGCTACAACCCATAACATATTCACTCGGTGTTAGTCTTTGTTCTATTAGAGTAAGTTCAGTAAAAATAGGCATATGAAAAGGTACCATCCCTTAGTCATTACCTAGTCATAATGCACCTACCAAAGATGGGACCACTAGGGCTGCCACTCAATGGTCTGTAAGGATAACTCATTCTTAACCTTCTTTCTACATAGAAGGTTCCACATATTAGTCATGCTTAGAAAAGGCACAATCTTAGGTCTACCGATCCAAGACTTTTATTCATCATTCATCTTCATATCACATACTTAATAATGTTCAAGTATCATATAGGAATAACCAAGTAAACCTATCACGATACACTAGTAACACAACTAGAGACATCACCCTAATATACCATTATCACATATAGTCAATTAGGAGAGTTGAATCTCACACATACACATATCACACTGTCCTTCACATTTATCATATTCAAGTCTTAACATGATAATATCACCATTTATAAAATAATGTCGATAAGTCCATGTTTAATACAATTCATAAAGTAATGCCAATGAGTCCACATAATCTCAAGTATAGCACATAAGCACCACCACCATAAGTGGATCATACCAATCACAACATAACTAAATACCTACATTACTTAAATAAAGAAAATTAGGGCAGCGTACCACCAATAAATTCTCACCATTTCATATATATATCTAAATCATCAAATACAACACCAAAAGGTCCTTACCTATGGTCATGATCATCAATTCAATAAAAAAGTTATAATACTCAATGAATCTAAATCAATTAAATATACATTTATCAATCTAAGACAACATATGCATCAATATGATAAAATTCTTACATCATTCTATGGCCCAAAGAAAACTACACTAGAATTCAAAAGCATTGAGACGTGATCACTTAACCCATATAATAGTCAAAACAAGGATTACATAGTTTTCATGGGTTCATAGAGTTTTTAGGTTATAATCATCAAATTAACATCAATTCAATCGTAATACAACGGTTCAAAATGTTTTATGCAAGAACCCATGGCTAGATCACAATGGAGAGTTCATGTCTTTGATCATTTTTGAAAAATCATTGGAATTGACTCCTTGAAAAAAGAGATTTTATGGATGAAGAACTAAACCTTATTATAGATTATTAATCTACTTAATTGTTGGATATAAAGCTTGATCTTCCTTGGGCTAAGCTTGATTGGTGAGTTTCGGGGTTTAAAAGACTAAATAATTGTCAATAAATCATCCAAGAATTACCCAATATACCCCTACACTTATAGACATATTAACCAACTCAAACTTTACTTAAAAATGACGTGACCAATTAAAAGAGTTTACTGCACACCGTGGAGGCTTTCTTAAATCTTGGTTCTTGAAAATTTTGATACATAATGGTGCGTGACATCCCCGCGTTGCAGGGAAAATTTTTTGCACATTTTGGGGCCAGCTGTGCTACACGCAGCCACTGCTAGATTCCGGCTTGCGCGGTAGCTTGCTTTGCAAAATCAGGATCCTCCTCGGGGACCATTAGGATGGTATACAGGGCGTCATTCATGAATGTTTTTACCCTTTAGATATCATTCTACGCGTAGAAACCATTGCTACTCAATTTCACCCTCAACCATCCCCCATAACTTCACTACAAAAATAACGACACACTAGTTCAACTTCGACTAGTTTCCGGATGTTCTTGGATGTTTGACCTCCAAACACCTCAAAACTTTATATACTGCCTATAGAAACTATTATTAGCCATTTTAAGACTTTAAGCTATCATGCAACACATGTTAGTCTCTAGTTTCACCTAGCTCATTTTTAGTGACGTTACAATAACCATAAGTGAATTCCCAAATTCACATACTATATATTTAAGAATAAACATCATCATAATTTAGCGATAGAGACCAACCACATGTTCATAAGTGAAACCAACATCACATAGTAGCATTATCATGTAAGATCGTCATAAACATATCATTTACATTCATATGCATATACATACATAAGAACATCCTTCTAAGACTTCCCTCGTGACTAACTAGTGCAATGTATAAGTAGAGTCCCATACCCCAACCTAGACTAAGCAAACCCCTTTAGGTCCTCCTAGTTAGAGTTCACTTCATTAGTTTATTTAACTTTTCGGAACATCTTCCCTTAACCACCTTAGACAACAAGATCTAATTTGGAATCCGTATTTATGGAACCCTACATCGAAAGAAGGTTCACTACTTGCCAAGGTAGTATCAAAACATGAACATAGCATCTATGTGGATCCAATAGCTAGTATTCCTATGGGGTCAGCATTATTAAAGAACTAGGATATATAGTTGGGACCCTCTTTATGCTACATGCATTATAGTCTCCAATCTGATGAGTAGATTAGTGATCCTACCTTCCCAATGTTTGAAGGGACACTCTACAATTCTAGTTAATTCTTTTATTAGATAGAGTCCCTTTAAAAATGTCTTTCATTAATATCCATAGCTTAGTTTAGATTATAGGGTCTATCCGTTATATAGTCATCATAATGTCTTCCATTAAATGTCTCTCACATGCCTCCGACCACTCAAATTTCATACTCATTTGGGTCAAGGTAGTCAAGGGAGAAGCAATGGACGCAAAACCATCCACAAACCTCCTATAATAACCTGCTAGATCCAAAAAAACTCCTATTATAAGTTAGATTCAATGGCCTAGGCCAATTTTTCATTGCCTCTGTTTTCCTTGGATCAAACTCAACTCCCTCACTAGAAATGATATGAAAAAAAATGGTACCGACCTCAACCAAAACTCACATTTGCTATACTTGGCAAGTACTTGTTTTCCATAAGCACTTGTATCACCACCCTTAAATGATCCATGTGTTCACCCTCATTTTTTGAATATACGAAGACGTCGTCAATGAAGACAATGATAAGAAAATTTTGGTAACTTCAAAACACCCTATTCATGAGATTCATAAACGCCACCGGGGCATTAGTTAGACCAATGTATATTACTAAGAACTCATACTGACCATATCTAGTTTGGAATGCCGTTTGTTATATATACTCACCTCTTACCCTAAGTTGGTGATACCCGGTCTCAAGTCAATCTAAGATAAGTAGCTTGCCCCTTGGAAATGATCAAACAAGTCGTCAATCCGAGGGAGAGGATACTTGTTCTTAAAAGTGACTTTATTGAGTTGGTCCTAATCTATGCACATTCTAAGGGGCCCATCCTTTTTCTTCACAAACAAAACTGGAGCACACCATGGAGAAATACTACGTCTAATGAAGCCTTTGTCCAGTCCTTGAGTTGAGCCTTCAATTTTTTCAATTCGACTGAAGCCATCCAATAAGTAGGAATTATAATGGGATTGGTATCCAGTAGCAATTCAATACCCAAATTAATTTTCCGTTAGGGAGGGATTCCGGGAATATCATTAGGAAAGACCTCCGGAAATTGCCTCACTATGGAAACTAACTCAATGGGAGGATTTTCAGAGTCTAAATCATTGAATCCTACAATATGATATAGATACCCCTTTGAGATAATTTTAGAAGCCTTAAGAAAAGAATAATATGACCTCTAGGAATAGAATTTTCCCCCTTCCACTCTAAGATGGGTTCATTTGGAAAATTGAACTTGACAATTCTTGTTCTACAATCAATGATAGCAAAACAATCATGCAACCAATATATCCCCAAAATAAAATCAAAATCGACCATATCATGTTCTATTAATTCTACATGAGTAACTCTATTGGACTACATTATAGGACAATTTATATAATGAAGACTTTTTCACCCCTAGAGCGAAGTGCATAAAAACGATTCTTCTTTGGAAGAACCACATTATAACCACTAGATTGATCTTGCCCGCTACCTTTGTATTGACCCTTAAAATTAGGAAAATCCCCAACCTTATGGACACTCTTGACACACCCAAAGAAATTATCCGTCCCAACAAGCCAATCTTCATAATGCTCCTTGCCACACTTTCCACAAGTTGGATTTTTGATTGGTGATCTAATACATCTTCCCTTTTGAAATTAAGGGTTAGACACCCTATAATCACGATCCTTGGGAAATTTGGAAGGATCTAGGTTAGAAAACCTCTTCTTGTACTAGGCTTGTCTTGAATGTCAAGCCTACCCTTAGAAGAACCACATTCATAGGACTTGGCCTTCTTGGCCTCCCTACACTTTCTCCTTAGCCTAGTCTCTTTAACTTGTTGAGCATAAACCATAAGACAAGAGAAATATTAATATAATCATGAAGCATAGATGAACAACATTCTTAAACCAAGTCTACGGACACCCCTGTAAAGAAATGACTCATCTCATAACTTGGATTTGATACCAAGGACGGAGCATACTTGGACAATTTAGTGAATTTCTAGGAATAGTCAAGTACACTCATACCTCCTTGATGAAGGTTAATGAATTCTTCCACATTAGCTTTCCTAAATTCTCTAAGAATGAACCGATCAAGTAAAGCCTAATTGAAGATCTCCCAAGTCGTCGTCCCACCCCTTAGTTCCCTATTATCTCTTCATTGTACATACCAAGTTTGAGCCACGTCTTTGAGATGATAGGATGCCAACTCGAATAATCAATTGAGGTCACACCCAAGCATAAAGTATAATTTAGACCTCATCGAGTAAATCTTGAGGATCTTCATCTACCCTTGACCCAAAGAACATAGTTGTGACTCGTTCTTGTAAAGTCTCTCAAACGAGAGGCCATAGTGTTATCATGTTGAGGCACTCGAGGTCCATCCTCCCTATTAACTTGAGTCGTCATGGATTTGACTTGGGAGGTGACAACGTTGGCTTGATAGGTCATGGATTGGTACAAATTGATAAAACCTCCCTTATCTCTCCATCGTCATCGATGCAGGAATGACTGGAAATTTATCACCCATAGAAACTTCTTCAAGTAGAGGCACTTGGTTTCCTTGTGGAGGACTTTATTTTCATAATCTCTTACATTAGACATTTCTTCTTCGTCCCATATAGAAGCTACTGTTTGGGTATTCATACCTATAACAATTTACAAGGTTTAGGTGAAAGCACATAATAATACACTAGATGCACAATATAAGAATACAAGAAAATGAAAATTATCTAAGCATCACATAGACTCTCATTCATAAGTGTGGCGCACTTCAAAATTATTTATAATAATCTACATAGATGTGGGTTAATGATATATCGTTTCTAGAGATATTCAACTTCATTCTCTAATACCAAGTTTGTCACATCTAGAAAAAACTGTAACACTTTGAAAATCGAAGAGGTGTTCTAGAGCCTAAAATAAGTGTCATAAGGTTTATACACTATTTTAAGTTCCTTTTAAGAATATAAGTCATTTATGAGGTGTAGAAACAAAAACGTCCAAGAACGTCCATGACGTCTGAGAAACTAGTTCAAGGAGGTACTAGCATGGCTTAGCCTATTTGACTAGCTTTTAGCCGTCGGAAATTCATGAAACATGGTGAAAGGGTGTATAACATGTGTTTAAGTTGATTAATGGTCGAAACTTCTGGGTAATTCCTGAAGGACCAACCAAGAGCCCATGAGAAGGATCCTTTCGTTTGGGGTCAAAAGCACTGCCTTGGTAGTGTGAACCCACGAAGGGAGGTGACGGAATGTGTGTGAATTGATGGGGAGTAAATGCCATACATTGACAAACACTAAGCCAAATTCGTGAGGACCTGTTTTTGTAGGTCTCTGAACTCTTCAATGAATGCGCAGCACAAGGGTCGGCTATGAGGGCCTAATTTTGTGTACATTTTTAGTTGGTTCTAATTAATTAATTAAGGATTTAGGTCATTATTTGGGGGTTAAGTGAATACTAATGAAGTTAAATAACACCCCATATAAAGACCCCAGCCCGATTAGACTAATCAAAATTCTAATAACTCACAAACCCAAACTATCTCCCTTCTCTCTTCTTTCTCACTCTAATGAAGAACTACATTGAAAACCAAGATAGTTGAGGGTTTAAGGGTTCCATCAAATTAATTTCCGAAATCGAGTTTTCATCCAAAACGAAATTGATGTTATGAATTGATTTGTGTATGATATATTTTGAATATTGTTAATAGATTGACATGTATAATAACTCAATTATGATATATCTTGATGGTTTGTTCTAGTTTGTAGAAGATGACCTTTACCCCTTAACCCTAGGTTGTGATCTTAGTATAAATTATATTGTATTGGTTCAATTGACTTGGTTATGGGTTGAATTACTACTGGATAATGTTGTTATAATAGTCATGAATTAAGTATTTTTACTTATAGTCCTCTGATGCTAGTTCTTGAGAAATGATCTAGGTTATGATGTATGTTGTGAATTGACCTAAGTATCTTGTCTTAAGATATGAACTAGTATTGAATTGTGAAGTAGTTATATTTTATCCTTGTTATCATATTGATCATTGAATTATGATGATGTTATACCCTAATTGTGAAGTAGTGATATTTTAGCCTTGTTATCATATTCATCTAGTTTTCCATGTTTCTATGTTTAAGAAGTGTATCGGTTATCCCAAGTCTATTCTTCTAATTGAGGGTCTTGGTGTGAAGGATAATCTCTCTTATGATGAAGTTCCGGTTCAAATTCTTGATAGGTAAGTCAAGAAGTTAAGGAATAAATAGGTGGCTTCCGTAAAGGTATTATGGAAGAATCACCTAGTTGAGGGTTCAACATGGGAGGCCGAGGCCGACATGAAGTCCCGTTACTCTCATCTATTTGGTAACTAAGGTTAGTAGTTCTTACTATTAATGAAAATAATGATTTAATATTGAACTTGCTTTGATTTTTAGCGAAGTCTTGCAAAAGGTGCATTTTTAATGTAGTTATAGAGAATTAAAGTGAATGGGCATTTTGACTTAAAAAATTGCATTTTTGCTTGTTTTGCGCCATGATTGCATTTTGATATGGTGAGTCTTTATGTAATGATATGTAGCAGGTTGGTAAGTTGAACATTCGCATAATTGAGTCATGAATGAGCTTTTGTTGTTGTGAGAAGGATATTCCTCGTAATGTAATGTTGAGCCTACTGTGTGGTAATTGAAGTTTTGAATTGGCTTGTATAAGTTATATGGTTGATGTTATTATGTATTGTTGTTGGGTGGTCTTGTAGTTTTGGGTCTATTCCTTCCTTCTAAAGATTTTTAGTTTCCCTTGGTTTTGATCTTGATAAGAATTAGGTTGTATTGGTTCAAGTGACTTTTTTATTGGATGAATTACTAATAGATGATGGTTTTACACTAATCATGAATGAATTAGGGTGATTTATAGTCTTCCATGCTAGTTCTTGAGATGTTGATCTAGGTTATGAGCTATGTGGTGAATTGACCTAAGTTTTTTGTCTTAAGATATGATCTAGTATTGAATTGTGATGTGGTGATCCTTCTAGACTTATTATTATGTTGGTTATTGACTTATGATGATGCATACAAAAATTGGTTTGATTTGAGGGTTTATCGTAAGATCTTGATGATGAACTATGAAGGAGACTTCGTAAGTCTTATAATACCAATCCTTTACTTTGAATCATTGTTAATTATGATTAAGTCATGATGTTTTATTGGAGTATACTTTGTATTAGAATTTAAAGGGTGGTATGTTGTTGAATTACAATATCTTGACAACGATTCTGAGGTGTTAGCTTAAGATTTAAATGTTATATGGATGGTGAATGATATATCAATGTGCCTTATCTTGATATGAAATTATAATAAGATAACCTAACCTATATGAATTGTAATGAAAGGATTTGTACTCATGAAATTCTTAATGAGATATGATGAAGATGATTTTATACAAGGGTTAGACCCTATGACCTTAACTAAGCTTTGATTGAAAATAAAGGATTAAAGACATTTCAAAAACGGACTCTAGCTTAGCACCGAGTTAACTAGAGTGAGGAGTTTCCCTTCATGCATAGGAAATGTAGGATCACTAATGTACTCTTGAGATTGGAGACAAAAATGCATGTATCATAAAGAGGGTCGCAACTATATCTCTAGTTCTTGAACTATGTTTCCCCAACAGGAATACTAGATAGTGGATCCACGTAGTTGCTATGTTTATGTTTTGATACTACCTTGGTAAGTAGTTCACTTTCTTTTGGAATAGGGTTCTATGACACCAGATTTCAAATTAGCACATGTGGTCTATTTCAGTAAGGGCAAGATGTTCCCAAAAGGTAAAATGAACTAAAGGGTTGAACTCTAACTATAATAACTTAAGGGGTCTAGCTTTGTCTAGGTAGGGGTATGGGACTCTACCTAAGCATTGCAGTAGTTATCCTTGAGGGAAGGCTTTGGAGGATGTTCTTATGTATAAAAATACTTATAATGCTATATGACATGTATATGATTAACTTGCACATTGTTGATACTATATATTGATTGGTGTCACTTATGAATATGGTTTGGTTAATATTGTTAAAGTATGATGTGAAGTACTCTAAATGTTATGAGGTGAAGTAGGATGTTAGTTATAATTCTTGTTGGGTTACTTGATGGTGTAAGATTATGGGGCTTTGCTTGGTCATTGCACTTGTTGACTTTATAGGGGTTCATGGGTATTTGTGTTGCTTTGGTTATGTTGAAATATACTCATATACATGCTTGTTGCCAATATATTTGATGATAGGGTTACTATAATGGGTATTCAACTATATGCTATGCATATTGACTTGACTAGACTTGATGATGTTGGTTTTTTGAATTACATGCTTATGACTTAATGAACATGTCCTATGATTTGTATGGTCTTGTTGAATATGCATAAGTGTTTTCAACGTAAATTTGATATCTTTCTTAAATGTCCCTTTTCTTAGCATGATTTCAAAGTATGTGTGCATATTGTCTGATACTTAGTACAAGTGGTGTAATAACCCCATTTCTTCCTTTTCACCAACATTTTAGGTTCCAATCGTTAAAGTGCTTTGAAGAAATGATGAAGGCTTGGATCTCTTATTCATCCAAGTAGGGTAGGTCGTCACTTTCTGAGGGCGATGCCACTATCTAGCTAATGGAGTTATTTTTAGTTTAAAACTATTATCTTCTTTATTTTCCATTTAGTATGAAACATTGTATAGCCCATATGAGGCATTCTTACTTATATGTATGGTTTATGCCCAAGTTTTACTATGTTATATTTTATATACTTCTGTGCAATAAAAGTAGAGGACTAAGTAATCTTCCTATGCGAAGGGTCTATTTATACTCGATATATATATATATATATATATATATATATATGTGTGTGTGTGTGGTGTGTGTGTGTGTGTGTGTGTTGTGTGTGTGTGTGTGTGTGTGTGTATGTATGTAGAGGTCTATGTAAACCTCCAAGTAGAAGTATAAAAAGTTTTAAATTTTCCACTAAATTTCACCTATGAATGTAATGATGTAAACTAAGAGGCTAGTCTTAGGCCTCAAAGAGGACAACAGTGCCGATTACGTCTAGCTGGTAAACCCGAATGTCACAACCGCTTTTCATCCCCAAATGGATGGTCAAGTGAAGTGTACTATTCGAACCATTGAGGTTATGCTTAGATCTTGTGTAATTGAATTCAGGGGAAATTAGGATAAGCAATTGCATTTGGTTGAGTTTTCTTACAATAATAGTTAGAGGTCGTCTATATTTATGGAACCTTTTGATGCCTTGTATGGTAGGAGATGTAGGTCTCCAATTGGATGGTTTGAAGTGGGCGAGTCTTCACTTTTGGGTCCCAAATTGATTTATAAGACTTTGGAGAAGGTTGATATGATAAGGAATCACTTGAAAATAGCCTATAGCCGGCAAAAAGTCTTACGCCGACCATAGCAGTTGAGACTTAGAGTGTGAATAAGGTAATAAAGTGTATATAAAAAATTCACCTTTGAAAGGGCTGGTGAGATTTTGCAAGAAAGGGATGTTGAGTTCTCGTTATGTGGATCCTTATGAAAATTTGCAAAAAAATTTCAAAGTTGCATATGAGTTGAGGTTACCTAGTGAATTGGCTTCGGTTCATCCGTTGTTACATGTCTCCATGCTTAAGAAGTGTATCGGTGATTCCGAGTCCATTCTTCATATTGAGGGTACAGGTGTGCAAGATAACCTCTCCTATGATGAGGTTCCGGTTGAAATACTTTATTGAAAAGTAACGAGGTTAAGGAACAATGAGGTGGCTTCCGTAAAAGTGTTATGGAAGAACCACCTAGTTGAGAGTGCAGCATGTGAGGCCAATGCCGACACGAAGTCCTGTTACCCTCATATATTTGATAACTAAGGTTAGTTGTTCCTATTTATAGTGAAAATAATGAGTTTATTTGAAGTTGCCTTTTGGTAAAATGTTGAATTATATGCTTTGTTACAATGAATTATAGTAAATTATGCTTATAGAAGTGAATGTTTTTAAAAATGCTCTTTTATGTATCCCACATAATGAGATGTATTTCACATGATGAGAATAGACATGAACCGACATAGACCATTCTAGCTAGACATGGAAGCCGGAGTTATAACCTACTTCGATGGAGGGTATTTTACTTGCCAAGGGTAAATCTAGGACACAACCATGTAGAACATCGTTAAGAAATATCAAGGACTTCTATGCACTCTAGTCTCTTTCTCAAGTAGAGATACATTGTAGTCTAGGCTCCTTCTTAAGTAGAGCCACAACCCGTAACACATTCACTCGGTGCTAGCCTTTGTTCTCATAGAGTAGTTCAATCACATAAGGGCATATGAAAAGGTACCATCCTACCAAAGATGGGTCCCCTAGGGCTGCCACTCTATGGTCTATTAGTATAGGTCATTATTAACCTTCATTCTACATAGAAGGTTCCACATATTAGTCATAATTAGAGAGGTACCAATTCTTCGTTCTACCGATCCTTGACTTTCATTCAACATTCATCCATAGAAATGTTTTTCATGTATATTAAGTTAAGATATTCATATTCACATGTTTTTCATGTATCAAGAAGAGGGACATACTCTACCTATCAAGACACACACATAATCTCCATATATCATATACAATAGTGTTCAAGTAACATGTAGGAATGACTGAGTCAACCTATCAAGATACACTGGTAACACAACTAGCGACATCACCTTAATCTATCATAATCACATTAGTCAATCAGGTGAGTTCATACTCTAATCCCACATATACACATATATTACATAGTCCTTCACATTGATCATATAAAAATCATAACATGATAATATCACTATTCATAAAGTAATGCATAAGGGCATATTCATCACTATTCATAATAATTCTGACAAGGCCATGAACATCATAATTATAACACATATACACCACCACCATAAGTGGACCATACCAATCATCACAATTTAATCTCTATACTACAAAATATAAAGAGTTTAGATCAACTTACCCCAATCTAGAGAAAGAATGTTTCGTGATTGCCCCACGTCTCAGGGCAAAAATTTCCCTTCTTAGTGCAGGTTGCGCAATGCGCATCCACTGCCAAATCTTAATTGGCGCGGCATCTTGCTCGGCCATGTTTTGGTCCTCCTTAGGGACACTTAGTATAGTCCTCAGGGTGTCTTTCTCTGACATTTTGACACTTTACATGTAATGATATGTATAGGAATCATCGATACTCAATTTCACCCTAAATTCATCCCCCAAGACTCCATTAAAAAACACTACGATACACTAGTTCAACTTCGACTAGTTTTCGAATGTCTTGGAAGTCCATGGATGTTTGACCTGCAAAAACTTCCAAATTTTATAGACTCCCAATAAAAAGTATAATGAACAATTTTAGTACTATAAAACCACCTGACACACATGTTAGGCCCTAGTTCAATTTAGTTTATTTTTTGGGACGTCACAATATTCTAAGGTCCCTCAAAATGAATTAAGGTACCTAGAGCCTCATATGTTCCGAGAAAGGTTAATAATTTTATAATTTTGTGTTTTATAGTATGTATATTTTATTTGAATTATTTTGGAGGTGAAACATCCAATAACATCCAAGACATTCAAAAGTTGGTCTTTAGATTTGCTAGTGTGTCATTGTATTTTCCCCTTGTTTTTATGTGTTGTTGAGGTAGAAGAACAGTAGAGGGACCCAATAGAGATGTTTAGGGTCAAAATATTATGGTACGACTTTGAGAGGACCACCCTAAGGGCCCAAGAGGAGGACCCAAATGTTGAATAAGGAAGCTACTCAAGGCAACAAGCAGAACCAATATTTGAAGCCTCATACGCATCGTGCGCCTGGAAATGAGTGCGCCTGTGCATCCGAAAAGCTACAAAAGGCTCAATGCCTAAAAACTATGGGTGGAAATATATGGGTGTGTCTCCGCGATGAGCAGCGACTTCCGTTATTCAGTTGCGTTGTCTTAAAGTTAAGTTTGACATGTCTAAAAGTCCCAATAAATATAGGGTTTTTTTGTTAATTTAAGGATTTGGTTATAAACTTTTTTATGAATTATTTAACTATTTTACCAAGTCAAAACTCCAACACCCAATAAGAAAACCAAAATCCCAAACTCTCTTCTCTTCCAAACTCTCTCAAACCTCCATTGGAGGGAAAACTCAAGGTTCGAGGTAGGGGCTCAATTTCATGGTTTCTAATCCAATTTTTCATGGGCTTCTCATGTAGTAAGTTATGGTGATCTTTCATCCTTATTTAACGGTTAATCTAAGAAGTTCCTTCAAATGTTTTCAAAGAGATTTCATGATCAAAATAACTATCTTTCAATTTAGCCATGGGTTTATTCTCAAATTCATTTGAAAAGAATACTTATGATAAATGTATGATTACCTAATGTTTTGAAGTTGAATTTTAATCCCAATATAATGTCGAACCCATGATCTTTCTCAATTAATGTTGAATAATAATCCAATTTAATGTCGAACCCATGATCTTTCTCAATTTGCAATTTAGCCTATAATGTGGATCATGTGATATTGATGTTGTTAAATAGTGATTTCGATTATGTTAATGTATCCATAGTATTGTTTTCCTTATGAATTATTTGTAATTGGTCAATTATGATCAAATAATGGATAATTGGTATGATTGCCCTGTTCCTTCTACTTTGTATAGAATTGGTAGTTGAATTGGCCTTGGATGTCTTTCTGTTATATGGTCCACTTATTTTGGCGGTATTTACCTTATTTTCAATCTATATATGTGTTGATCATGGACATGAAGGGAATTTATTCATTATGAAGTGTGTTTATGATGATCACTTCTATGAAGTATTCTGTCGTGTTTCCCAATGCTAGAATCATATTGTAGGTGTGTTGACGGCGCTTCCTATATGTGAATGACTATGTTAAGGATATGTATGGTATACATGTTGATGTTTGGATACTCTTGTGTATCAAGTATACCTACCTATTAATCCTATATGAATGTGTGGTCTCAAGTATGATTAAGTTTTGATGTTTTGATACTCGTGTCCTATGCTATAATGCGTTGTGTGTCATCTATTGTCCCTAGTAATTTAAATGTGAATTTTACATAGCTTAAGGGACTTTAATGTGTATGTTAATCCTAAGAGTGTGGATGCCTCAATACATGATTTATGCCCTGATGTGATCATGTTGACAATGTATACACACCTCATGCATGACTATAAGTAGGATAGACTCAAGGTAGCTAACGAAAGGATTGTTCTCCTCTGCAGTTAATGTCTACTACTATGTATGTCAAGTATTTGTTTATGATAGTATGAAAGTTTATCTTAACTAGGATGACTTCATAGGAGTATTATTATGGACAAGGGTGTGGGACATTATCTATATGTTGCACATGTGTGCCTTGATAGGATAGTTCCTAGGATGATTTGCTATGTACATGAATATGAATGTATGGTTAAGCTACCTAAATGTGTTTATTTGAAAGGTCTTCTCATGCAAGTACACATACACACACAAGAATGAATATAAAACTTGTAAGATAATCTAGTAAAGAGGGAGTCTCTTAAAAGGTATTATAAATTGTACTCTAAATTAGATATTGCTTTAATATGCTATGTCCATGTGGAAGGTTTTCTCACATGATTTGGGTTGATGAAAAGACACTCTCATATATATCCTATTATCTAATCATATTAGGAGTTAAACCTCCTAAAGCCATTTTTATGAAGTAAAGTTAATAAATACTTTACAATAAAAGGAAGTTAGCTTAGGACCTAGTGAAATCGATGATGAGGAGTGTCCTTCCCCAATGTGGGAAAGATTTTTTATCATATTCCTCACGAGGTGGATAACTACAATGACTAATAGGCATAAAGAGGGTTTCCATATATCTCCAAGTTTGCATAACTATGTTAACCCATAGGACCTAGCAAGTGATATCACCTAAGATTCTAGTATGATTGTGACGCTCCAAAAGTCCATGACCTAATATAGAGCCTTGCATGATGAAATATAACTTAAAAAGTTGTTTCTAATCCTAACTTAATGTATTAAAACTAGTTAGGAAGTGTTAGAGTAAAAACAACAAGAAAAGTCCATTACGTCCGGAAGCTAGTGCACTTGAACTAGTAAAACATCCTTAGGTTTCATGAATGTGTAAGAGTGTCATATGAAGTCTAAAACTTGTATAAAAACTGTACATAGGTAAATAATGTACATAGGGTAAAAATGTCCAGGTCCGACCAATCCCCCAAGGGTTGCCCTAGAGGTCCACGAAGGTACCCCGACCATGGCCACGCATGCTGCCCAAGGTAGCAGCCAATTGGCGTATGGTGAAGTGTCCCCACGTAGTAGACTTAGTCCACATAGATGAAAATATTGGTTTTAAATGATGACACATATCGGACTCATCCAGGTCAAAATTTTAATTTAGGAAAAGTAGCGGGAGTAGCTCCGCGGCGCGTACTTGTTCCCCAACGAAAATCTAAAATTAGGAAATCAAGTTTGACTTTATTAAAGAGTCAACTTAAATGAGGGGTATTTTGGGATTCACTCACTAAAACAAATCCCAAAGTCATAACCCAAAAGCTCTCACCTTTCTCTACTTTCTCTCTCTATTCATCCTCCATTGAAGAAGAACACCAATTTATGTAGGATATCACTTGAATTTCGTGGATTAAGCTTCATTATGGTATGGGTTCTTCAGTCTTATGATTCCTTTCCCCAAGAGATCCTTTCAAAGTTAATTTCTATATCACCCAATTCTTAGGGTTTTCTTCTACAAATGAGTTTTCTTCTAAACTTTAAATTGGTGATTAATTATTATAATTGTGATTAACTATGGTTAATTAAGTGTAAAGTGTTGCGTAATTGATGGGAATTTTGATTGATTTATGTCTTTTCCCCAATTTTCCCAAATATTTGATCTTACTTGTGAATTAATGGGAATTGATGGATGTATTGAATGTTAAACTTTTATCTATTCTAATTCATTCATGGAATGCATAGGCTGATGTATTATTGGGATTGGATCTATTTCTTGAATATTTCATGATATACCATATTCCCATAACCCTAGATTATGATGTGAAGTTAATTTGGATAGTGATGATAAAATTGACTTAGTTTTTGTATAAATTACTATTGTTTGATGTTACTACACCTATTGATGGGTGAATATGGTTGATTGATAGTAAGCCCTTGAGGAAGGCTAGCAAGGTGAATTTGTAATATATATGATCTTGAATCCTTACTTAAATAGTGATGACTTATACATAATGATGATATTCAATTGAAGTGTTAATTCTGATTATATTATATAGGTGATAGTGTAATGAATGTAATTTAAATGTCTACACTGTATATATTGTGAAATTATGATTAAGATGCAATGTATTACCTATACGCCTTATTATGACATGATGATGATAATGTGTTAATCTCACAAGTGAAGGTTTGTAATGAAAGGATATTCTCATGCAATTTCTAATGAGATAATGATTATATACAAGGGGTAGTCCTCTACGAGTTTACAAAGTTATGATAATTAATAAAGGCTTAATTACATTTTAAAAAGGGAATCTAGCTTAGAACAGAATGAACTAGTAGTGAGAGGTGTACCTTCCCAAGTAGGGAAGGTAGGTTCACTATTATACTCATTAGATAGAGATTATAATGAAATGGTGCATAAGAGGGTTTGAAGCATGTCTCCTAGTTCTTGAACTATGTTTTTCCCATAGGAATACTAACAAGTGGATCCACCTAGACACTATGTTCATGTTTTGGTAATACCTTGGCAAGTAGTCCATCTTCTTTCGATGTAGGGTTCCACGACACTAGATTAAACATTAGCTCATGTAGTCTATGTCTGTTTAGGCAAGTGTTCCCGAAAGAAAAGTAAATAACTAAATGAATATGGACATTGATTAGGATGAGTTGAGGGGTCTACTTAGGATAGGTAGGGTTATGGGACTCTACCTAGACATTGCACAAGTAAACTCTAAAAGGAGTCCTTGGAGATGGTCTAATGTATTATGATATCATGTATAATGAAATGTTGGCTTTATATGATGATACTCTTATATAATGTTTATTGTGTTAATGAATATGATATTTGTCTAAATTGATATATGTTGTTATGAATACCTATGAGAATATGTTGTATGAAGCAAAACATTACTTATGTTCTCCTATCTTGTTTACTTGATTAAGTGGGGTTATGAAGCTTCACATGAGCATTGTACTTGTAGTCTTAGGATGGGATTGTTTGTAAGGGTTTGTATACTATATTGATATGAACTATTGAAAAGGAAATGTTAATATGGCTTTATGTTGATGTTGCCTTTGGTTATGAACATGTCTTATGTTATTGTGATCATTATCTTGTATGTGCATTAAGGCTTTCTAAATGATTTAACATGTTTTCTAAAGAAATGGTCCCTTTCATGCATGCCTTTAAATGTTTTATGTGCATATACCTATACTTAGTACAAGTGGTTGTACGAACCCATGTTTCTATTTTTCTACAATCATATAGGTTCCGATCATTGAGTTCTTAGAAGGACGATTGAAGAAGACTTGGATCCTATTCCTAATTATTTGTAGGTCCTCATGTTCGAGGATATTACCTTCTTCCATGTTATAGCTTTTAATGTTGTATTGTCATAAAGACATTTTTCATTCCTCTTTCATTTGGATATTGATGTAAGATTATATTGGCATGTTGAATTTGTATTAGATATGTCCATGATTCGTATACTCTTTTAGATGGTTCAATATGAGACGAAGTATTAGAATAATTCTTATGTATCAATTATGCTATCTAAAAGTAGAAGCCTATGTAAGCTTCTTGTGTGAGGAGTCTAAGTAAACTCATATATATATATATATATTATATATATATATATATATATATAATATATATATATATATATATGTGTGTGTGTGTGTGTGTGTGTGTGTGTGTGTGTGTGTGTGTGTGTGTTGTGTGTGTGTGTGTGTGTAGTATGCCAGAGGTCTAGGTAAACCTTAAAGTGTATGAATTTTTTAGTTTTTACGAATTTTTTGCCTTTGATATGTAATGACGAATGATAAGTGGCTAGTCTAAGTCCTCTTAGAGAACGACGATGCCAGTTACGGCTAGGCGGTGTTCCTTGGTCGTGACAATGATTCTCATGTCTTACCTTTGCAAGTAAGATACCCTATTTTGGTGTGAGGGCATGACACCAAATTTCATGCTTGGCTTACATGGTCGTATTGTCAGTTAAGGCTAAGTTTCCCTAATATAAAAAGGACAATATAAGTAATGTAATGTACCCTAACTAAGATAACCTAAGAGAAGTTGCCTACTGTAGGTGAGAGTAAGGAACTTACCTATGCATTGCACAAGTAGCTCTTGAGGGGAGTTCTAGGAAGGTGATTTATATGTTATGTATGTGTTTATGTTCTTTATGGATGACATTGTAGTGTTGTCTACTTGTTATGATAATATGCATAGTATTTATCCTATTGAGTCTTTATGATGAGGTCTTACTTGATATGCATAATGTTGGTCTTAGTGACTGTATGATGAAGGTCTTACTTGGTATGTATGAAGTTGTCTATACTTACCATATTGATGTATGAAGAAAATGTTAAGGCTTGTAGTCTCTTTGTAGGTTTACTTAGTATATGCGAAGTTATGGGGATTCACATGTACATTGTACTAATAGGCTTTAGATTGGGATTATGAGTTTAGTTCTATGATGTCTTTATGAAGTGAATTCCAAGTATGCTAGTTTTTACTATTGTCTCCTATGATGTCATTGGTAGTGTTGACTTGAATGAATGTCTTGGAATGGGTCATCTTAGTAGTTCTATTTTTAGTTGGTAGGACTTACAGATGGTACCTTCTCAAATACTATTATGCGAATTAACGTACTCTATGGGAACCAAGGCGAAGCATGGAGTGGCTATGTTTGTGGTGCTAGATATACTTGAGAATGCTACTAGAGTACAAAGAATCCCTTCATATCCCCTAAACCATGTACATGCATGGGATGTGTCCTAGTTATACCCTTGGCAAGTAGAACACCTTCCACGTTACGGAGTCTTAACTCACCGGATTCCACACCTAGCTAGTATGGTCTATATTGGTTAATGCTTATTCTATCATGTGGAATTCATACTCTAGTTATCTGATAGGTCATATAACGTGTGTGTAGTGTAATGGACTCTATATACACATGGGTGGTTATTGAAAATGCTAAAGTGAGTTCCCTAGGTCTTCCAAGACCTTTATGTGAAAGTCCCCCATTTATTTAGTTGTGTCCTAAAAGGCTTAAATGAATAATGTCCACTTAGTAAAGGTGTATTAAATTAGAAAGGTTCTTACCTAGGTTGGCTTTCAGGAACACTTAGGTGTGTATTGAAGAGGTAATATGGGTGGTTTAATCATGTCTTACTAAAGTGGGTCTTAGGATATCCTTAGGTAGAAGGTGTAAATGGCTAAATGGGTTACTTAATGATTGTTGTCTTACCTTATATGTTAATATTGACTTGTACAAGTTTCTTATTCTTGTGTAATGAGATTTTTTATAAAAATAGCATGAAAAGCATATGTAAGCTAAAGTGTTTCTTTTTGCATGGTTTTCTTGCATGTTCATCATAATTAGTGCATTAATTGTGTTAATTACCTATGTTTCTCTTTGTCTACAAGTGTAGGTGTTGGTAAGTGGGGATTCCTATAGTTGAAGCTTAGGAAGTAGTTTTGTCTCAAGATTGATATGTCCTCATATGATTGGTGACATGGATTTTAGTGCTATTTTTCTTTTATTAAAGACCTTCTATTAGACTATAAGTTTCTTTTCAATGTAACGGTTGTGACCCTATCATAACTTATGTGTCTAAGATGACTGTATTTGGTAAAATAAGAAGTGAACCTGAACCAGCTACCATAAACTCACAATGCACAAACTATCATAGATCTTATCAAGATTAGATTCTCACAACATCACATTTCCTCGAGCTTAAGTTATAAAAATATGATCTTTAGATATCAAGTTATCATAAAGGTTAATCAAACTCATCTTATCCAATGGAGGACATGATCAAGTACATACCATCTACCCTTTGAAGCTTAACACAAAATAACCAGTTCTCATTAAAAAATCTCAAGATACATTTCACAAACTACATGCATTAATACCAAACCATAGATCAAACACTAAAATTTTCGTAACAAAAAATGCTCAATCAAAGCACCCGTAGTAACAAACTAGGTGGTTTCTCAAATGTGAAACCAACCCCGAATCTTATTACCATTAATAACTCTTTTAGTAGTAAGTATTCACACTTGACAATCGATGCATCCATTTCTACGTAACATTATTACAATAATATGAAAGGTCATTAAATCCATCCCTAGAACACATCATCGCCAAATACCTCACAAACCTATACTCATTAAATAACTATAATGCATTATCAAATACATTTTGTCTCTACCCCCAAAAAATTTTCATTCTTTCCTAGATCATGTCTATAACAAAAGTAACACATTTCATAAATCTAATGAAGTAAGCATTGGTACTACTGTGGTGGTCATATCATGACCCCCTTAAATATACAATCTGTCACGACCCAAAAACCGAGCCGCGACTGGCACCCAAATTTACCCTCCTATGTGAGCGAACCAACCAATCTATCCCTTATCATTTCAACATATATCAACAGAAAATAATGCGGAAGACTTAAACTCATTAATAAAAACCAATTCAAAACTATTATTCCCCAAAATCTGGAAGTCATCATCAGAAGAACATCTATGATCAACTTACTAACTAAAAAGTGTCTATGAAGCTAAAAATACATAAGAAGCTAGTCCATGCCGGAATTTCAAGGCATCAAGACTTGAAGAAGAAGATCCAGTCCAAGCTAGAAGCATTAGCTCACCCTGAATTTTCGATGTAGTAAAGACTGGCTTGAATTACTGTTGAGTCGAAGACGACGGCACGTTTGCTGCACTCTACAACTAACAAAGAAGAAGACATAAAAGTAGGGGTAAGTACAAAACACGGGTACTGAGTAGATATCATCGGCCAACTAGAAATAGAAAACAATATATATTAAGCAATATCATAAAATCAACTATGAGACTCAACATGTAGCAACAACAAGCACTATATCATTAACAATTACCGTCAAGTTCACACATGAGGACTCAAGCCTCAATACCATACTCATTTGGGAATTAGATTCATTAAATTGAGTATATTAGCATCTTTCAAGATTCATTATATTTATTCCCCTCGTGTCGGTACGTGACACTCCGCTCCATCCTGGTGTCGGAACGTGACACTCCGATCCTCATTCTATCTTGGTACCGGAACGTGGCACCCGATCCATATACTATCCTGATGTCGGAACGTGACACTCCGATCCTCATTCTATCCTGGTACCGGAACGTGGCACCCGATCCATATACTATCCTGGTGTCGGAACGTGACACTCCCATGCTCATTCTATCCTGGTACCGGAACGTGGCACCCGATCCTCTATTTCTATCCTGGTACCGTAACGTGGCACCCGATCCCCTAATCTCACCACTTTCGTTCATCAAGCATTCTTTTATACCAAGGCATCATCATTAACAAAGTAGATTAGGGTTTCTTTTCAAGATTTGGGATTCAATAGCTTCATCATGCTTATTTATTCACAATTTGATAATCATATTCATGCAAGCATACAATTAAGCATATAGAAGGGTTTACAATACTACTAACACATATCATTCGCTATTAAGAGTTTACTACGAATAGTGTGAAAACCATAACCTACCTCCACCGAAGAATTGATCAACCAAGCAATTTCCCAAGCAGCGTTTCTTCTCCTCTTTGTTCGATCGACTCTCCCTCTCTCTTGCTCTTTCTATTTTCTTATTCAAACCCTCTTTCTTTTTCCCTAGTTAGTATAAAATTAAGTTTAAAAGATGGCATTAATAACACACTAATTAACTTAAGGTTACCTCTTTTAACCCTCAAGTAATTAGACTTATAATCCTTAACCCTCTAACTTTATAATTAAAGTAGGAATAGTCCAAAACGTCCCTTAAAACGTGTAAAGAAATCCGACCCAGACTGGGATTATGCAACCCGTGACGGCCCGTCGTGCCTGCGACGTTCCGTCATGCAGGTTCGTCAGGGACTCAATTTCCTTAACGAGTCTGTGACGGCCCGTCGTGCCTACGACGGTCCGTCCTGCACTTCCGTCACGACGTTCAGAGAATCGTTCCTTGTACCTACTTTTCAAGAGTTGAAGTGTTTTGAAACTAGAGTTCACGACGGTTCGTCGTACCTGTGATGGTCCGTCCTGCAGGTCCGTCACAGAGTTCAGAGAGTCGATTTCAGTACTCAGATTTCAGAATTTCTAAGTGTTTTAGAACGAGACACCCTCGACGGTCCGTCGTGCCCATGACGGTCCATCGTGGGGTCCGTCGTCTCAGCCAATTTTCCAGAAATAAAATCTGCTGCTCAAAACGACTAAACAGGTCGTTACAATACCAATTTACCCATCGTTCGTCCTCGAACGATCACAAGCAGAAAAACAAGGGCGAGAAGGAGTACCTCAATCTTTAAACAGGTGTGGGTATCTTTCTTGCATATCTGCCTCCTTCTCCCAAGTGGCTTCTTCAACCGGTCGGTTCTTCCATTGCACCTTGATGGATGCAATCTCCCTTGACCTCAACTTGCGAACTTCTCTATCTAAAATAGCAACCGGTTCCTCCTCATAAGATAGATTCTCATCAAGTAAAACCGAATCCCAACGGATAATGTAGTTTCCATCCCCATGGTATCTTTTCAACATCGACACATGGAATACCGAATGTACTCCGGACAGCTCTGGAGGCAAGGCTAACTCATAAGACACCTCCCCTACTCGCTTAAGTACTTCAAAGGGGCCAATGTACCTTGGTCTTAGCTTGCCTCTTTTACCAACCGCATCACCCCTTTCATTGGCGAAACTTTCAACAAGACTTGTTCACCCTCCATGAACTCTAAGTCTCTAACTTTTCGATCTGCATATTCTTTTTGCCTACTTTGCGCCGCTAGAAGCTTTTCTTGAATAGATTTCACTTTCTCTATCGAATCCCTCAAAAGATCAGTACCCCAAGGTATAACCTCGAATGCAACAAACCAGCCAATGGGAGACCTACATCTCCTACCATACAATGCTTCAAATGGAGCCATGTCTATGCTTGAGTGATAGCTATTGTTGTACGAAAATTCGGCTAAGGGTAAGAAGTTATCCCAATGACCACCAAATTCTATCACACATGCACGAAGCATATCCTCCAACAGTTGAATCGTTCGCTCAGACTGACCATCGGTCTGAGGATGGAACGCCGTACTAAGGTCCAACCTAGTACCCAATTCCGCATGCAATGTTTTCCAAAACTTAGAAGTAAACTGCGTACCTCTATCTGATATGATGGAGAGTGGAACCCCATGCAACCGAACAATTTCTGAGATATAGATTTTGGCTAACTTCTCTGCGTTGTAATTCACCTTGACCGGAATGAAATGAGCAGACTTAGTTAACTTATCAACAATCACCCAAATAGAGTCGTACTTACCCATTGTCTTTGGAAGACCAACCACGAAGTCCATTGCGATTCTCTCCCATTTCCATTTCGGAATGGGCATTCTCTGAAGTGTTCCTCCGGGCCTTTGGTGTTCATACTTTACTTGTTGACAGTTTGGACATTTGGCAATAAAGTCAACAATATCACGCTTCATTCTACTCCACCAAAAGTGTAGTTTTAGGTCACGGTACATCTTGGTTGCACCCGGATGTATAGAATACCTTGAACTATGAGCCTCTGTCAGAATAGTGTTGATCAAATCATCGACGCAGGGTACACATACCCTTCCCTTAATCCTCAAAACACCTTCCTCATCGATTGTTGCTTCTTTAGCCTCTCCTTGCAACACTTTATCTCGAATTCGGATCAATTTCTCATCATTAAACTGCTTCCCCTTAATCTTGTCAAGGAAGGAGGATCTTGCCTCCACACCAGCTAAGAATCCTCCCTTCTCATTTACTTCTAACCTCATAAGGTCATTAGCCATAATCTGAACCTCTCTAGCCAATGGGCGTCTAGAAACTTGCAAGTGAGCTAGACATCCCATGCTTCCCGCCTTTCTACTTAACGCATCTGCCACAACATTCGCCTTTCCCGGATGATACAAAATAGTGATATCGTAGTCCTTCAGTAGTTCCATCCATATCCTTTGTCTCTAGTTCAAATCTTTCTGAGTAAAGACATACTGTAGGCTACGATGATCCGTATAGACTTCACACTTAACCCCATATAAATAGTGCCTCCATTGCTTTAATGCGAATACTACCGCAGCCAATTCCAAATCATGGGTTGGATAGTTACATTCATGCACTTTTAATTGTCTTGAAGCATAAGCAATCACATTCTTCTCTTGCATTAGCACTGCACCCAAACCCGAATAGGATGCATCACAATAGACAATGAAATTCTTTCCTTCCACTGGCAAGGTGAGAATAGGTGCAGTAGTCAACAGAGTCTTGAGCTTCTGAAATCTTTCTTCGCACTCATTCGACCATACAAATGGAACATTCTTCTTAGTCAAGTTCGTCAATTGGGAAGCAATAGAAGAGAATCCCTTGACAAATCGACGGTAGTAGCTAGCTAACCCAACAAAGCTCCTTATTTCTGACACATTAGTGGGTCTTACCCAATTCTTCACTGTCTCAATCTTAGAAGGATCCACCATCACTCCATCCTTAGAAACCACGTGCCCCAAGAAGGACACTGCATCTAGCCAAAACTCACACTTAGAGAACTTGGCATAAAGCTTTTTCTCCCTCAACATTTCCAATACAATTTTCAAATGCTCCTCATGTTCCTTCTTACTTTTAGAGTATATCAGTATGTCATCAATAAATACGATCACAAAGAGATCCAAATATGGCTTAAAAATCCCGTTCATCAAACTCATGAACGCAACAGGGGCATTCGTAAGACTAAAAGACATCACTACAAATTCGTAATGCCTATACCTGGTTCGAAAAGCAGTCTTTGGCACATCCGTTGCCCGTATTTTTAATTGATGATAACCGGATCTCAAGTCAATCTTAGAGAAGACACAAGCACCTTGTAACTGATCGAACAAGTCATCAATGCGAGGAAGAGGATACTTGTTCTTAATAGTTACCTTGTTCAGTTTTCTATAGTCTATGCACATCCGGAAACTCCCATCCTTCTTCTTCACAAACAAAACCGGAGCATCCCAAGGAGATGCACTTGGTCTAACGAAGCCTTTTCTCAACAACTCTTGAAGTTGAGCCTTTAATTCTCTTAATTCAGCGGGACCCATTCTATAAGGGGGTATAGAAATGGGGCGAGTGCCCGGTTCAAGATCGATGTAGAAGTCAATATCCCTATCCGGTGGCATACCAGGAAGATCTGCAGGGAACACATCCAAAAACTCACGGACTACCGAAACTGACTCAATCGAGGGTACTTGGGTAGTGTCATCCTTGAGATGTGCCAAGAAAGCTAAACACCCTTTACTAACCAGTTTCTTAGCACGAAGAAAGGAGATGATACGCACCGGATTGGAAGTGTAGTCACCCTCCCACACTAACGGATCAGTCCCAGGCTTGGCTAACGTCACTGTTTTAGCATTACAATCCAAGATCGCAAATTGCGGAGAAAGCCAAGTCATACCCAGAATTACATCAAAATCAACCATTTCTAGGATAACCAAATCTACATAAGTGTTGCTCCCCACAAAGTTCACCAAACAAGACCTATATACCTTTTCAACTACCACAGACTCACCCACCGGAGTAGAAACACGAATAGGCATATCAAGTAATTCACAATGCAAATTTAGACCATTAGCAAATGAGGAAGATACATAAGAAAATGTGGATCCGGGATCAAACAATACAGAAGCCATGCAATCACAAACCAAAAGATTACCTGTGATGACAGCATCAGATGCCTCCGCTTCAGACCACCCAGGGAAAGCGTAACAATGGGCCCTATTGTTTGTCTGTCCGTTTCCCCTACCATGTTGTGATGTAGTGGCTCCAGTTTGCCCATCATCCCGGCCGTTTTTGTGACCACCATTACCTCGACCACCGCGTCCTCCAGAACGACGGCCTCTTCCATAACCACCTCTACCTCTAGCTATTGGGGGTCGATTACTCTGTTTTGGACAATATCTTTTAATATGTCCAATCTCCCCATATCCATAGCACTCTCTGGGTTCATGCATAGGTCTCTCAGAGAAGTGTTGACCGGTCTGAGCTGGACCCCCAACTACAGTCTGTAGGGAAGACTGAATTGGTCGAACTGAGTAACCTCCGGAACCCTGTCCTCTAGTGTAGGAACCATTAAACTCACCTCCCTTTCGAAATCTTTTTGATGTCGATGCCATGGTGAAGTCATCTGGCTTTACTCCTTCTACCTCTATCACGATGTCTACCACTTCTTGAAAAGATTTTGCCGTAGCCGCTACCTGTAAGGCTGAAATCCGCAATTCTGACCTCAACCCCTTCACAAATCGGCGAATCCGCTCTTGTGGACTGAAGCAAAGCTGCGTGGCATATCTGGATAGTGAACGAAACCTAGCCTCATAAGCAGTAACCGACATCCTACCTTGCTCTAGCCTCAAGAACTCATCTCTTTTCCTATCCCTCAAAGTCCGGGGGATATACTTCTCCATAAACAAGCTAGAGATTGATGCCCAAGTCATAGGTGTTGCCTCTGTCGGTTGACACTCAACATGTGATCGCCACCACATTTTGGCGTTCCCTTGAAACAGATATGTCACAAACTCAACACCAAACCGTTCTACTATGCCCATCTTGTGTAGTAGCTCATGACAGTCAACCAGAAAATCGTAAGCATCCTCAGATTCAGCACCCTTGAAGACTGGAGGTTTCAATTTCAAGAACTTACTGAAAAGTTCATGCTGATCATTTGTCATTATAAGCCCAGTAGTGAGACGTGGAAACGTGCCTATGTCCAATGAGGCATCCATACGAGGAGCCATAGTGGCTGCATGTTGTACCTCCGGAACCTGAGGTGCTGGTGCAGAAAACACTGAGGGTGTCTGGCCCTGATCAGATAACCCGCTAAGATAAGCCAGAACCTGATTGATCATCTCTGGGGTAGGTTGGGTTTCCTCATTCTGCACTTGTTCATTCTCCCCTTCCTTACACTCTCTTACTACTTCCTCAGTCGGTGGAGGAGTCACCGCCCTAGCATCAGATAGACTAGGTGCTCGTCCTCTTCCTCTAGAAGATGTCCTCCCACGACCTCTACCACGGCCTCTTGACGCTGTTCTCCCTCGAGCCACAGCCCCAGTGGCTGGCTCAGTTGTATCTTGCCTTGCTGGTGTTGGTGTTGGCGTAGTCGTTGCTCTAGTTCTAACCATCTGCGAAATAGAGTGAAGATGGTCAGATACCAATTTGTATCACCTAGATACCAATTGGATTCAAGTAGTAGCACGAAAGAATGAAAGAAAGAATGGAATTTTCCTAAAGTCTTATAGCCTCTCAAAGAAAAGTAAAGGCGTCCCCCTACCGTTCCTTAAGACTCTACTAGACTCGTTCTTGTGTGATGAGACCAATGAACCTAATGTCTGATACCAAGTTTGTCACGACCCAAAAACCGAGCCGCGACTGGCACCCACATTTACCCTCCTATGTGAGCGAACCAACCAATCTAACCCTTACCATTTCAACATATATCAAAAGAAAATAACGTGGAAGACTTAAACTCATTAATAAAAACCAATTCAAAACTATTATTCCCCAAAATCTGGAAGTCATCATCACAAGAACATCTATGATCAAATTACTAACTAAAAAGTGTCTAAGAAGCTAAAAATATATAAGAAGCTAGTCCATGCCGGAAGTTCAAGGCATCAAGACTTGTAGAAGAAGATCATGTCCAAGCTAAAACCATTAGCTCACCCTTAATTTCCGATGTAGTAAAGACTGGCTTGAATTACTGTTGAGTCGAAGACGACGGCACGTTTCCTGCACTTCACAAATAACAAAGGAGAAGACATAAAAGTAGGGGTCAGTATAAAACACGGGTACTGATTAGATATCATTGGCCAACTCGAAATAGAAAACAATATATATTAAGCAATATCATAAAATCAACTATGAGACTCAACATGTAGCAACAACAAGTACTATATCATTAACAATTACCGTCAAGTTCACACATGAAGACTCAAGCCTCAATACCATACTCATTTGGGAATTAGATTCATTAAATTGAGTACATTAGCATCTTTCAAGATTCATTATATTTATTCCCCTCGTGTCGGTACGTGACACTCTGCTCCATATACTATCCTAGTGTCGGAACGTGACACTCCGATCCTCTTTCTATCCTGGTACCGTAACGTGGCACCCGATCCATATACTATCCTGGTGTCGGAACGTGACACTCCGATCCTCATTCTATCCTGGTACCAGAACGTGGCACCCGATCCATATACTATCCTGGTGTCGGAACGTGACACTCCGATCCTCATTCTATCATGGTACCGGAACGTGGCACCCGATCCTCTATTTCTATCCTGGTACCGGAACGTGGCACCCGATCCCCTAATCTCACAACTTTCGTTCATCAAGCCTTCTTTTATACCAAGGCATCATCATTAACAAAGTAGATTAGGGTTTCTTTTCAAGATTTGGGATTCAATAGCTTCATCATGCTTATTTATTCACAATTTCATAATCATATTCATGCAAGCATACAATTAAGCATATAGAAGGGTTTACAATACTACTAACACATATCATTCGCTATTAAGAGTTTACTACGAATAGTGTGAAAACCATAACCTACCTCCACCGAAGAATTGATCAAGCAAGCAATTTCCCAAGCAGCGTTTCTTCTCCTCTTTGTTCGATCGACTCTCCCTCTCTCTTGATCTTTCTATTTTCTTATTCAAACCCTCTTTCTTTTACCCTAGTTAGTATATAATTAAGTTAAAAAGATGGCATTAATAACCCACTAATTAACTTAAGGTTACCTCTTTTAACCCCCAAGTAATTAGACTTATAATCCTTAACCCTCTAACTTTATAATTAAAGTAGGAATAGTCCAAAACGTCCCTTAAAACGTGTAAAGAAATCCGACCCAGACTGGGATTACGCAACCTGTGACGGCCCGTCGTGCCTGCGACGGTCCGTCATGCAGGTTCGTCAGGGACTCAATTTCCTTAATGAGTCTGTGACGGCCCGTCGTGCCTACGACGGTCTGTCCTGCACTTCCGTCACGACGTTCAGAGAATCGTTCCTTGTACCTACTTTTCAAGAGTTGAAGTGTTTTGAAACGAGAGTTCACGACGGTTCGTCGTACCTGTGACGGTCCGTCCTGCAGGTCCGTCACAGAGTTCAGAAAGTCGATTTCAGTACTCAGATTTCAGAATTTCTAAGTGTTTTGGAACGAGACACCCATGACGGTCCGTCGTGGGGTCCGTCGTCTCAGCCAATTTTCGAGAAATAAAATCTGCTGCTCAAAACGACTAAACAGGTCGTTACACAATCAATTCATGGGATTGTAGTAAAGATTCTAACCTCAATTGGCGCAACTGAATTTCTTTATTTTCTAAACAACCATACATGTTATGAGATTTTTACTAATTGTATTTTCTAAAGTAATGATGTTTTTTTATAGATATCCCTTACGAAACTTCTTGCATGTTATCAGATGTCTAGATAAAGTAAAAAAAATTAACCTCATAGGCTACAAGACATTTTCCATATTCAGGAAACTATCTCTTCTCAGATCGCTCAATGTTTGGGTATATAATTTGATGAATAAGCTAGAAACTGTTGCCTTAAGTAATAGGTAGTGCTTTTCTAATCGACAATCAATATGAGACTATCACTACATTTCTCATATCCTTGAAACTTGTATGTCACTGACTTCACACTAAGATTCTCCACTATATTCAATTTATGAAGCAACTCAAAAAATCAATTATGAAAGCATAAACATCTTCAGAATCAATACCAATTAATATTGAGGGTTTCAACATTATTAACTTAAACAAACAAGAATCATGTTCTCACTAGTTATTATAGGCCTTGTAGTCAATCAAGAAAATAAACTTATTTCCAAGGACACATTTTTCCTATCAGGTGTTGCTATTTAAACATCTAATACTCTAGTACTAATTATATGTGAAATAGAGTGAAGAAGTTCATATATCAATTTGTATCACTTAAATAACAATTGGATTCAAGTAGTAGCACGAAAGAAAGAAGTAATGAAATTTTCCTTAAGTTCTATAGCATCTCGAAGAAAAGTAAAGGCGTCTCCATACCGTTCCACAAAACTCTACTAAACCTTTCCTTGTTTGATGATATCAACAAACCTAACGCTCTATTACTAAGTTTGCCACGACCCAAAATGAGTTGTCCTTGGCACCCACACTTAACCTCCTATGTGAGTGTACCAAGTAATCCAAACCCAACATATACTAATAATTCAGCTACGAATAACAACAATAATTCGGAAGCTTCAAATTTTATTGAAGTAACCAAACAATTAAACACTAAGGTTTATTACGTATTATCCCCAAAATCATAAAGCCATCACATCAAGGACATTTAACCTTCGAATATTAAGCCTAGATTATTAAAAAAACTAAAATAAATGAATAAAACAATTTATATCTGAAAACTAAGAACATCATACTATGACCAAGAGAATCCAACACAAGTTTCAATGAATAACTCACCCTGAAATATGATGCTGGATATGGTCTAGATCTGAGGGCAAGTTAAAGTCGTTGGTAAAGTCGTTGCACTAGATAAAAGGAAAACAAAGAAAAACACAACCATGGCTCAGTACAGGGCACATTTACTGAGTAGGTATCATCAAAAAATTCAAAATATAGACTAATATACAATGAATAATAGTAGAAAATCAACTATGATACATAGCAGGTGGAAAAACATAAACACAATGAAGCATCAACAACAACTCTAAAGTAAGTATGCAATCAATCAAAATATCAAGCACACATATGCGGACTTATTCCTCCACACCACGCTCATTGGGGAAATGGGTTCTTTGACATTGAGTACCTTAAGTTAATTCTATATCTTTTTCCTTTAATGTCATCGTGTCAAAATGAGACACTCTGATCCAATTATACTATGTCGGAACGTGACGCTCCGATCTTATTAACTACCTAACTCAATATATCAAAACATGAATCATAATATGATGACATATGAATAATCTCAAACATCAAAGGCGGATATGGAGTTACTTAAGTCAATTTACCTTTAAGCAAGTATGCATAATTTTCTTTTCCTAAATAGAAATTAACCTATGCTACTGTAATAATATTGATAGGTTGTCATCACCTCATAATTTCCCATCATCATGACAATTAATTAGCCACTAATATTTGTCTATCCCAAATATCCTTAAACCCAAAACATTAACACCAATGAATTTGTTCTTTTCAATTTCTCATCTAATTTCAACAACAACAACAACACAACAACAATAATAATAATAATAATAATAATAATAATAAGAATTTGATAATAATATAATCCTATGACCTCTGGTCATATTCACAACACATACCAAACTCAATTAAATGTCAACAATCATTACTTTAATTACTGGTTATTGGCTTTTGGTTTAAATTTTCCAATCACATTTAGTGGGTGCAAAAAATAAATATTACAATTACCTCTTTCTTATTAAACACAAAACAACATAATAATCATATATTACTAAAAGCATGAACAAAAAATTTGAAAGTTGAATTACGGTTTTACCTTTCTATAAATTAAATTGTTATAGAATATTTAAAATTTAATTGTATAAATTTATTTAAATGTTAATGACTTGTAGACTTTCCAAGATTAATTCTTAATTAAATATCTAATCTATTAATATTTATCATCTATAATCTATATGTATATAATAATTAATTTTTTTTTAATCTTCACCTAAATTTCTTTTCTTTTCCTCTTCTTATAATTTTTTCCTTAACCCCTCTCATGAATAATATAATTGATGTGGATAAAGTATTATCCTTTATGATAAATAACGAAATTTAATAATTTAAAGGGTGCAAATCTATAAAATGGAGACGCACATTGATAATGTCCTCTTGATTATTATTAAAGAATGACTCTAGCTTCAAAATTTAAATTCATTAATGCTTAATTATATGATAAGAACTTTAGTTGTTCTTTTTACATGGTTTGCAAACTTCAATTTTTTTATACAAATTCTTCATTTATTTATTATTATTTTCTAATTACTTATTTAATTTTTTTACTCTTAATATTCATAATCTCATCTTTTCATATTCATAACCTCCAATATTTAAACTAAAACTTTAAGATATCTTTTGATATTCCTTCTATTCTATTTATATAAATTCAACTTCTTTATCTCATGAAACCCCTACCAAGATTATTAGGTTATTATTTTTTATTCTATAGTAAAAACAGATGATCAAGACTCTTGAATTTTGATAGGATATGAAAGGAGTCGATAAAACTCAAAGAGTTAAGTACTAATTTTGTACTTATTTTTTCATCTATATATACATCAATCTTATAAGAATAATGTCTATATTGTATTTTTTCTTAAATATTCTGTTTCTTTTTGTCTTTTTTTCAACTCTGTTAGACTTCTTAATTTAGTTTTCTATGAATGTTTTATTGTCGTAAGTCTTTGAACTTTGTAATTGGTACATTTTATTATTCATTATAATTTACATATATATTTTCTTGATATTTTAGTCATTCTAACGTATCTATAAAAATTCACATGAAACACACGTGCCAGCACGTCCTCAGAAACTAGTTATTTATATATGAAACAATCTAATATTGAAAGCTTAAAACATTTTTCACCTAAAGCACTTAACCTTTCGATCTTTTTTGCAACCCACTTCACTTCTATAATTTTCTTGCTTTGATCTCGAGATTAATTATAGCCTAATTTTTCTACATATTACTAATTATAAAAGATATAAAAGTGACCCACAACTAATTATAATATTAGTTTTTTAACCATCGACTAAATTAATGATTTAAATTGTCCCCTTAATCTCATAATTGGGGTTACGAATAGTCAAAAATACACATTTAGATTCTATCAGAAATTATTTAATGAAATAAAAAGCTCTAGTACTCAAAATGATAAAAAGGGGTTGTTACATAGATAGACAAACAAATATATAGACGCACGGATGGATGTATGGATAGATAGATAGATGGATGGATTTATGGATGGATTGATGTATATATATATATATGTATATATATAGACGGATGGATAGAAAGATATTGAAATATCAATATTAGGAGAAATCTTAGTACCGATTTAATGACTTGTTTATCAAATGTTTCCCTAGAAAATGTTTGGTATGAAGGAAAATATTTTTGATGAAAAATGTTATTCTAGAAAATATTTTCGTGGAAAACAAGTGGATTTTTGACTTTTTTTCTAATGTTTTGTTGGTGAATAGGAAGTAGAAACATGCAGTGACAGGTGTTTAGTAAAGTAAACCATGAAACGATATTAGGTTCTTTGATGTTCATCGATTGTTGATTATAAAGAAAATCCAGAATATAACTATTTTAGTGGGATGTCATTGATCTGCTTAATATGATTGCTTTAAGTTCACGGGCGTAAATGACCATTATTATTACATTAGCTAGTTTGTGTTACACTCTTCCTTTTCAGCCTTTAATTGACAACTATCTATGTGATTGTTAGGCTCTAAGGCAACTGAATTGTAAATGATGCAGGTACTTGGCTGAAGCTCATGTTTAGGCATGCAATTTTTTGAAGAAGAGAATTTGTACAAGAAAGAATCAAAATCCATTGTGTCCACACTCCACCTGCTTCTCTTGAAGAGGCAGCTAATCGTCGTTTAATGGCACTTATATGTGAGAATACGGCAGCCCATGAACACCTTGTACTTTCAAGCATGGCTATGATCGCTAATGCACAGGAAAACGAGGTTCCAGCTATTGATGTTAGTAGTGGGAACATCCACTTATCTCTGTCTCATTTTAGTGAGGTTTTCTTCTCTTACAAAAGGAACTTACTGTTTTCAAATTGTTTAAGAGTGAAAACCATTCCTCAGTTGAATCTTTCTTTGTAAAATGCCTTGTGAATATATGCAAAACCTGTGCATGGAACAAATGCTGAAGATATTGCTTGTGGATCGACGGAAATTTCAGCTATATATGAGTTATTTAATAAACTTGAGGAGGCATCGAAACTCCTGCTCAGAATCTTAGTTCATTATATTACATAAGGAATAAACTCTTTATCCATTTAAATTGGTAAGGTAATCTGGAGAAGTGTTATAAATTGAGTTTACATGAAATTTTAGATCTAAATAATGATTAAAATCGTTATCCATTTAAATTACTCAGGTAAATAGTTAGATGCAATATTAGATGTAAAGAATCTTCACTTTGTAAAGCTGAAACGGAACCGGATTCTATAAATATTTATGATATTTGCCGCAAGATACATGCTCGTTGAGTTGATGCTTTTTTCCTTACTGGCTTGAATGCATTATTTAGTTTGAACTATGCAGTTCAGCATTGTAGACCACTACAATAGTTGCAAGAAATATTGTTGATGTTACTAGTAGTTGTGAAGGTATCATTGTTGCAAACCTTATTCAGTTATTATTTAGTTTTCAACGTTACATGTTGTTTCTCACATCAACTTAACATTAAGCTATGTTCATATTATCATCAAGCATTACGAAGATGCACGTTGAACCTTCTTATGGTCAAATTTAATCGTTTGTCTTGTTTCTTTGTGAAGCTTCTACCATTTACTTTATAAACATTTGTTAAACCATGTTTTGCTAGATTTACCTCAAGACTTGAAAGTTATAACAATGTCTTCTTTACGAACCATTTCAATTACTTAATAAAAGCTCTAGTCGTACGGTTTGTTTTCCAATCTTGTGGTTGAATTTCCTTCTTATGCGGTGACCCTTCTTGTGTTATATGCTTCTGTTCATACTTAGATCATTCCTTAGTGGATTACAAGATTGAAGTAAGAAACACTAACTAAATCTCAGCTGTGTTTTGGAAAATTTTCCACCAAGTGGCATTTATGTTTTCATCCAACCACCTATAAGTTGTTCCTCATCCAAACTTCCACCATACACCCTACCTTATATAATTTTTTTCTTTAGTTTTCTCTTTATTTCTGTTGGTTTTGTCCTTTGACTTACACATAAATTGGTGTTTTTCTCAGTTCAATGTAATTGCATGTAGTTAACTGTAAGCGGTATAATCTTTAAAAGCATGTGACTGTTCAGGGTGAAATATACCTTTTTATTCAATGATTGTTGTAGAATCATTTATTGAAGTAGGTAACTCCATTGAAACAAATAGGCATTGTATTCTTATCACATTATAATGATTTTATTGCTATCACATTATGATGATTTTATTGCTCAAAAATTCTATGATAAATATTTGTGGTCGTTGTTTTTGCTTCTTGATTGTAGTTGTTATTTTTGTTGCCGGAAGAGAACAATAAGTAACAAAATTCAATTTTTCTTGGGAAAAGATGTTATATGTTTCCTAGGAGGAAATAATAAGAAAAGATGTAAGATTAATAAAGGCTGGTCAATATTTTTGTAACTAACTTTGATAAGATTCTTAGATATTTTCCCATCTTCCATTCAAAGACATTATGATGGTGGGAATTTGACCTGAGCCTGACTATTTTTTTAAGAAAGAGAGAGTAGTCAAGACATGTATTATGCCGGAGGAAGACCCGCTGGTTAATTTTGAGAAAGAAGATGTGGCGGTTAGCGGGAAAGTGTTTATTGAAGAGGTGAAAGAGACGAGTCGCCATTCTGTTCCTATGATAGTGCTGACGGTATCACAATACCTTTTGCGTGTTTTCCAATGATTATGATAGGTTACCTTGGTAAACTTTCACTCTCTAGTGCTTCTATTGCTACTTCACTTTCCATTGTAACTGGTTATAGTGTTCTTTTCGGAATGTGTAGTTCGATTGAGACTCTATTTGGGCAAGCCTATGGAGCAGAACAATATCAAAATTTTTGAACTTTTACTTGTAGTGTTATTATTTGACTGTTTCTGGCACATAACTTAATCCTACCAATGCTTTTAAGTATCTGTATGCTTCCAAGTTATGATTTGTAGGCTTTTATATTAACCTTGAAGTTAGGGATTGTTTGAGAAGCATTGTAAATCAGTTTATCCTATAGGTTGAATGTTATCTTACCTATACTTTATGTAAACTATTCATTGGTTTACGAAAACACTCGAGCTTAATTCTCTACGGATGTTTTCGTGACCACGGGGGACTTTTTCCGCTTTGCCATCCCATCCGGTGTAATGGTTTTCTTGGAATGGTGGGCATTTGATCTAATCATTTGCTCTTTGGTCTGTTTCCAAATCCGATACTGGAAACATCCATTCTGTGCGTATGCTTTACAATCACTACGGTGCACCACCATATACCTTATTCTTATGGTGCTGCAACAAGTACCTTATTCAATTGAGCTTTAATCTTGGAGGTCAGGAGCGGATAAAATTGCTCTCGCTGCTGTGATGGTTCTTTCAGCAGCAGATATTGTTGGTGTCATGGGATTCTTTGTTTGTTCTCCGCAGAATGAGGAAGAACTTTAGCTGAATAGCTTCCTGTACAATGAAAAAGAAAATTATGTGATTTGAGAAAGGTGAGTCTCTATAATAACCTTTGGTGTGAGTTCAACATGGATTATCTTTTGCTGTACCTTATGATGTAAACTAGTTGGTGTATAGAACTTGTTTTTAGTACAGTACTATTGATGTGGTAATTTGTTGATACCTTCGACTTTCAGCTTCTTTTCACTTTTAATCTTTTGGAGTTTTTCAAATTTTCGAACAGTCTATATGTAACTTATATTATTTATGATTTGCTTTAGATGCTGGACTTAAATCTACCTCGAGGTAGGAAATAATTTCTACTTATGGAACATTATAAAATTTTGTACTACTTTTGCAAACTTTGATTAGTCAACAATATCTTCTAGCAACTTTATAATGGTGTATTGTCTCTGCAGGGAATCTATATCATAGAGAATCTGCTATTGACAGCCTTAATTTGTTAAATAATGTATAACAACTAACCACTGATGAGATCATTAAATCATCTTCTCTTTGGTGGTGCATTGAATGAGTATGCAAAATATTCACTTTTTCAACATGCGGCTCAAGCTAAATTCCTTGGTTACCCCAATAAATTGAACTTTTGTTTTGCGTTTCTTCTTTTCAAGTGTGTAACTAGAGCAATATGTGTTGCAACTTCAAGCATACTTCCTTGTTCTTGATGTTCACTTGGTCATGGTTATTCGTGTAGTTATGTTCATCACAAAAGATAATCAGTTGTTCAAAACAACCATATATCTACAAGGATTATGGGTACTTGTGGGTACTATGCACTAGAGGATGCCATGACGAAACAATGATTTTTAAGACATGCTTACAGCTTTAGGGTAGTCCTGGAGATTATTAGAGGCAGGAAAGCAATTGAAAGTTCAAAAATTAGAGAGATTTAATTCTGCTTATATGGGCTAGACCATTGATCAATTAGTGGACATAGTTCTCATCGATGGCTGATCCAATTCTACAAGGACATTATAAGGTAAGGGGCCTATCCCAACATCTAGCACTCGCAACAATTTGTGTTCTGGAGCAACCTAAAATGTGTCCAGTTATAGTTGATGTTGTCAGGACTTTAACTTACCGTGCTTCACAGTCAAGACCAGCTACTTCACCTAGAAATAAACGATGGTGAGAAGTTGCAAAAAGGTTAAAACGGTGCTATAAACTGGTTGGTTGATGGGAACAAAACAGGATCATCAAAAAAGGTGGAGCCAAGGCTGGAACCTTTTGAATACTAGCTAAGTTTAATATAGTGTGAAATTTACTATTAGTACACCTCTTCACACTATTCCTTTCTAAGTATGTAGTATGAGACATGTTTTTCGATGTTCGTTGTAAATCAATATATTGAACTATTTATTAGCTAATTTGATGTTTAGATCATTTATATTATACAATTATGTGATTAGGGAATCCATCCAAGCCAAAACTATCATTTTTGAATTACAAATTGTGGCTATAAAAAATCTAGACAACACACTTTGAAAGTGTGGCTAGAGGGATGCTAACTGTCTAGATTATTTATTATAAAAATGTAAATTTGAAAAGGCTACACTTTATAAGTGTTTTTGCCGAAGAGGTATAAAACGACAATTTTAAAGTGTGTCACATTAGAAAGTGTAGTTTTATCAAATAAAAGTGTGGCCAATGAGATGCTACAAAGCGTGACCTTTGTACCACATTGGCCATGGTTTTTAAGAATAGCTGCTATTGTAACACTCGAAAATTGTAGCATAAGGTCAAAGGTAAAGCTTCTTTTGGCTACCCCAAAAAAAGTGTTGCCTAAAGCCAGAACTACTGCCTTTCATAAAACGCCACACTTTTTGCTAGTTTAGGCCATAGTTTACAAGGGTGGTTTAAAGCCTAAAATGGTGTAGTGTCTTTTGCCGAATAAGTTTACTTAACGGGGATAAAATGGGAAGATTTCATCAACTTATCCACACTAACCCATATTGAGTCATTTTTCCTCATGTTTGAGGCAACCCAACAACAAAGTCCATATTAATATCTTCCAACATCCGAGTAAGAACATCCATGATTTAGATTAAACCACCCGACTTTTGATGTTCGGCTTTAACTTGTTTGCAATTTGGACATCTAGCTACAATCTCCATTATGTCCCTTTTTAAGTCATCCCACCAATTGACCTCCCAAAGGTCATGATACATCTTTATGGAACCCGAATGACTACAATAGCAGGAAGTGTGGGCTTCTTCTAGAATTTAATTTCTCAAATCATCAACATCGGGTGCAGACAACCTTTCTTGGCACCTTAGAACACCATCCCCCTATTGGGAGAGTGACTAATTGAGCTTACTAAATACCGATTCTTTCAACTCCGTGAATAAAGGATCAAGGTGTTGCTTATACGTCACCTCAACTACTAAAGATGACTCGGAGTTATTGTGTACAATAAAACCCCCTTATTGAGAATCTTCTAGTCGAACATTCAACCAGGCCAACCTATAAACATCTTTTACTAGAACATGTTTACCCTCCTCAACATGAGACACACTACTCATAGTCATACAACTTAAAGCATCTATAACCACATTGCCCTGGACGGGGTGTTAAAAGGACACTCATGTCATAATCCTTCAAAAGTTCCAACCACCTTCTTTGTCGGAGAGTCAACTCCTTTTGAGTAAACACATATTAAAGTTCTTGTTGGCGGTATATACATCAACATGAACACCATAGAGATAATGCCTCAATATTTTCAAGGCAAACGCCATGGCCGCTAATTCAAGGTCATGAGTTGGATAATTCTTTTTATGCACCGTGAGTTTCCTAGAAGAATAAGCCATCACCTTGCAAAGTTGCATAAGGAAACACCCCAAACCTTCTCAGGAAGCATCACAATACACCACAAAATATTAATTACCTTGTTAGGTCAACAGTAGAGCAGAGGTAAGTTTATCTTTCAAATATTTGAAGCCTTTTTCGCAAGACTCCGACCACTAAAACTTAACCTTCTTTTGGGTCAAATATGTTAAGGGATATGCAATAGATGCAAACAGGTCGACAAACCTTATATAGTACCAGTCTAGGCGCACTAAACATCGTATGTCGGTGAGAGTTAGAGATCTACGAGAGTATTAACCACTTTCATCTACTTTTGGATGACCTCTATACCCTCACCTGAGATAATATGATCAAGAAATGCAACCGATCTCAAAAAAAACTCACACTTACTATGCTTATCATAGAGTTATTGATACTTGAGGACCTGGAATACAACCCTCAACTGGACCATATGCTCATCTTCACTCTTAGAATATCACAAGATATTATCAATGAAGACAATTACAAAAGCATCAAGGTAATCTCGAAACACTCTATTCATTATGTGCATAATAGTCGCCGGGGTATTAGTTAACTCAAAAGACATGACTTGGAACACATAGTGACCATACCTAGTTCAGAATTCCGTCTGAGAAATGTCTCACCTCTAACTCTAAGATTGTGATATCCCGACCTCATCGTGTTTCAAAAAGTAACTCGTATCTTGGAGTTTCGCAAATAAATCATCAACCTTAGGGAGAGGATACTTATACTTTATGGTGACTTTATTCTGTTTTCGGTAATCAATTCACATCCTAAGCGACCCATCTTTCTTTTTTAGAAATAGGACTGCAGCACCCCATGGAGAAATACTAGGTTGAATAAAGCCTTTATCTATTAAATCTTTGAGTTGAAACTTACACTCTTTCAATTTGGACGAAGCCATCCGATAAGGAGAAATTGAAATGGGATTCGTATCCCATAATAATTCAATACCAAAGTCAATTTCCCATTCGAGAGGAATCCAGGATGGTCATTAAGAAAGACCTCCATGAATTCTCTCACTATGAGGGCCGACTTTCATGACCCAAGAGTAACCCCTAGAAGTTATGACACTTTTGAGTAGATACATGACGTACTTGACCTCGTGGAAGTCGTGTACAAGCCTTTTGACATCATTCATTGCATTCATGTAAGAAAAGTAGTGTGGAATTAAATTTTTTTCACACAAAATATCTTGAAACATCTTTCATACTAAAATCATAGAAACACTAAGTCTCAAAATCTGCCAATCTTAGACTCAGGAATACTTGGGACACGACCCATACAATAATAATATAGAAATACTTAGTTTGTTACAATACTTTGAAATAAAAGGTGTCTAAAGACGATAATGCCCTCAAGTCAAGTGAGGACATACTTCAACTTTTCTTGAACGATAACTAGATTCCAAGCTTTCCTTCAAGATCATTCTCACCTTCCACCTACACCTTTAGATTTAAAAAAATATATGGAATTAGTACAAACACTTGTACTAAGTATGGTTTGATGTTTATAATCATGAGAAACTGATATTTATTAGAAATATGCTATTTTTTATTAAAACAACATATTATAAGCATAAGAGCCACATTTAAGTATCAAACATCACAAATAGCATCAAGCGTACATAAAAACATATATACATGATCCTCTTACGAAAGGTGATTCTAAGTCTCACTTAAGTGAGTTATCAAGTGACTGCCTATATAATCCGTTCACACAAACCTAACAGAATCTTTAGACTACCTAAGATAAGATCATTCTCACTACAAGCAATAGCATATACATATATATATTCTCTTCCCAAAGGTTATCAAAATACTTACTTAAGTAATGTAAGAAGAGACTACTCATCCACATTCTCCAGGCATACCTAAATAATCCTTAAGACTACCTAGGTTTAGATCATGTCTACTTATTCAATTTACTTTCCCTATCAATAGTCATTATTACGACTTCCCTATATAAGACATGAAGTGACCACTCTTATTCCCCCTTCATACCTTAACCAAGAAACCCTTAAACTACTCTTGATAAGTACATAGTCATTAACATACTTTGGAACTAAAGTCATAGTCTTCTTTAGTTCATTAAGAGACATTCAACACATAAGGACATTCAAGTAATGGTCTTGGAAAACACCTTGGGAATCACTAACATGTTCAAAGCAAAATAATGCAATATCTAGATATCTTCCCATACCACTACCTAAACTTCATAGAACTTCTCCAATACTAGTAGGTATCCCATATGATGTGAATATGCGGTTACCTACATAGACCATACTAGCTATGAATGGAATCCGGAGTCATAAAACTACTCTGATGGAGGGTGTTCCACTTGCCAAAGGTAGAAATTGGAAACATCCCATGTAGGCACATGGTTAAGGAATATCGAGGGTTCCTTTGTACTCTAGCCTCATCCTTAACTAGAGATACTATCCAAGCACACTCACTCGGGGCTAGCCTTTGTTGTTATAGAGTGATTTACATAAAGGATCATATGAAGAGGTTCCATATCTAGTTTATAACCCAATCACATTTCAATGTACCAAAGAGGGTCCACTAAGGCTTCCTACAATGGCCAAGCGTATATCTCAATGACTTTCCTAAGGATTATGTCATGCCGTTACATCCAATCAAACCTAAGTCCACCATTCAAACAAGAACGATACCATTAAATCTTTCAACTTCAAGGATATCATAACATTCCAATAAGGTTGAAGATTCCACGTAAAAGACCTTTGTAGCAATGTTCAAGGATACATGTCAATCACACATGCAAGACTATGAGACTTAAGCATACTAAGTCAAGATCTCATATTCTCGTTGTACATGTATCAAGTAAGGGACACAAGTCTACCAAAACAAGACACACACATACTTCACCATATCACATATAACATATGATTCTAGAAGCATATAGGTATAACAAATATATTCTATAGGTCATCCTACTCACCACCATAGTATCATCAATCTAAGTATTACAAGTATCATATCATCTATCATGAAACATCATACTTCAACATCAATTAATACACATAATGACTACACTTCTACTTAGAGACACACATAATCAACTAGAAGAACTCATGCTTTGACTCCACATAAATACTTGAGTCATCATGACATTCATAATATCCACAAAATCAAGTTATAACATGATAACTCTATAATACATAAAGTAATGCCGACGAGGCCACATCATTCACAATTCATAATGTAATGCCGACAAGGCCACATTAATCACAAGTATAGCACATAATCACCACCACCATAAGTGGACCATAACAAGCATCATCATCATGTAAGAACTAGACTATACAATATAGAGAAACATAGGTCAACATACAATGAATCAAACCTCACAACTTCAATCCATAGCCAATTTATCCATCACAATACTCAAAGGCCCTTACCCATGACCATGATCATCGATTCAACCAATGATTACAATACATATTGAATATAATATAATTCAACATAGATTTATGAAATTAAGGTAGCATGCATACAATTGTAGCATGATTATATCATAATCCAATAGCCCTAATCAAACTATATAAGAATCAATAGCATTAAGGCATAATCAATTCACCCATAAAGTAGTCAAAACTAGAAGTTCATGGTTTGCATGGGTTAATAGATTTTTAGGTTAAATTAATCAAATTAACATCAATGCAATCATAATACAATGTTCAAAACCTTTAATGGAAGAACGCATGGATGGAATACAAAATTGGACAATTCATGTTTTTATCATCTTTGAAAATCATTGGAATTGACTCCTTGAACAAATATATTTCAAGGATAAATATACATACCTTTAATGTTATGAAAATCCCACAAAATCGATGAACAAAACTTCAGAAAATGAGTCTTCTTCGTTGGAGCTCCAAAGCTTCATCAATGTTGGTATTGGAGAGAAGAATGAAGAGGTTTTGTTTTGAGTTGAGGGTTTTGATTTGATTGGTGAGTTAAGGGACTTAAAAAGGTGTAATAAACATCCATAATTCACTCTTGAATTACCCAAAAGTCCCTTCACTTATTGGAGAAATCGACCAACTCATTTGACTTGAAATGACGCAAAGAAATCTCGGAGTTTACTGCGCGTCGCAGAGGCATTTCCAAATCTTAATTTTGGAAAATTATTGGACAGAATATTTCATGGAAGCCCCGCGTCGCAGAGAAAGAAAATTTTTCTTTTTGTGTTGGCTGCACGACGCGCAGACACCACCAAAATCTGGCGGGCGCGGCAGCTTGATAGTCCAATGTTTGGGTCCTCTTGGGGACCCTTTTATTTGTCCCCGGGGCGTCTTTCTATGACGTTTCAATCCTTCTTATGTCAGGATATGGTTAGTAACCCTTGGTACTTAAATTCACCCTCAAACGATACTCCAAACTATTACTACAAAACACTACGACACACTAGTTGAATTTCGACTAGTTTCCGAACGTCTTGGACGTTTGACGTCCAAACTGTTCAAAACTTTATATACTACATATAAAAACTATAATTACAAGTTTTATTACTTTAAAACAACATGACACAAGTGTTAGTCTCTAGTTAAACCTATCTCATTTGCGAGGGTGTAACAATACAACTTCATAGATAGAATAGAGAAATTGTAACATCCCCGAATATGAGGACCTACCAATATGTCATATCCTGAGACCACACCTAAGAAGATAGTGCCAATCTTGGATTGTATACTAGCGTACTTTACCTCACGGAGTTCTTGTACAATCCCTTTTGTATTGTTCATCACATATAAATATATGAAAAGCAATGCTGAATTAAAACATTTCACAAACATTCTATAATTCTTTAAAAACTCTTTCTTATAGAACTCATAGGAAATACTAAGTCTCATTTCATCAAAACTTAGAAACAAGAGTACTTTGGGACACAACTCATACAATACAAATATAGAAATACTTAGTCTGTTACAATACTTCAAGAAGAGATAAAATAAGACATCTATGCCCTCGAGTAAAATTAGGACATACTTCATCTTCACTTGAATGATTCTACGATCAAAATATTGTTTCCCAAATTGCCCTTACCTACCAAAAACTATAGATATAGATAAAAGCACAGAATTAGTACAAACACATGTACTAAGTATGACATAATGCATAAAATAATGAAAACAGACATTTATTGGATATATGCATCTTTTTCATTTAATTATCATATTATAATCAAAAGAATAACATTTAACACCTTAGAAACACATAGGATAACATTTAAGCAATTTATTACATTTTTAAGGATCACATTACAGTGAACTTCTTCATTGTTACACAGAAATTTCATAACTTCACTTTAGACACCTTATATCATGTCATCCTCGCAGTAAAAGCTATCCTAAGACTCATTTAAGTAATACAAAGAGAGACCACCAATACACCTTCTCTAGGCACACCTATATTATTCTTAAGACCACCTATAATGAGATACACACCAAGCACACAAAATGAGATCCTCCTACCAAAGCTGATTTTAAGGTTCACTAGAGTGAGTTGTGAAGCGACCGCCCATACAATCCACTACACACACACTAAAAAGATCCTATAGAATACCTTAGATAGAATCATTCTCAATTGATACGACAACATATAAATAATATGACATTCTCTTTCAAAAGGCTATAAAAAAACATACTTAAGTAAATCAAGAAGATAAAATCCATGATTGACCTCAGTAAGATTTTCTAAATAATCCTTAAGACAACCTAAGGCTTAGATCATGTCTACATAATCAACCATCTTCCCTAACTAGAGTCATTCTTAAGACTTATCTAGGTAAGATACAAAGTGACCATTCCCATGACTCCTTCATACCTTAACTAGACTACCCTCAACTACTCTAGATAAGTACTTATTCATTTGACATTCTTTCTTAACATATGCCATTACAGTCATTAGTTCATTTAAGAGACATTCATCACATAAGTACATTCAAGTAATGGTCTTGGACAAGACCTAGGGACTCTAACTAGCACCTTCAAAGCCTATTGTGCAATGTCTAGATAGCGTCCCATACCACTACCTAAGCTTCATAGAACTTCTCTAATACAAGTAGGTATCCCATATGATGAAAATAGACTGTAACCGACATAGACCATGTAAGAAAAACATGGAATCGGGAGTGGTAACCTACTCCCATAGAGGGTGTTCTACTTGCCAATGGTAGAACTTGAACACATCCCATGTAGGTAGATGGTTAAGAAATATGAAGGGAGTGCTTTGTACACTAGTCTCATCCTTTAAATAGAACTAATTCCTTTATCATGCTTACTTGGTGCTAGCCTTTGTTCTTATAGAGTAATTTACATCAAATTTTCATATAAAGGGGTTCCATATCAAGTTCATAACCCAATACCATTTACGCTACAAATGATGTCCACTAGGGCTACCTTACACAAGAAGCTCATAATGACTTTCCTAAGGATTGATATGATGATGTTACAGACAACCAATCTTAGGTCCATTATTTATTACAAGAAGGATACCATTACGACTTCGACTTCAAGGTTCATAACCTTACCACTAGGTTCAAGGTTTAACATAATGGACCCTCTTAAAATCATTCAAGGTCTCATGTCATTCATACATACAATACTAAGAGGGTTTAGCATCCTAAGTCAATACATCTCATATTCACATTCATACATGCATCAAGCAAGGGACACAAGTTTACCACACAAGACCTACACATATTGCATATCATATTCAAGAAGCACATAGGCAGAACTTTGATCACTTTTAGATCACCCTATACACTTCTATAAATCATCCACATGATCATTATAGGCGTATAAAGTAAAATAGGAAAAATCATTCATCAACTCTAAGACCATATACATAAACACATAGTCATAGTCTGACATGATCTTCTAACAACATCAATAGAAGAACACATACTTTCACATTACTAACATGTTATTAGATATGATCATACTTCACATAATAAACTACAAAAATCATCATAATACTTCAAGTAGTGCCGACAAGGCCATGATATTCATAATACATAAAGTATAGACGATAAGGCCACATAAGTTGCAATTAAGCACATACCACCACCACCATAAGTGGACAATACAAATTAAAACATAATTGAAGTATAATTAACATAAAATAAATAGAATTAGATCAGCGTAAAACCAATCCATTTCTCCACTTCAATCCAAATCTAAATCATTCAATTCAATACAATAAGGCTCTTACCCATGGCCATAAAAAATAATTAGATACATAAACAATGATATACAATGAAACTAGGTCAATTAAATATTGATTCATAAATCTAAGAAAACCTAAATATCAAATCAATACAATTTATTATATCAATCAATAGCTCATAGAAAACGACACTAGATTCATAAGCATTAAGTCCAAATCACTTAACCAATAAAATAGTAAAAAACTAGGGTTAATCAATTTAATGGGTTCACATGTTAATTGAGTTAAAATCATATAATTAACAACAATTCATTCACTATTAACCGCTTTAAAACTTTTAATGCAAGAAAACATGGATAGATCATGAAATTGGACAATTCAACTTTGAAAAATTTTAAAAATCTTTTTTGAATTTGAGCTCCTTGATGAATAGAGTTTCAAGGATCAAAAACAATAATTCAATAAATATAATCCTCAAATTTAATTAAGAATCACAACTCATACCTCCAATCCAGGCCCTTCCTTGAATTTTTGGGCCCAATGGAGTTTTAGAGAATTTCTAGGGGAATTTGTGTTTTGTTTTTTGAAGAATGAAATCTTCTAAGTGTTAAATACATATAAACATATTTAAAATACCCAAATTACCCTTTATTAAACACACTTTGTCTTATTTGGATGTGGTGTGAATTTACAACTGTACCCCTAACTTACCACTAAAGCTTCGTAGGAAACAACCTTCACATACGGTTGCCCATTACGGGGCGCCAGTCCACCATTGGACCATCCTATACTCTGTCAATGAGTTTAGAGGATGGAAATGGGATCTTATCTCCCTATTCTAAGTCTCAACCAACACTCTCAATAAACGGGGCGTCGACCAGCCTATTGGCCGTCGATTGGGCTGGTCTCAGACAACCTTTGGCTTTTTTAGGAGTCCCTCCTCAAGGACACTTAGATGGTCCTTGGGGATATTTTCATGGACGTTTCCAACCCGAATATGTTTTTATACGAGTTAAGGACCTACCAAATCAATTTCATACAAAACGAATACGTAAAAATTGATGAAATATGCCAAGATACACAAGGTCGTTTCAAGGAAAACCTTTTGAATATCATGGACGTTCTTGGAAGTTTTACCTTCAAACATTTCCTATTAACACCATAATAACTCATTTAAGTACCTTATGACCTCATTAATCACAAATAAAACACATATGAGTCACACAGGTGATTTAGTCATCAAACGTATTGGCCGTCCCTTGACGTTTGACTTCCAATAAACCTAATACTCTAGACACTGCCTCAATACCACATTTTAGACTACTTCAGGACTTTATACCATCATGAAAAACATGTTAGGATATAGCTTCACCTAAATCATTTAAAAGCATTACTATCTCCCCCACTTGGACAATATTCGTCCTCGAATGACACTTTTCACTCTCCGAAAACTTCCAAGAATAGAGATTCAACTAAAAACTCATGAAAACACCATAAACACATATTCAATAAGAAACATCGATTTCACATAATCAAGAGTATCACAACACAACAAGAAACTAGAATATATTCTACAACTCATCATGCGATAAAACTCGCATCCTTCTTTTCAAATTGCAAAAACTTTTTTTTATATTCAATATCATGCTCATATGCATAAGTTCTAAACATATTACAACAATTTTAGACCAAAGAATTAATTAGTCAATTTCACAATTTTTTTTACATTTTTCAACATTTTTAAAAAATGTAAGTTTTAGGCAATTCATGATGGAAACATGCTAATATGCAAGGAAAAAACACATAAACACATCTTACGAAATAAGCATAACTTCATGGATTGCACAATGCAAGGAATAAATGAAATTCAATTTCAACAAGACCCCTAAACATAATGCACATGCACCATACTTCTATGAGTTTCTATACGATCTACTAACCATACTCCCCCACTTACAAGTAACTCATACCACTAAATAAACACAATAACTTACCATCATCATAATCATATCCTCATTCGGCTTAGATTCTCTCGCTGGAGTGCATAGAAATGAGCCATCACCTTTGGAACATCACTTTTGGAACAATAGGTGCAACTTGCTTACCATAAAATAGATTATAAAACACACATTCAAGGAGAATCATCAATTTCATATAATCAAGAGTATCACACCACAACAGGAAACTAGAATAAATTCTACAAGTCATTATTCTATAAAATTTGCATCCTTCTTTTCAAATAGAAACAACTTATTTTATATTCAATATCATTCTCATATACATCTGTTCTAACCATATTACAACAATTTTATACCAATGAATGAATTAGTTGATTTAATAATTTTTTTACAGTGAGTAGGCAATGATACAGAGAATTTTTCAACATTTTTAAAAAATGTAACTTTTAAGCAATTCATGATGGAAACATTCTAATATGCAAGGAAAAATCATATGAACACATTTAACGAAATAAGCATAACTTCATGGAATGTACAATTCAAGGAATCAATGAAATTTAATTTCAACAAGACCCTTTAAGACAATGCACATGAAACATGCTTCTATGACTTTCTGTACCCTCTACTAACCATACTCCACCACTTAGAAGTAACTCATACCATTAAATAAACACAAGATTTCACCATCATCATAATAATCCTCATTCTGCTTAGATCCTCTCGGTGGAGTGCATAGAAATGAGCCTTCGCCTTTGGAACATCATCTTTTGGATTCTTACCATAAAACAAATTATAAAATAAACATTCAAGGAGAAACATAAATTTCATATAATGAAGATTATCACAACACAACAAGAAACTAGAATAAATTCTACAACACATCATCCAATAAAAGTCGCATCCTTCTTTTCAAATAGCAACAACTTATTTTATATTCAATATCATGCTCATATACATCAGTTCTAACCATATTACAACAATTTTAGACCAAAGAATCAATTAGTCAATTTCACAATTTTTTTACATTGAACAGGCAATGACACAGAGAATTTTTCAACATTTTTAAAAAATGTAAGTTTTAGGAAATTCATGATGGAAACATGCTAATATGCAAGGAAAAATCACATAAACACATCTTAAAAAATAATCATAACTTGATGGTATGCACAATGCAAGGAATCAATGAAATTCAATTTCAACAAAACGCCTAAACACAATGCACATGCAACATTCTTCTATGACTTTCTATACCATCTACTAACCATACTCCCCCACTTAGTAGTAACTCATACCACTAAATAAACACAAGAACTTACCATAGTCATAATCACCCTCATCCGTCTTATATCCTCTCACTTGAGTGCAAAGAATTGAGCTTTCGCCTTTGGAACATCATCTTTTGGATCATTAGGAGCAACTTGCTTACCCTATCTTCATTTAACCACAATGGTAGGACAATCTCTGCCCTTGTTTCCATCGTTACCACTTCCAAGACAACTCCCGGTAACCAATAGACATTGCCCATAGTGCCTTTTTTACAAGAAGCACATGTAGATTTTCCATTTTGAGAACCACATCCTATCTCAAATTTCACCTTAGCATTCCTAGTTTCTTCTTGAGTTTTAGCCCTCTTATTCGACCTAGGTTGACCTTGATCGCTTAACCACTTCTTTTCAAGTTCCTAGCAATCATTGAAAGTTTAGACTCCTCAATAGATTGAGCATACACCATGAGTGTAGCTAAGGTCATATCATTATGTAGCATGGCCGTACAATATTCTCACCACACTATATCGGGGACACCCGTCACAAACCTACTCATCTCATCCCTAGGGTTAGACAGTAAGGATGGTGCATATGTAGAAAACATTGAGAACTTTAAATAGTACTCCTCACCAATCATATTACTTTCTTGAGATTGATAAATTACTCTACCTTAACCTCCCTACTCTCATGGGGAAAGTACTTTCCTAGAAAAGCTTCCTTAAATTCTTCCTACGCAATGGGACCTGAATCAACCGACCTATTATCCTTCCATTAGTGTACCACAGTTGAGAAATATCCCTAAATTTATACGAATATAACTCCGCCTTCTCCATAGATGTAACCCTATAGCACTCAACACATTCTACACACCATCTAGAATCTCTAGGGTATCCTCTCCCCCATAGAACCAAGAAATATAGGAGGATTCATCCTCATAAAATCTCTCAATATAGATATCATAGTTCTGTCCACAACATTCACTCTAGGATCCATACTCAAAATCACTTGAGTAGTCACGGCTCGATCTAAGGCAAGCAAAGCCTCTGTAATCTATCTATTAGTCATTATAGGGGAACTACTGGAACATCATTTCCTCCTTCCCAAATAGGTACTTGATCACGTTGAGAACCTTGCTCAACTTTCTGACTTGCTCAACTTGAGGAGGAATCTCCTGATTCACATTATCCTCCTCAACCCTCCTAGCCGGTATCCTCTTCGTATTCATCTTCCTAGAAACACAAGAAAACCATAAGAAAAGAGTAATCATAACTTTTACTCTACGACACGACAAAGGAGTAGAAAAGAAGGGAAACAATATATTTCCTATAGCATCTTTCACATAGATGTGTCGCTACTCGCATCGATGGTCAAGACTCTATTAGATGTGACTTGATGAGGCTTTTTGATTCCTAAGACTACTTTCATCACCTATGATCTGATACCAAGATTGTCATATCCCAAGACCACACACTAGAAGAAAGTTCCAATATCGGATTGTAGACCGGCGTAGTTGACCTCTCAGAGGTCTTGTACAAACCCTTTCGTATCATTCATCGAATATAAACATATCAAAAGTAGTGCGAAATTAAAACTTTTCATAAACATTAAATAAGTCTTTCAAAACTCTTTCATATAAAACTCATAGGAAATACTAAATCTCATTTCATCAAATCTTATATACAAGAGTACTTTGGGACGCGGCCCATAAAATATGAATATAGAAATAATTAGTCTATAACAATACTTCAACAAGAGACGTAAAAGAAATCTATGCCCTCTAGTCAAATGATGACATAATTTAACTTCACCTGAATGATGCTACCATCCAAGTCTTGCTTTCCAAATTCTCCTCACCTACCAACTACTATATAGATACATAAAATCATGGAAATAATTAGTACAAACACATGTACTATGTATGGCATAATGCATAAATCATAAAAATGAACATTTATTTGAAATTTGCAAAATTTTAATTGAAATATCATATCATAATCATAAGAATAACATTTAATACCTTAGAAGCACATCAGATAACATTTCAACAATTTAGAACATTTTTAAGGAACACATTATAGTGAATTAGTTCACTGTATGGTGAAGTTGCTTAAGAACACCTATAATGAGATACACACCAAGCACATAAACATGGTATCCTCCTACCAAAGGTGATTCTAAGGTTCACTAGAGTGAGTTGTGAAGCGACTGCCCATACAATCCCTTAAACACACTAAAGAGATCCTATAGACTACCTAACATAAAATCATTCTCAATTAATACAACAACATATAAATAATATGACATTCTCTTTCCAAAGGCTATCAAAATACTTACTTAAGTAAATCAAGAAGACAACGTCCATGATTGACCTCTTTAAGATTACCTGAATAATCCTTAAGGCTACCTAAGGCTCAGATAATGTCTACATAGTCAACCATCTTCCCTAAATAGAGTCTTTCTTAAGACTTATATAGGTAAGTTACGAAGTGAACATTTTCATGCCCCCTTCATACCCTAACTAGAGTCATTTAACATATTTTCTTAACTTAAGTCATTACATTCACTAGTTCATTTAAGAGAATTTCATCACATAAGGACATTCAAGTATTGGTCTTGGACAAGACCTAGGGACTTTAACTAAAACCTTCAAAGCCTATTGTTCAATGTCTAGATAGCGTCCACTACAACCACCTAAAATTCATTGAACTTCTCTAGTGATAGTAGGTATCCGTATGAAAAGAATATGTAATAACCGACAAATATCATGGTAGCATAACATGAAATTCGGAGTGGTAACCTACTCATACAGTGTTCAACTTGCCAATGGTAGAACTTGGACACATCCCATGTAGGTAGATGGATAAGTAATAGAAAGGCGTGCTCTGTACACTAATATCTTCCGTTAACTAGAACTAATTCCCTTATCATACTTACTCGGTGCTAGCCTTTGTTCCTATTAGACAAATTTACATTAATGATTCACATAAAGGGGTTCCATATCAAGTTCATAACCTTACCCTACCAATGATGTCCACCAGGGCTACCTTACAATTGAGACAAGAAATGACTTTCCTAAATATTGATATGATGTTGTTCCAAACAACCAATATTAGGTCCATTATTTCTTACAAGAAGGATACCATTTTGAGTTTCGACTTCAAGGTTCATAACTTAGCACTATGTTCAAGGTTTCACTTAAAGGACCCTTTAAACATCATTCAAGGTCTCATGTCATTCATACATACAAGACTAACAGGCTTTAGCATCCTAATTCCAGACATCTCATATTCACATTCATACATGCATCAAGAAAGGGACACAAGTCTACCAAAAAAGACACACTAGGACTTCACTTCATCACATATTGCATATCCTATTCAAGAAGCAGATATGCACAACCTTCTTCACCTTTAGATCACACTATACACTACTATAACATAATCAGTATAACCATTATAGAGTAATATAGTAAAATAGGAACAATCATGCATCAACTCACATTAACACATAGTGATAGTCTAACATGATTACCTAACTACATCAATAGAAGAACACATACTTTCACATTACTAACATGTAATTATATTTGATCATACTTAAAAAAAACTACCAAAATCATCATAATACTTCAAGTAGTGCGGACAAGACCATGATCATCATAATAAATAAAGTAACACCGACAAGGCCACATCAATTACAATTAAAGCACATGGCACTGCCACCATAAGTGGACCATACCAATCACCACATAATCGAATTATAATTTAAATAAAATAATGAGAATTAGGGAATCGTACCATTAATGCATTCTATCCAATTCAATCCAAAGCTAAATCATCCAATTCAATACCATAAGGCCCTTACCCTTGGCCATAACCAATAATTCAATACATAAACTACGATATTTAATGAAACTAGTTCAATTCAATATTGATTAATCAATATAATATAACCTAGATAAAAATTCAATACAATTATTACATCGATCAATAACCTATAGAAAACTACACTAGAATTCATAAACAATAAGTCCAACTCACATAACCATAAAGTAGTCATAAACTACGATTCACAAGTTTCATCGATTCATATGTTTATTGAGTTAAAATCATATAATTAACAACAATTAAATAAAATATACAATGCTTTAATGTAAGAACTCATGGATAGATCACGAAATTGGACAATTCATCTGTGGAACGTTTAGAAAACTTCTCTTAATTCAGGTTCATTGATGCATAGAGTTTAAATGATCAAAAACCATACCTTAATAATATAATCCTCCAATTTGATTAATAATCACTACTAAAATCCTCCAATCCAAGCCCATCCTTGAGTTTTTGGCTCCGATGGAGTTGTAGAGAATTTCTAGGGAATTTGGATTTTGATTTTTGAAGAATGAAATTGTCCAAGTGTTAAAGAATTTAAACATATTTAAAATACCAAATAGAACCTTAAGTAAATACCCTTTATCTTTTATTGACGTGGGGTGATGTAACGACCTGTTTAGTCGTTTTGAGCAGCAGAATTATTTCTGGAAAAACTGGCTGGGACGACGGATGAAACGACGGACCGTCGTGGTCACGACGGCCCGTCGAGGAGGTTCCATTCCTTGACACTTAGAATCCTTCAAATTGGATATTAAAATCGACTCTCTGTAATCCGTGACGGACCTGCAGGACGTGCCGTCACATATACGACGAACCGTCGTGAGGCACCGTTTCAATATACTTAGGAATTCTGAAATTGGGTACCGAAAAACGAGTTTCTGACCGTCAGGACGGAGGTGCAGGACGGACCGTCACAGGGGTGACGGGCCGTCACAGTCCACCTAAATTTGGGAGGCTGCGACGACCTGCTTGACGGACCGTCGCAGGCACGACGGCCCGTCACAGGTTGCGCAGTACCAGGCAGAATAGGATTCCCCTGCACGTTTTAAGGGTCGTTTTGGACTATTCTTTCCTTAATTATAAAGATTGAGCGTTAATATTAATAAGTCTAATTACTTGGGGGTTAAAAGAGGTAACCTTAAGTTAATTAGTAGGTTTTATTGTCCTCCTTTACACTTAATTATACTTTTAATTAGGGTAAAAAGAAGGAGGGTTTGAATAAAACAAAACAAAAGAAAAGAACAGAAAGAGAGGAGAAATGAACGAGTAGAGAGAGAGAAACGAAGAGGATAGCAAGGATTTTGAGAAGATAGCTTGTTGATTCAATTCTTCGGTGGAGGTAGGTTATGGTTGTTTTACGATATTCGTAGTGAACTCTTAATAGTGAATGATATGTATTGATTGTATTGTAAACCCTGCTATATACTTAATTGTATGCTTGCATGAATATGATTATGTGATTTTGATAAGACAAGCATGATGAAAACTATCTAATCCCAAATCTTGAAAGAAACTTTAATCTATGTTATTCATGATGATGCCTTGGTATAAAAGAAGGCTTGATGAATTAAAGTGATGGGATTGATGATGCCTTGGTATAAAAGAAGTCTTGATGAATTAAAGTGATGGGATTGATGATGCCTTGGTATAGAGAAGGCTTGATGAACGGATAGAATGAGATTAGTAGGATCGGAGTGTCACATTCCGAACATAGTATTAGTGGGATGGGTGTCACGAACCGACACGTAGAACTAGGGATCGGAGTGTCACGTTCCGACACATATAGGGATCGGAGTGTCACGTTCCGACACATATAGGGGATCGGAGTGTCACGTTCCGACACCTATAGGGGATCGGAGGTCACGTACCGACACATAGTGGTAGGGGATCGGAGTGTCACGTACCGACACAAGGAGGAAGAAAGATAATGAATCTTGAAAAATGATAACATACTCAACATAATGAACTTAATTCCCAAATGAGCATGGTATTGAGGCTTGAGCCCTTATGGATGAACTTAATGGTACTTATTGATGATTATAGTACTCATTGTTGTTACATGTTGAGTTTATAGTTGATTTATGATATTAACCGATATATACTGTTTTCTATTTGGAGTTGGCCGATGATATCTACTCAGTACTTGTGGTTGTACTGACCCCCTACTTTTTATGTTCTCGTCTTTGTTATTTGTGTAATGCAGCAAATGTTCCGTCAATTTCAATTCAACAGTAGATCTAGCCAGTCTTCACTTCATCGGAAATTCAGGGTGAGCTAATGCGTCTAGCTTGGACTGGGTCTTCTTCTCAAGTCTTGATGCCTTGAACTTCCGGCATGGACTAGCTAGTATTTGTTTTAGCTTCTTAGACAGTTTTAGTTTAGCAACTTGAGATAGATGTTCTTGTGATGATGACTTCAAGATTTTGGGGATATTAATAATAGTTTGAATTGGTTTTATTAATGAGTTTAAGTCTTCCGCATTATTTTCTGTTGTTACATGTTGAAATGTTAAGGGTTAAATGGGTTGGTTCGCTCACATAGAAGGGTAAATGTGGGTGCCAGTCGCGGCCCCGATTTGGGTCGTGACAAACTTGGTATCAGAGCATTAGGTTCGTTGGTCTCATCACAAGAACAGGTCTAGTAGAGTCTTAAGGAATGGTAGGGGGACGCCTTTACTTTTCCTTGAGAGGCTATAAGACTTTAGGAAAATTTCCCTCTTTCATTCTTTCTTTCGTGCTACTACTTGAGTCCGATTGGTATCTAGGCGATACGAATTGGTATCTGACCATCTTCACTCTATTTCGCAGAAGGTTAGAACTAGAGCAACGACCGCACCAGCAGCAACAACGGCACAGCAAGAAACATATGAGCCAGCCACTGGGGCTGTGGCTCGAGGAAGAACAGCGGCAAGAGGCCGTGGTAGAGGCGTGGGAGGACGTCCTCTAGGGGAAGAGGACGAGCGCCTAGTCCATCTGAGGCTAGGGCAGTGACTCCTCCACCGACTGAGGAGGTAGTAAGAGAGGGTGAGGAAGGGGAAACTGAACAAGAGCAGAATGAGGAATTGCCACCCCAACCTACCCCAGAGATGATCAATCAGGTTCTCGCTTATCTTAGCGGGTTATCTGATCACGGTCAGGCACCTCCAGTGGTTTCTGCACCAACACCTCTGGTTTCAGAGGTACGACATGCGGCTACTATGGCTCCCCGCATGGATGCAACATTGGAGATAGGCACATTTCCACGTCTGACTACTGGGCCTATAATGACAAACGATTAGCACGAACTTTTCAGTAAGTTCTTGAATTAAAACCTCCAGTCTTCAAGGGTGCAGAATCTGAAGATGCTTATGATATTCTGGTTGATTGTCCTGAGATACTACACAAGATGGGGATAGTAGAACGGTTTGGCGTTGAGTTCGTAAGCTATCAGTTTCAAGGGAACGCAAAATGTGGGTGGCGATCACATGTCGAGTGTCAACCGACAGAGGCCACGCCCATGACTTGGGCATCCTTCTCTACTCTGTTTATGGAGAAGTATATCCCAAAGACGTTGAGAGATAGAAAAAGGGATGAGTTCTTGAGTCTCGAGCAAGGTAGGATGACGGTTAACGCATATGAGGCTAAGTTTCGTGCTTTATCAAGGTATGCCACCCAACTTTGTTTCAGTCCACAAGAACGGATCCGCCGTTTTGTAAAGGGGTTGAGGTCAGAATTGCGGATTTCGGCCTTACAGATAGCGGCTACGGCAACATCCTTCCAAGAGGTGGTAGGACTTTTGATAGAGGTGGAAGGAGTGAAGCCAGATGACTTCACCACTACATCGACATCAAAAAGGTTTCGAAGGGGAGGTGAGTTTAATGGTTCTCACTCTAGAGGACAGAGCTCCGGAGGTTACTCAAGTCGGCCGATTCAGTCTTCACTACAGACTGTAGTTGGGGGTCCCCCTCAGAACGGTCAACACTTCTCCGAGAGACCTATGCCCGACTCCAGAGAATGTTATGGATGTGGGAGATCGGACATATTAGGAGTAATTGTCCAAAACAGAGTTACAGACCCCCGATAGCTAGAGGTAGAGGTGGCCATGGTAGAGGCCGATTTTCTGGAGGACGTGGTGGTCGAGGTAATGGTGGTCACCACAACGGCAGAGGTGATGGGCAAAACGGAGCCACTACTACGCAACATGGTAGGGGCAAAGACAGACAAATAATGGGGCCCATTGCTACGCTTTCCCTGGGAGATCTGAAGCGGAGGCGTCTGATGCTGTCATCACAGGTAATCTCTTGGTTTGTGATTGCATGGCATCTGTATTGTTTGATCCTGGATCCACATTTTCTTATGTATCTTCCTCATTTGCTAATGGTCTAAATTTACATTGTGAATTACTTGACACGCCTATTCGTGTTTCTACTCCGGTGGGTGAGTCTGTGATAGTTAAAAAGGTGTATAGGTCTTGTTTGGTGAATTTTGTGGGGAGCAACACTTATGTAGATTTGGTTATTTTAGAAATGGGTGACTTTGATGTAATTCTGGGTATGACTTGACTTTCTCCGAATTTTGCGATTTTTTATTGTAATGCTAAAACTGTGACGTTAGCCAAGCCTGGGACAGACCCGTCAGTGTGGGAGGGTGACTACACTTCCATCCGGTGCGTATTATCTCCTTTCTTTGTGCTCAGAAGATGTTTAGTAAGGGTTGTTTAGCTTTCTTGGCACATCTTAGGGATGACACTATCCAAGTACCCTCATTGAATCAGTTTCGGTAGTTCGAGAATTTTTGGATGTGTTCCCTGCAGATCTTCCTGGTATTGCCACCAGATAGGGATATTGACTTCTGTATCGACCTTGAACCGGGCACACGCCCCATTTCTATCCCCCGTATTATAAATGGCTCCCGCTGAATTATGAGAGTTAAAAGCTCAACTTCAAGAGTGTTGAGAAAGGGCTTCATTAGACCAAGTGCATCTCCTTGGGGTGCTCCGGTTTTGTTTGTAAAGAAGAAGGATGGGAGTTTTCGGATGTGCATAGACTACCGGCAGTTGAACAATATAACTATCAAGTACAAGTACCCTCTTCCTCGCATTGATGACTTGTTCGATCAGTTACAAGGTGCTTGTGTCTTCTCTAAGATTGACTTGAGATCCGGTTATCATCAATTGAAAATACGCGCAACGGATGTACCAAAGACTGCTTTTCGAACTAGGTATGGGCATTATGAATTTGTAGTGATGTCCTTTGGTCTTAAGAATGCCCCTGCCGCGTTCATGAGCTTGATGAATGGGACTTTTAAGCCATATCTGGATCTCTTTGTGATCGTGTTTATTGATGACATATTGGTATACTCAAAGAGCAAGAAGGAACATGAAGAGCATTTGAGAATGGTATTGGAAACGTTGAGGGAGAAAAAGCTTTACGCCAAGTTCTCTAAGTGTGAGTTTTGGCTAGATGCATTGTCCTTCTTGGGGCACGTGGTTTCTAAGGATGGAGTAATGGTGGATCCATCTAAGATTGAGACAGTGAAGAATTGGGTAAGACCCACAAATGTGTCAGAAATAAGAAGCTTTGTTGGGTTAGCTAGCTACTACCGCCGCTTTGTTAAGGGATTCTCTTCTATGCTTCCCAATTGACGAACTTGACTAAGCAGAATGTTCCATTTGTATGGTCAGATGAATGTGAGGAAAGCTTCAGAAGCTTAAGACTTTGTTGACCGCACCAATTCTTTACTTGCCAATAGAGGGTAAAAGACTTCATTGTTTACTGTGATGCATCCTATTCTGGGTTGGGTGCAGTGCTAATGCAAGAGAAGAATGTGATTGCTTATGCTTCAAGACAATTAAAAGTGCATGAACGTAACTATCCAATCATGACTTGGAATTGGCCCGCGGTAGTGTTTGCATTAAAGCAATGGAGGCACTATTTATATGGAGTGTAAGTGTGAAGTCTATACGGATCATCGTAGCTACAGTATGTCTTTACTCGGAAAGACTTGAACTTGAGACAAAGGAGATGGATGGAACTACTAAAGGACTACGACATCACTATTTTGTATCATCCGGGGAAGGCGAATGTTGTGGTGGCAGATGCTTTGAGTAGAAAGGCGGGAAGCATGGGAAGTTTAGCTCATTTGCAAGCTTCTAGACGCCCATTGGCTAGAGAAGTGCAGATTTTGGCTAACGACTTGATGAGGTTAGAAGTAAATGAGAAGGGAGGATTGTTGGCTAGTGTGGAGTCAAGATCTTCTTTTCTTGACAAGATTAAGGGAAAACAGTTTGATGATGAGAAACTAAGGCGAATTCGAGATAAAGTGTTGCAAGGAGAGGCTAAGGAAGCAATAATTGATGAGGAAGGTGTTTTAAGGATTAAGGGAAGGGTATGTGTACCCCGCATCGATGATTTGATCGCCACTATTCTGACAGAGGCTCATAGTTCCGGATATTCGATACATCCTGGTGCAACCAAGATGTACCGCGACCTAAAGCAGCAACACTTCTGGTGGGTAAAATGAAGCGAGATATTGTTGAGTTGTTGCCAAATGTCCAAATTGTCAACAAGTGAAGTATGAACACCAGAGGCCCGGAGGAACACTTCAGAGAATGCCCATTCCTGAATGGAAGTGGGAGAGAATCGCGATGGACTTCGTGGTTGGTCTTCCCAAGACATTGGGTAAGTATGACTCCATTTGGGTGATTGTTGATAGGTTAACTAAGTCTGCTCATTTTATTCCGGTCAAGGTAACTTACAATGCAGAGAAGTTAGCAAAAATTTACATCTCAGAAATCGTCCGATTGCATGGGGTTCCACTTTCCATTATATCAGATAGAGGTACACAGTTCACCTCTAAGTTTTGGAAAACATTGCATGCGGAATTAGGTACTAGGTTGGACCTTAGTACTGCGTTCCATCTCAGACCGATGGTCAGTCTGAGAGAAACGATTCAAGTGTTGGAAGATATGCTTCGTGCATGTGTGATAGAGTTTGGTGGCCATTGGGATAGCTTCTTACCTTAGCGGAGTTTTCACACAATAATAGCTATCACTCAAGCATCGATATGGCTCCATTTGAAGCATTGTATGGTAGGAGGAGTAGGTCTCCATTGGTTGGTTTGATGCATTCGAGGTTAGGCCTTGGGGTACTAACCTTTTGAGGGATTCGAATAGAGAAAGTGAAGTCTATTCAAGAAAAGCTTCTAGCAGCGCAAAGTAGACAAAAGGAGTATGCAGACTGAAAGGTTAGAGACTTGGAGTTCATGGAGGGTGAACAAGTCTTGTTGAAGGTTTCACCCATGAAAGGGGTGATGCGGTTTGGCAAAAGAGGTAAGCTAAGTCCAAGGTATATGGGACCATTTGAGGTACTAAAGCGAATAGGGGAGGTGGCTTATGAATAGCCTTGCCCCCAGGGCTGTCCGGAGTACATCCGGTATTCCATGTGTCCATGTTGAAAAGATACCATGGAGATGGAAAACTACATCATCCGTTGGGATTCAGTTTTGTTGGATGAGAACTTGACTATGAAGAGGAACCGGTTGCTATATTAGATAGAGAAGTTCGCAAGTTGAGGTCGAGAGAGATTGCATCATCAAAGTTCAATGGAAGAATCGACCGGTTGAAGAAGCTACTTGGGAGAAGGAGGTAGATATGCAAGAAGAAAAATACCCACATCTGTTTACAGATTCAGGTACTACCTTTTCGCCATTGTTTTTCCTCTTTTGATCGTTCGGGGACGAACGAGGGTAAATTGGTATCTATTGTAACGACCTGTTTAGTCGTTTTGAGCAGCAGAATTATTTCTGGAAAAAATGGCTGGGACGACGGATGAAACGACGGACCGTCGTGGTCACGAGACCCGTCGAGGAGGTTCCGTTCCTTGACACTTAGAATCCTTCAAATTGGATATTAAAATCGACTCTCTGTAATCCGTGACGGACCTGCAGGACGTGCCGTCACATATACGACGAACCGTCGTGAGGCACCGTTTCAATATACTTAGGAATTCTGAAATGGTGGGTACGAAAAAAACGAGTTTCTGACCGTCACGACGGAGGTGCAGGACGGACCGTCACAGGGGTGACGGGCCGTCACAGTCCACCTGAATTTGGGAGGCTGCGACGACCTGCGTGATGGACCGTCGCAGGCACGATGGCCGTCACAGGGTGCGCGATAGTCCCAGGCGAATAGGATTCCCTGCACGTTTTAAGGGTCGTTTTGGACTATTTTCCTTAATTATAAAGATTGAGGGTTAATATTAATAAGTCTAATACTTGGGGGTTAAAAGAGGTAACCTTAAGTTAATTAGTGGGTTTTATTGTCCTCCTTTAAACTTAATTATACTTTTAATTAGGGTAAAAAGAAGGAGGGTTTGAATAAAACAAAACAAAAGAAAAAAGAACCGAAAGAGAGGAGAAACGAAATGAGGAGAGAGAGAGAACGAAGAGGATAGCAAGGATTTGAGAAGATAGCTTGTTGATTCAATTCTTCGGTGGAGGTAGGTTATGATTGTTTTACGATATTCGTAGTGAACTCTTAATAGTGAATGATATGTATTGATTGTATTGTAAACCCTGCTATATACTTAATTGTTGCTTGCATGAATATGATTATGTGATTTTGATAAGACAAGCGATGATGAAAACTATCTAATCCCAAATCTTGAAAGAAACTTTAATCTATGTTATTCATGATGATGCCTTGTATAAAAGAAGGCTGATGAATTAAAGTGATGGGATTGATGATGCCTTGGTATAAAAGAAGGCTTGATGAATTTAAGTGATGGGATTGATGATGCCTTGGTATAGAGAAGGCTTGATGAACGGACGAATGAGATTAGTAGGATCGGAGTGTCACGTTCCGACACATAGTATTAGTGGGACGGGTGTCACGAACCGACACGTAGAACTAGGGGATCGGAGTGTCACATTCCGACACATATAGGGGATCGGAGTGTC